>JABBWL010000339.1:0-62871 GCA_016758765.1 Suillus cothurnatus | reverse complement strand
TTCGCTATGTATACCGACAACCCAGACGCATGGAATCCATCCTTCGATGACGGGGCTGAAGCTCCCCTTATAGCTGCTGAACCCGTCGAGGCACGTGAAGACGACACCACGTCTAGTATATGTATAAGCATACCTGAAAACTACACACCCGATACTCCACATAGCCATGATGTTGAGCAATGCCTTGGTGGCCGGGGGCATGGCCAAGGCCTTCCTGCGTACTCTTGCGGGTGCTACATTCGCACAAAAGTTGACCCTGGACTTGTGCTCATAGACTTGCGTGAACAATATCATGAACCTGAGAGACTTGAACAGGTACAGTCGCCACCTAGAGATCGTCTACACTCGATCCTAATGGTTATTGTTCCAGGATATCAATAATTGGATCACACAGGTTGAAGGCCATAGCGGAATTGGGTCCCTGAAGCGTAAGAAGCCCAAGTCCAAGTCAACCTTTGAGTTAGGAGATATAACGGTAAGCTGGACTCTTTTCACATCGATTGTTAGTAATGACTATTGAATTTTCTAGACACCACACGGCTTTGGGCAAAACCTGACCAATGTCGAACGCGCTAAATCGATGCCAGCACTTGAAACGCCAAAGCGTAGGAAGTTGGGAAAGGCCTTCGAATTGACTCAGACTCGTGAAACCTTAGTAGTTGATGTGGTAAAACACATCGAAGCTGCCATTGACAGGCAAACAGAGGTGCTGTCCAAGATTTGTCGCGTTCTGGAGAGCAGCACCAAGTAAACTTACCAATTATGACACGGCCTTCAGCTGTAAACCTGTACTACTATGTATGTTCAAGAGCACTGTTTGACGTACGATCATGTACTAGTAGACCGATGAAATGCCATTGAAAATCATGATGGTACTACGTGCGATGTACACCATGACATAGACAGAAATCCGGCGGACAATTCGGAGTGAGTCATCTGGTATGAACACTCAGGATGGTCACGTCCTCGCACTCCAAGTTGGCACTAACACAAAGTTCCGAAACAATCAAGTTCCAGGGAACACTAACGACACGGCGCACCATTCGATCTGTTTGGCAATTGGTCATGAACTATCCACAAGGGGATAGTTCATGACCAATTGCCAAACAGATCGAATGGTGCGCCGTGTCGTTAGTGTTCCCTGGAACTTGATTGTTTCGGAACTTTGTGTTAGTGCCAACTTGGAGTGCGAAACACTCATGCCAGATGACTCACCCCTTGTGGATAGTTCATGACCAATTGCCAAACAGATCGAATGGTGCGCCGTGTCATTTCTATGATCACCGTCCTAACGTTAGTGATCTGTACAATTTTTCAGTGAGTTCCGAGTTGCCTGCATTCCATCGCTCCAAATTCTACCTGGAGCCTTGGCTTATTGACACATCGAAGCTCCGCACTTGGATATCTTCTTTCGTCCCTCACTGAAGTTGGTTTAGCTCAACCTGACCCTGTTCAAGTTTGTGTTCTTGCAGTCATGGTGCCGGTACGCTCGGAACTACAGTAGTGCAGGGTTGGCATGCCACATATGACTCTGTTTGTTCGAGCTCCACGAGGTCACCGGCGCCCCACAGTACAACTGTAAGTCTATCCACTTCGGTCGTAGACTCAGAATCAGGACTGACCATTAGGTCATCATGGCTTATCAGTACATGGCATTACAACCAACCAAATTAGAGTTGCGGGTCTGATCTATAATTCCGCTCTCATCCAGGAATGCAAAGCCTTAATGACCGTTAGAAACCCAATTCGTTTTTTACAGATTCACATGTAAATGAAAGGGTGTGGCATCTGAATCGGACCAAATGCCTGTCCTCGGTTTGGTGGGTAATATTTGCTTTTGTGACGCCAAGTCTTCTCCCTGGAGGACTATATATAACGCAGGTCAGTGAACTTTTCTAGTTTTAACTATGTCCCGTGTCACAATCACCTCCATTCGATAGTTCGTGCGATATTTTGCAACGCGCACCTTGTGTGGTTCCTGCGATCTGGAATGGTCAGGATGGCTCGAGAAAAATGGTCACCATTTTATCTGTATGTTCTTGAGCCTGCATTACTTACAAAAACAGAACGTTCACTGAACTACTTAGTATTATAGTTTGCTGGTTCTGATTCCCGGTTCGTATGGTAATTTCTGTGGAATATAAGATGTACTGACTCGTACTTCATCAGGGAAACACGATGGCGGCGACACAATTGCGAGGTACGGAGAAAATATCAATGGAAGCATACTGTATTGTCGAAGGTTTGAGCTCACTGAGATCTGTTATGGTATGGGCAGTGTCTGAAAAGCTGTATGGCTGTAACCGTATACGGTTGAGGTCAGTTATTAATTAGTTTATTCAAATTCATGTATTAGTATATCGTCCGTTATTCAATCTGCTGCCTCCTGTGACAGATTTGAACCGTCTGTTAGTACCTGCATACAGTACCCGTCCTACTTGCGGTGATATTAGCCAGTGACCCTTACTGTACAGGGTCGCGAGCGGGTAGATATGGGCTAGTGTTTGAACTTTGCGTACCCTGAATGCCCGGCTCCAAGTTGAGACTGGGTATACTTGTGCCGATCTCAAAAAAATACATTTTAGCCGATTTCAGCGATTGCACTGGTAGGATATGCATAGAAGTTTATTGACATTCATTACCCACACCAGGGACCCCCAGGAAGCACAAATGGTTACAATACTTGTAGTAGTATGTATGACTACCGAGTGATGCAAGCAGAACAAGACTTGGAGGAGGTTGCATAGAAGTTCATAACCTATGCAAGGGACCGCCAGGAAGTACAAACGTTGCAGGATTGGTACTAGTATATATTGAGTATGACGCAAACAAGGGTTCGCCGAGCGACACAAGCACAGTAAGGCTTGTAGGAATATGCATCAAAGTTCATCACCCATGCAAAAGTTTACCGAGTGGTACAAGCATAACAAGGCTTGTAGGAACATGCATCAAAGTTCATCGCCCATGCAAAGGTTTACCGAGTGATACAAGCATGACAAGGCTTGTAGGAACATGCATCGAAGTTTATCACCCATGCAAGGGACCACCAGGAAGCACAAATATTGCAAGATTTATAGTAGTATGTACCGAATTTTGACGCAAACAAGGGTCTACCAAGCGACACAAACACAACAAGGCTTGTACAAGTATCCATCAAATTCATCACCCATGCAAGGGACCACCAGGAAGCACAATTGTTACAATAGTTGTAGTAGCATGTATTTATCATCGCCCAAACAAGGGTCTACCGAGTAGTACAAATGTAACAAGGCTGGTAAGAGTATACATAAAACCTCGCTGCATGCTCGGACTTATATGTTAACTGACAAACCCAACACAAGTCTGTTATGTGATTGTGGAGATGGTAGCAATTTCACACCTTGTACTAGCTCCTACTGGCCAGTTATATGGTATGCACGGATTTGATTTTTTTGTAGATGTAGTGCCCCGTCTCATTTATGCGACTATATTCCTGGCTTTTTATATTCATGACTCGCTTGACGTAAGGTCCTCTATGCGTGCTCAGAGGTGTCTATACGTCTTGGAACGCTCTACCATCCCGTTGGCAGTGGTTGTTGCACGTCATTGCGCGCTTTGTTTTTCTGTCTGCCATCCTACTTTGCACTTTCGCAATCACTTCCTGCAGTCCATCTCGGTTCGTACATTTTATTCCAATCCTTGCCCATTCCAATTCCTCTTCGTACTCGTACAATCCCCGATTTATCCCCTCTCCATCGTATGTACATGCTTATAACACATGGACAGGCTCAGATAACCAGTGTCGCAGTACGTGTCGATCACTCATGTGAAATTTTGCAGGTTAAGATCATGTTCAAAAGTTGAGTATTTGATAATGCTATGCTCTATGCTGATTTCCTCCCATTGGCAGAAGTACTAGCGGCACCGAAAGTTGACCACTGGGCAATCAACTCGCAATCGGCTAAGATCTGCGCTTGATGACAGCGTCAGTACGAAAGCAAAACCACTCGCAGTGACTCTCACTATCGGCAGCTTCTTCATATCCCCCGACAATCCTTCAGTACACATTCCGTTTTTCTGTGGGAAGGTATAAAGAGTGAGTCAAATTTGAATCATGCACGCGAACGACATGCTCACACAGGCTTGAATGCAGCAGGCGGCCCCGATGCAGTTGGTGCCACTCCGGCATGATCGCTCCTCAAATAGAGCTGGTGCTGCGTTGACAGAATTAATTGCTGTCAGAGCGACGACGACGA
Organism: Suillus cothurnatus; assembly: GCA_016758765.1. Taxonomy (NCBI): domain Eukaryota; kingdom Fungi; phylum Basidiomycota; class Agaricomycetes; order Boletales; family Suillaceae; genus Suillus; species Suillus cothurnatus. Next base: position 58,636 of record JABBWL010000339.1, on the reverse strand, counting down.
CAGCGAAGAAGAAAAACGCATGTTTGGGATTGGGATAGATGCGAAGGTGATATAGGATTGGTCCGAGGGACTCTTGAATGACTTTGGGACGGTAGGATGATGACCCGTCCTTAAGAACCTTGCTCTGGGAATGAAGATAGCAGAACTATTCGACAACCCTGACTGGTATAAGTTAACATCACGAATAGATTTTGGTTGCGTGGACGAGGCATTGTGCTGTATGGCGCTGATCTCTGCAATACCATGCCAATGCGACATATATGAAACATACACAAAGACGACACACAAAATCACGCGTTTGAATACACACTGGGATGTTTCATGTCTTTCGACATGCACGATGGTTTGAGAAGGTAGCCGACTCTGCGGACCTGTCGGCATTAATGGGTCAAACTCCTATGGCATGATCAGAGCTGCCGAAATTTGTATCGTAAGCGGCCCTCCGTTCTTCATTGTTTTTTTAGCCAGGGTTCAATTCCAGCACTCCGGATACAGCACCTAGAATTTGAAACGCTTGAATCACGGAAATATCGGGGATTTGCGATCATCGTGGAGAAAATGAGCCGTCGGGTCTAGCAGAGCTACGGAATTGTCATCCAGGACTTGGAAACTGCCGCCAGCCAGTATGGTGGTTCCTCGCATAATGTTGGGAGTATGACGGTGTTTCCATTCTCACAAAGTCTGAATAGTGCAACAACAATTTCAAAAACTGTGACAACTCTTGCAATCGCAAGTTCAGAAAGTACTGAGCATGGCTTTCTATCATGATCATGACGGATCGTAACATGATGTTGCTTATGCCGTCCACGGTGTCCAGTTTTCTTCGTCAGTCGCTCGAAATTTTAATCGGTACCTAAATGACCACGATTTCGTTGTAGTCCTTTTTTCCGGCAAAGTTCAACAGCCTAAACGCTGTTTTTCGATCACAACCACGTGCTCTCCGGTCGTCTTCCCGGCTTTGGAGTTCACAACGATGACTGCAGTGCAAAAGACGCGAAGAGGGTTGCTTATAACTCCGAGTGTTCGAATTGAGCTGGCATTGATAGTAAAAGGTCATGGAAGGCCAAAGTCACGCATGTTGTCTAGTGCGTTATTAGATTCGTTTCAGTCAAAAATGTAACCGAATTATGATAAGAAATACAAGCGATACGCTGGTCTTTGGGCGATGCAATGATAGAGTATAGCATTACAAGCACAGATCTGTGTCAACTAAGTTCGTTGACAGCCTGAATGTCACAACAAACTCGAAGTCTGGAAATAGAAGTGTAGTGTTGACGGTGCGTAGAGAATTCATATGGCTTTTGGTGAGAAGCTTAAGCACCGAGGCGTGTCGAAGAGAAAACATTGCGAGCCGTTGAAAATTGTCGCGGAGCGCGAATTGCGATTGGCAGTCTACTGAGCTAGACGAAGGGCAGTGACGCATTCATTAACATTATGGACACATGAGAACACTACGAGGATATGGACAAATACTGACTATTAGCCTGAGTTCAGTCGGTACCGTTTTACCACCCGAGGCGAAAATAGAGAGGTGAAGGTGTCATGTGGTTTCACATCACATAACTATGTAGTAAGAACTTCGTCAGTCTAAGCTCCTTGGAAATACCTGATGAAATTCTACCAGATGAACAAAAAACCACTAGTAGATCATTCTAGAGAAGGAAGAGGAAAATATTTTAATGAGGGAAATGTTTATCAAACAGGATGGCTATTACTCAGATAGGAGGCGTTATCCCCAACACGGAAATTAAATTTTTTAAGAGACGCGCCTAAGCCGACTCTTACAGAATATTTGTAGAACACTAGTAGGCCAATCGTCAAAAATAACCCAGCACAGCGTTATTTTAATTACAGTGTCCGGTTCAAATACCATGGTGTTCAACGTGCATTCGGAGTCCTGCGATGAAGTGACAAACCAGGTTAATTGTTCTGTCATGGACTGATGGAGTTTTCAGGTTAATTGTTCTGTCGTTTTGCCAGGCAGAACCGGTTATTTTCGTCAGTTCTGCCGGTTCTGCCGGCACCGGGCAGATGTAAACTATATAATCCTCAGTCGATCATGATCTCCGTCTCTCAGAGTTTCGGCTCTGGCTAATAAGTTCATACTCGCCTCAGCACACCTACGTCGGCTGAAACCTTGCATTGTAGCAGCATGTTGGTTTATTATCTCACTTCAAAGGTTGTCAGGTAGCATGAGTACTGACTCCAGTAAAACAATCATTGACTTTGATTCGATCGTTCCGGAAAATCGCGACACTTTCGCCCGAATTCACGTACGTACTGATCACGTGTGCTACTGACTTGCATGATCAATTTTTCTTGAATTCGATCGTACTCTTCCTGCACTACAGCTCAAGTGAGTTAGCACTTGCCTACATATAATCACATTCTAAACCAGATCTCAGCATCGATAACATAAAAATATCGTTCAGTAACTGATAAGGCTTCCGAGTCGTCGTTTGACTAGTACTAAACATGGGCAGGGTTAAGATGACCAAGGATAGTCCAAGTGGCGGTGGCCCGTATGTATAAGGCGTTAACAAGCGGAGAAAGCGGAGTCGAAGACGGCTCACTTTAGGTCACCGAACTAACTAGGATGGAAAACCCAAAGGTCCAGCCTGGAACATCTTTGGTCGGCCTCATCAATGAACCTAACCAACATTAGGCAAATCAGTCCCAACATTCGCGCGCGTTTATCATCTTCATCTCATCATCCAAGCTCGAAGTTAGGCGATTACCCGATTTAGCGTCTCTTCTGGTTTTGTTTATGATCAATACATTCAGCGGTGCTTTGCTTCAATGTTGCTTCGGCGGGACTGACGAAGCCTTGGTTATTCTTGGACAATTAACAATATTTTTATTCCAGTCCTTCCAATCAGTGGCAACCTTCTCGCCCAAATTTTGTCTGGCCGGTAGAAGAACTTAAGGTGCAAACAGACCAACTCGAGTCTTGAAGCTTAAGTGTCGGACAAATCGAAGATACTGAACACCAGTGTCAAATGATACGATAAAATTCCACCGCACCTGAGGAGTTCGATATGACGAATAAACATGCCGAAAAGTTCAGAGGGTACGTATTCAATAGTTTTATTCACTTTCTTTCGTCGCAATACTCCAGCACCTACAAATTGCACAATCTTCTTTTACATCATTGGGAGGTTATCCCCTTTCTCTTTTGTCCGAAATCCTATATATTTACGTGACTGGTAGCAGGTGCCGGAGTCATACAGTGTGGCCCCCGTCATGATTACGAGATGCGGGTGAGGTTAAGGACGGTAAGAAAACGCATAGCTTTAGACAAGTCAATTGATCCGAGCAACTTTATTTCTGGGCTATTTCGCCTTCACATCCTGCTGGCAGCTACTGTTTGTTATGTTGCTCCTACGTCCGGGTCTGGACAATGCTGCTTCTGTTCTCTATGAGCTGGAGATCTTCGAACAGTAATTATCATTGTGTTCTTGGAAATTTCAAAACTCGGATCAATGCCTCAAGGATCGTTACTGTCGATGCTTGAGTACGGCAGAAGGAACTAGTGGCATCATCCGAACCGGCACAGATTCGACCGGGATTCTATCGGCAACAGCTGTGACTAGCCAGGGTGGGATCACCTTCACGCAAAGGGGCCTACATATGCTCGGTACATATCAGTATCACCAATCAGAGAGAGTAACATGCAAGTGACCCCTTTGACTGTATAAAAGCAACACATCTTGGACCAGAGACTGCATCGTCTTTCTCAACCTGCAACTCATGGCTAGTCCTACTGTTTCCAATGCGCCTTCTATGTCCAAACCACAACCACTACGCCAAGACGCTGATGCCGAGTCGTCCGCAGACGCAACTAGTTCAATCGACATAGAACATGTCCCGGTTGACGACGACCCCCGTCAGTGGAGTCCTGCTAGAAAAGTCCGTGTGTCATATTATGCACTCTGTGACTGACCTGACGCTATACCATCTGTAGACCACAACTTTGTGCATTGTGTCACTGGCTACAATGGTGTCTGCATTAGCTTCTAACATCCAAAATCGTTTGTCACATGTCTTTTCACACCAAGTAGTTTAATATTGACATAGTCTCGCAGCCTCGAACTCATTAATAGAGATAGATCTACATGCGACAAGCAGCCAGATTAGCTGGACATTGGCTGCGTTCCTAATCATACAGGGGAACTTTCCTCTATTATGGAGCGCCGCAAGCGAAATTAAAGGCCGTAAGGTTGGTCCAGGTGCTCCACTTCTTGATCTGCATGATGAATATGGACTCGCTTATCGCAGCCTGTCTATCTGGTGGCTTCAGCTTTGTTCGTGGTGGGAAGTGCTGCCTTGGCACTTTCAAAGACCATCGAGGTGATGATCGGCATGCGAGCACTTCAAGCTGCGGGGTAAGCACTCATCCAACAAAGCTTGAGCACTGATTGATCATCGGCTCCCTCTCCTGCAGGTCATGCGCTGCCATGGCTATTTTCGGCCGCGACACTGGCTGATATCTACGACACTCACGAGCGAGGGACCACGATGGGCATCTTCTTTGCTGCGCCTCTCTTAGGGCCCGCCCTGGGCCCTATACTTGGCGGGTCGTTATCACAAGCCTTCGACTGGCGTGCCAGTTTCTACTTCATGCTTATCTGTGCAACATTCGTATTCTTGTCCTTCCTCATCTTGTTCAAGGATACATACCGACGTGAACGGAGCCTCACCTATCGCTCCGCTTTAAAGCGACTTCTTACCTCCAAAGAGCGCGTGTGGAGTCCAAACAAATCCATAATCGTCGAGCATGAGTCCAGCAAGGACCAAACATCCGTCAAGGACGCTGAGAAGCAGATCCAACCGCTGGATGTTCCAGACCATATCTCAGTGGTGACTTCTACACCAGGGCTGAACGATGTCAAACTATCATTCAAGGATATCAACCCCTTTCCACCATGCTTTCGAATTCTGTCGCGCAAGAACAACGTTTTAATTCTCATCGCTAATGGTGAGTGAAGGGTTGTTCTTATGCAAACGATGTAGTGACTCAACTTCGGAATAAGGACTCATCTTTGGATTTACCTATTGTCTTTCATATACGTGCTCTCGCACTCTTGCCAATGCATATGGTTATGGCGCATTTAGCACTGGCTTGGTCTTGCTCTGCTTGGGCGTAGGTGAGACGATCTTCACACCCTAGATTGTGGCAGATCAGTAACTAATTTCTTATAAAGGAAGTATTGCCGGGAGTGTGCTCAGTGGGCGTTGGTCTGATCGGGTGCTTGCAAAGATGATTGAAGCGAACGAAGGAAAGTGGCACGCAGAAGTGAATATTTTCTATACTCCCGCATTAGGACTGTTGATTGACATCTTCCGAAGATGCGTTTAGAGAGCTCGAAATTGGCGATGCTGTGGCTACCTCCATGTGTTGTCGGATATGCTTGGGTGTGCGAAAAGCATGTCCATATCGCCGTCGTTTGCGTCATGCTCCTACTTATTGGATTTTCCTCCATGTTAGTGGATCGATTATTCACACTCGTAGCTGCTCTAACATATACTTCTAGATGGATATATACTAGTACATTGGCATACCTCGTTGATGCCAACCCTGGTCGCTCATGTCCAGCGGTGGCGACTAACAGCTCGATCCGAGGATCCCTGGCTTTTGTTTCCATTTTGATCGCTGTACCACTCCAAGTGAGTTTTCTTGATACCTGTTGTAAATGTAAATCACAGAATCTGATGTTAACTCCCAGGATGCTTTAGGAGATGGGGGATTGTATTCGGCGTGGGCTGGCGTCTTAGTTGCGATGGAATTGCTGGTTGTATTGGTACTGCACAAGGGAGCATCATGGCGCATGGAAAGTGAGGAGCGTGAATTGAATATTAAATGAATCGGCATCTACACTTATATGTATAATACGATCTACAGGGGGTCTGACGTTCTAGTTAAAGGTATAATATAGAGTCTCAAATGTATAACTTAGATTACATGTATCTTGATTTACTTTGTACGGATTTCTGTATGATATAGAGGATTGCAAAAATGTCTCAGTGCCAATCATAGTGACAGGATCGAGATGGAACCTGATCTGAATCATTACATTTCGGACTGTGCTGGATGTGGATGTTGGGAGATTGGTTACCATGCCTAATTCCAGACCATTCTTCATTACAATGGAGGGGATGTCATTGGTCAACGCACGGGATCTCAGGCCTCAGTACTCAGTGAGGTCAGACTGCAATCACAAAACTAACAGTGAAAGACCTCATCCCCAGATGATTGTAGAAGCAGTCAGATACCCTGCGTCCAAAAGAAACAAATCATGGAATGTCGTATGTCGAAACGTATAAACCCCGAATGATATGGATCAGTATGATTAATGACCCACTAAAACGTATATCTCCCTGGACCAATTCGCGCATATTCTCCCTCTTGGCTGCTTTCTGCGATAGTCTCTTTTCCTTGTCCTTCCTTCGCCCCTCTACTTCTAGTCCCACACGAAGTCCCTTACCTGTTTCTTAAACCACATTTTCTCCTTGCGCGGAAGGGGTTGTGCCCCATGCACATGAAGCACCGTAAGCGGACGCATGCCGTCCATCTCCTCCCCATCCTTCCCTAAATTCTCCCGTCCCGCAATCTCCCTCCTCCCACTGACCATTGCCTTCAGTATCACCAGAGGGAACTCCATGACGAAATCACCCTTCGCAATGAGTTTGAGCGTAGTGACACGGGGCCACAGGGAACAGCTACGGTGAGCGAAAGGTGCACCGAGGAGATACAGGATGGTCTTGATGCATGAGGAGTGGCTGTTCGTGATGGTCACAGTATCACCATTCCACGGGCGTGTTTTAGGTGTCCACCGTATGCCAAATTTGGCAGCGCACCTATCTAACTCCAGTGAATTTGAGGAGGGTAGCGATATACCACGAAGTTCATGGATAGCATCGCATTCCTGGAGAACGATGCTTTGAAAATCGCCATCGAACCCAGCTAATGCGTCTCGGATGCATGTGCGGAGGATCAATTTCTCTGCCCGGATTGTGATGTCGTGGGTTTTCTGCTATGGCAGGGCCAAAACGCAGGTTGTCGAGAATAAGGCAAGGAATTTGCCGTGGAATTGCCTGCAAGGCTCGGGTAAGTGATAAGGATCCCCATGCATAGCCGTCATAATTCGGACAGCCATAGATGGTCATGACCTCGATATGTCGCATGTTATTCCTCAACCACTGATGGTCGAGGTTACAAACTACAATCTTGTCTATATAAAGGGTCCTAAGGGCGGGACACTCCAGTTTGAAACACGAATGCCAGCGAAAGTAATAATCCTGACGTCTAATATCTGTCAATCGTAAACAGTCGAGCTGGGGCGCATCTCCTGTCAATGTGTTGAGACTGTCATTTATTATGAAGCTCTTGAGTCGTTGAAGATGTGGTGAAATGAGGGGTAAGAGAGGACAGCTGCCTAGGGGATCCCGCCCGGTTATCAAATGGATTGGGTAACTCCCCGCCTTCTTCAGCTGGAAGGTCACCCGCTGGTCCTCCAGGGGTAGTGCCCTAGAGCAAGCTATCCGAGTCCACAGCTCTGGCGTAGAAGACACAATGTTCCGCCAGTGTCTGCACACCAATGCCATGGTGTGATGGAACGACATGCCTCCTGCCAGCACCTGCTCATTTTCGGGGGTGGCCATCATATCATCTTCGACCATACTTTCAAGTACAATCTTGAAGATGCTGCAAATTGTCTCTGTGGGAAGTGATTGAAAAGAGCACCGTATCATTTTCTGTTTTCGCGCTATCGCCCACTGGTAGCAGTAACTAATGAGATGAGGACAAAAACGTGAAACATTGAAACATGAACCTACCACTTCTGAACCGACCAAGGGTTACTCTGAGTCTCAGGGGCTGCCAAGGGGCAAAACCTATGCCACATAAACATGATTAAACTTGACAAAACCGAGCGCGTATGTGATACACGCCCAAATAAAGCCAAATACTCGTGGTGTCACAGTACTGGTGCACATGCAGTCAAAAATCGACTTAGACACTTACCTATGACAGCGAGACAGCGCGTGTAAGAGGCCGAGAGCTGCAATGTGTGAAAAATGTAAAAACCCAAGATCTGAGTGACATTGAAGACCAGCGAGGTATTGCTATAGATCAAAATTACAAACTCGTTGCTGGACGCCGTTCAAATGAACGACGCAGGTCTATCTTCAGCTGATGAGTCTTGCAGAAACCAACGTAACAATACTATGCCCACTTCTTGACCTATCTTTGTGACGCAATCTTGACAAGGGCTCTAAGCGCACCTCCTCCCCGCAATACTATGCGGTCCGCCTTGTCTTCACCCATTGTTGCATGCACGACTAGCCGCGCGACCACTTCGCCCTGTAGTACAATGGTTATAATTACTTTTTCACAGATTGCAATGCAAACGACTCACCAACTCTACTAAGAGCGCGACCACAATCAGCCTTTTGAAGAACCGGTCAGATTGGATCATTCAACTTTAACACCGTAATAGATCTCACCAAATAACGATCCACGTTATCCGTTCCATTGCATTGTTGTTCAAGTGATCATGTATAGCATCGAGCTGAAAACAAAAACAATTTACTATTAGTTACTTCTCAAGTCGAATTGCAACGAAAAACCCACAAATTCACTCGCCATTCCGAGTTTCTCGTTCAGTACTTGTACGCGCTCTCCAATTTCCATATATTCCCGTACAGCTTCATACAGCCCTCCCAGACTTGCCTCGCTCCAGAACAACTCTGGAACGTCCAATACATTGCTCACGAGATTTACGTCGCGTCTGAGCTTGAACAGCTTGCCTGTGAGCCTCATCGCATCACGACGTTTGAGGTTGATGGCGCCAGAGGATGCGAGCTGCCTTGGTATCGATACGGTGCTAGGGGATGAAAGGACGGAAGAGGCGACAGACTCGTAGTGTGCGAGGAGCGTAGACTGGGCAAGGGCATGCGCGACAGACAGTTTGAGCAGATGGGAAGGTGACTTGAAAGCTACGGTGTTTTAGCAAAGCTTACAAGGCACCATTTGAAAAACGCACTGAAGAAATCATGGTATATGCGTGGGTATGAAATCGTTGGGTCATGCTAGACAGCGTCAGATAGAAGTGGTAGAAATCACAGAACTGGGACGTACCGCAAAATGACATTCCTCAATCTCCCAGTCATCTTCTTTCATCGGTCGTTTCAAAATACTTGCATTACTGATATCCTCGACAATAGCCCGCTCTTGACCTTCTTCGAGTCCAAAGAAGACAGCAACGCCATAAGCAAAAAAGACCACTTCCGCGATACGGTCTTCTTCCTCCACCTCGGCTTGCTCGTGTCGCTCGCCCTCCGCCCTCTCCTTCGTTTCCTGACTTCTCTCGTTCGCATCGTACCGTTCACCCTCACCCTCTTCGGCATACTCTGCTTCTTCAGCCTCAGATTCCAATTCAGGACGAGGCGGGGGTCGGTGAGATTCCGCATGGGATCCGGACGTCATGTATCCATCCGAAGTTCGCGGTACGTCTTCCTGAGGGATAAAATACGAACCCTGATAGCCATTTTCCTCAGCTTCAGCAAGGCGTTTCTGGAGAGACTTGGCTTCCTTTACAGGGGCTGCGGAGGAACGGATACTGGTGTTAGGCCCATAGCCAGGAAGGAGCGGCAGGTGGTACATCTATAAGTCACCAGTCAGGGCGGATTACATGAGGAAGATTAGGACCATTGACAGGCAAATGAGAAACACGAGACTCACAACATACATCGCCTCGTCAAACACTCTTGGTGTGACATTATGCTCCCTCTTCAAAAAGCTCGCGAGCAACTTCATCCTCAGTTCCTCAGCAATACAATACGCTGTAATCCTCTTGTATCCTGCTCGCTTTCTCTGTTCCTTACTCATGCGCTCGCCAGCTGACTTGTATTCACGAATTACGCCGGTATCGGTCTCGTAACCGAGGATATCATCGGAAACAGTTGTTGGTAGAGGCTTTGTTTGTGGTGCAGAGGGTAGAAGGACGAGCTTCTGTGTTGTCTTGGAAGAACGTTGAGCTTTCTGGCCGGTAGTGGTGAGCCCCGAAACAGAAGAACGTCGAGGTGCTGGCGCCCGTGATGTAATAAGACCATGCGTTGGACGAGGACGGTAGCGTGCTGTTGGTGGAAGACTAGGTGTACGTAGTGGGCGGGAACTGGACATGGTTGTTCAGGTCAATTTATGTAAAGCTTCCCCACTCGGCGGGATCCGTGCGACGGTTAATGCGCCCAACTATGTAATGTTGAACCAGCCTAAGCTCTGTGATCATTGAAACTCGACAAGCATTCACAAAGCCCAACAGTTTCTCTTATTTCAACGTGTACCCCATGCTTTCCTATACAGAATGCATATATGCAGGCTCATTAATGCGCTCACTTATTGACGCTATGACGAAAACTTAACTGGGGCTCAAGTAACCGGTGGCGGCGGGTATGCGAAATTGAGTGCAAGTGGTGAAGAGTGGTACTAGTACGTATTCACCAGTGATGCTTTCATTTACTCCATCAATATAATCAATCTCGCGTCCGCCTCAGGCTAGGCCTGTATTTTTCCTGCCGTCTATGGCGCTGGAGGAACATTCCTGTTCCACTCTGAATCTGCGTACAGAGATATTGGAGAATGAGGTGGGTCCTTGTCAAAAACGGTGGTATCCATGTGCTGTGCATTGTACAAATGCTTGTCATTGTGGAGTACTTATGTGCCACCTATTTAATGGGAGCTTGTTGTGTTGTACAACTTGGGACTGCCTTGTGGACAGTAGATACCACCTTCAAGTTTCTCATCACAAAGCCGAGGAATCTATCATCATCCACAACGTCCATTGGAGCATACCTAACTCCTTCGGAACATATGGGTTTCCAATCTGCTCCAGACGAACTTCCTCTCCTTCGTAGTTCACCCAGAATGCTTTGAACTTCATTCCATGCGAAGATATTAGGAAATCGAGTTTTTCACCCGTGTCTCGTGTCTTCCGCTGGCAAAATGACGTTAGACGACGGTAGCAATTTGGCCTATTAGTGTCTGGCCAAGGCGCTTGGGGATGCTCGCAGGCAATGACACCCACCCAGGGTAATTGGGAGAGGTCATCTCCTGCCTGCATCCCGCTGAGCAGGGAGTGGTGTGAAAGACCTATTACAGATAACGGCGTATGACCTCCTATTATACAGGGACCTAGAATTGACCTTGGAGGAATATGAGGGAACAGTATCCAAGTTAAAGATATCTACTTACGCCCATAAACGCCCGACTTTTGGGTATGAGAGAAAATGTGGCAGGATGTTGTGTATCCATATATCGCGTGTGTGGAGGTCATTCACCACTTTCTGTAATCGAACGATACGTGGTGGATAGGTTTCTCGAATAGTGATGTCTACAATATGGTCGGGACGTGATTTCATACAGTAGATCCTTGTATTCGAGTTCATGGCAGGGAGTCTGAGCAATGTGCACTGTTATTCGGATCAAACGCTAGCGCTGACGAGTCGTTGGCCACAAGAGGAAACCAACATTACGCCAACTTCTTTCTTCCATTCCATAACAGCCAGTTGACTCGTGGTTTAATTCCCCTTTGTTATCCTGTGTTCCCTGCAGAGAAGATTAAGTACGGAAGGTAAATGAAATGCGCAGCCGAAACAGTTAGGAGGTGCTCGGCTTCATTCGAACATGCCAATGGAAGCATGCGACGTATCCATTTGATACCGATATGTAGTATACAGCCCTGAGAAATTGCTAAAACTGTTAAGGTGTGAGTCAAGTGTGAGTCAGGTTCCATCTACCAGGGCCCCTTCACTACCGTCCTGTATACTAGGGGAAAGGCACCCTAGATCCATAGCGGTCATTCTCTTTTTCCCCTTTGTGTCCTCTGCATAATTCTCGTAAAAGTTTGTCTCATCTCTCCTTGACTTCCCAACCTCTTCCTCGTAGTCGCCATGCCCGTCGATGCCTTCACCCCGTCGACCAGGACCATCCCAGAAGTGGAAAGCTTGGCTGTGCACTCCATAGGAAGTCGGAACAACTTCCAGTAAGTCACCTCTCGCAATTTCAATTGCGGGTATCTCGCTCGCAGGCAACCCGATCAGATACGCGAGAAGACATCGGATGACAGAAGAGTGTCCGATAATCAAGAGGTCTTCTTTTTCACGTTCCAGTTCAATCAAAATGGGTTCCAGGCGGACTAAACCAAAACGGATTTTTAGAACAAAAATAACACAGATAGATATACAAGAGGAAGTAGTATTACCAGATAAATCGTGATAACTCTCAGCTCTGGGAGCGCGGAACGCGTATGGATCCTTGACGAATCTTGCCCACTCCTGAGGGTAAAACTTCTTCGCTTGATCGGGAGTGAGGCCGTCCCAAACACCAGGGTTGATCTCGCACATCTGCGTCTTCTCGATCACCTTGACTTTCAAAGACGAGGCAGCGGTAACCTTTGTTTCTGTCAGCCCCCCAGATGCGTCTGTTGTTACCACATTCCGTGCAACCGCAGACTGTGGTAGTGGGGTGAGATGAGAGGCAGCGAGTGTGAGTTGTTGCGGAATCGAAGCGGAGGGTGTCGGGGTCAAGAATGGCCAAGCGGTGTGGTGAGCACGACGCCGAGTTGAGGTCCAAATCTGGTAAGCTCTGTTTGAAAATCAACCCGTACGATAAGAATCGAAGGCCACATACAACTAGGCGTCTGTCATTAGGGTCAAACCCTTGCTGCTCGAGCGATTTGGCACGTCGTTCAACCACGAACTCTTTCAGCCGCTCAGAGTATTCCCACCCTGCAGGAGAAAGATCCGAGTCGGCTTTGTAAGAATGTTCAATGAGTGATTGTCCGGACTGTCAGAATATGAATTAAGTAACAACTATGTTATACTTTGTTACCTACCCGAGCAAAGTAAATCACGCGAGGTCTGTTGTGGATATTCATGAGGAAGAAGACAATTCGCGACTGCTCATGAGATCAGTCATCCGGAAACAACGACTTTAGATCTTCACCCACCTGTAAATAACCACGGATGTTCTGTACGGGAATTGATCAGGTCAACCGAAATTGAAGTGCATTGGGACATACATTGACCATGATTTTCTCGCCTACCTAATTTCAGCCATGCAGGTAAGCCAACAAATGAAACAGGATTCGTATACATGGGACACACATTTATTATACGGATAAATGGCCAAGTTGTTTCTTCGACCGTCTCATATGATTTCTCGCGATCACGGATTCGTCCATAGTAATCTTCCACTGCCTTGTCTGGATCCCAGCCGCGATACTTCACCGGATTCAGCAAAAAGGTAAGTAAGAAGGTGAGGGAACTCACATCAGGAGAGGATATTTTGACGTTCCGGATGTTAGTCTCTATAATCTCTTTGTTATCGCACACAGACTCTACACCGAAGACAAATAAGCGATTGTTGTATAATGGACCTAGTGGGACATACCAAGGATGATAACATGAATTCCTTGCTTGTCGTACTTCTCTGCCAAGGCTTGCCGCGTAGTTCGCGATCCATTGTTGGCATCATAAATCACGACCTGTCCACCGGACTCAAAGAAATTCTCGATGAGCTTTTCGCAGCCATCCGACACCATCTTGCGTAATGCCATGGTCTCTGGACTCTTCTCGCCTGTTGCCGGTAGCAATCATTCACATAGGATTCAGAAGAGTGGAAGTGTGCGCACCTAACGTGAAGTAATCTGGCGGAAGTTTCTTGGCACCACCAAGTGTCTTCCGTCGATAGTCACCCAGAGATACGACCTGAGTCTTCACTCCCATCCATCTGAGATAACGTTCTAGTGCGCGAGAAATGTGCGTTTTTCCACGAGCGGGTAAGCCAACTGTTAAGATGAGGATCTTTCCAGCGTGAAACAACAAGCCAGAAGCTGTTGTGTAGAGAGGTGCTACCATGCTTCGGTGTTTCAGCTACTTGAGTTGGATATGTGTACCACAGCCTGACGCCGGCTTTCAAAGTTGCTGACATGAGGAACATGTACAGCTTATCTTATCTCCCACGGCAACTAGGTTTTTTTTGAGATTATCACCGAAACCCTCATATTATTTCTTCCAGCTTACTATGTGAAGTACATACTATTATTGTGCCAAAAAGGAGGATGCTCCGGATGAGCATAATTATTTCCCATTAGCCGACTTGAACGACTGACCTCGTCATTACTAGTGACGCGCTCTACCAACTGAGCTAAACGGGATATACTGATTTAATGCACCCATATAGCCATATCCACTTGGCTCTTCTGCTAATGGTATAAACCTTACACGAATGAATACAGTTGTTCCTCCTATCCCAGAGTTTACTGCGTGACTCCTCTCACTGCTGCTGCATACTGTAGCGTTGCTTGCCACCAAACCACCATCCCAAGCCCTAGCAGACCATGAAACGTACCCCACAAGACCTCAGGTGTAAGATTCACCCTATAATATGGTTGTTGGAATCACCGTAGGACAACAAGCAAAATAACACGCACGACTCAAAGAAGGGACCTAGGGTGTGAGGAATGAACCTTGGAGTTTGTAACAGAATTGTTGATACCACGCTATGGTAGACGCAGAATCCTATTGCGAGTGCACGTTTTCCAGGCAAAAATTCTGGTTGTGAAATGTTATTCGCTTTCATATTTATTGAGGCAGCGTGCGGATGATACCTGGTAAAGGATACGCCAGGAAAGCGGTAATGCAGGATCCAGTTACCAACGCGGCATACAGCTGTGTAATGTTAACGGCTATACAGGAAATTAATCTCGAAATAAGCGAACCTTCAACATGACTACCGTGGTGTTGTTCATCTGCAGAAAGGGAAGACTCTGAGGGGACCAGAACGCCTGGAGGGCCAGCGGCGCCTCCAACGCGATATGTAGCAAGAATACAGCAGATCTAGCGAATGTTAGGTGCGTCTTTGGTATAATGAAACTTGACTTACAGCGGGCTACGTGCAGCGACCACAGACATGATGGATCTGGACTGTGAAGAGACACTAGTCCTGTGAAGGAAACCGAGTTATTATGTAAGCAGAGCTGGCTTATCTGCTCGGTGCCTGAGAAAAGTATAGAGAGTTTTAAAACACACATGGTTAAAAGTTTACAAACCCACGACCGATGCGGGTCTTTCCGAAAGATTTTCGTGGTCAATCACCTTGTTTTAATTTAACAAGGTGGCCGATCAAAGAAATAGTCTCCAGACTCGCATAGCCTGCCTTCAAAAGGACAATATTCCCCTCACCAAAGGAATAGGTCGCACACCTGACTTATAAGTAGTTTGACTGCTGTTCCGGCCGTTATTCCACTCAAGTCCACCTTTGTTTAGCTAAAATAACTATACATATTTTGACAAAAAGAAATCAAATGAAATACTTGGCGTAGACAAACAGTCTGCCCTTCATTCATCAGCATCGTCTGCGTCGTCCCCCTCTGCAACGGCACCTAATGATGATTGGCGGAAGGTCGAATAAGCTTCAATGGCATCGAGATCCTGTTCTAGATCTATGTGCTCCCCTCCGGCTGCATCCCCAGCAATGGCACGCAGTCTCAGCACTTCTCTCCTCAAATTCTCGATTTCGCTATCTCGACGCTCTATCCGACCCTTGAGCGTTCTAATAAAATCGTTCCCGCACCTGAGCAGTTGCAGCTTGCTGACACCTTTATTTGGACCATCACCACCAGCTTTTGGTGGCCCTCTAGGGGGTAAAGCACCCGGAAGGATAGGTTCATCAGGGAAGTTTTCATCAGAGGGTAGCGGAACTGGCGGGAGCAGAACGCGCAAATCGTCATATGCAGTCTTCAGAGAATCACGGCGTTTTTGTTCGGCATCCTTGTGCGACTTGCGATTAAGGACAGGAGGTGAGAGCGCAGAAGAGCCTGCATTTATAGATGATGGCGTGCCAGCTGCTGACACGAATAAAAGTTCACACTAAACATTTCAACGACATTTGGAACGACAGCGCACCTGGTAAAATCAGCTTAGGCCCAGGACTGATGAGCGGCAGTGGGCCCTTCTTGGCTCCTTTGGTTGGTGCACCGCTATCAGGCATTTTCCTTGTCCTGACAGGTTCTTTTACTTTATCAGCTTTCTGAACCGTGGGTGCTGCGGCAGTAGTGAGGCTACTGCTAATACCCAGACGGCCAAGATTCATTATGCTTGCGGGAGTGACCGGAGTCATTGGCGATGTCGCTTCACGAGTGCTCGGTGCTGCAGAATTGGGAGGGGATTGGCGAGGTCCGGGAGGCGCGGGGGGCGGCATCGACAAGTCGACAGGTGACGGCGAATCCGTCTCCATCATGGTACTATCCCTACGGGATTTTGTGGAGCGCAGAAGAGGGGTATTCGTCGCGCTCTTGGCATGCCTTATGGATTGTTTCACTGCTGGCACTGGAGAATTCATGGAGGGTCCCCGCTTTCGCACCGCACGCGCCGCATCTTCTGCACTTGGTGATATCGTGCGCTTGTTTGGGGGACGTTGGTTATGGTATGCCTCAAGCCAGGGGCTCGTCAATGGAGAAATGTCAATGTCAATGTCTGGAGGTGAGGGAAGCGGCATGGGAGGGCTCGTGTGACGAAAGACTATGTTGGCAGGCGCAGAGCTGGAGCCTGGATGACGCATGTCGCGAAGGTATTGCGGGGAGACAGAAGTGTCATGGGGAGAGGGAAGGGAAACAGGGTCAAGCGCATGGGATGAGTACACGTCCTGAGGATTGGGGTATTGTGAACCAATACGGCTGAGGAAATCTGGGTTAGGCAAGGGGCGGAGCTCCGTAGAAGACACTACGATTCTGATGAGGGGTGAATATTGAAGAAAACCAAATGAATCTCACTTGGAGTCGGAAGGCCATTAAACGATGCAATCTGATCCCTTGCGGGCTCGATGTTGGTATCATGGGTATTCAGGGCTGACTGCGAACTGATAAGGGCAAGCTGACAAAGATTATACTTCAGCACGATGTTCAAATCACACTATTGTGCATCTGCACCGGACAAGGTGGGAGAGTACGGAACAGGGGTGCTAACTCACCTGCTGCTGAAAAATTTGATTCTGAATCTGATTTTGAAGTTGCTGCAGCTGATGCAGCTGAGTGAGCTTGTACTGTTGTTCAAAAATGACCTGGGGTGTGAGATTTGTGGAACTGGGCAGGGACGGAAGTGACGTGCTGTCCATGCCCTGCATAGACATGAGATTGCTCATAGCCATAAGATCTAATTGTGGATTGAAAGGAGGAGGGTTGGTTGTTCCGGTGAAGTTGAGCATCCCAGAATTCGAGCGTTGTCCATGCACAGCAGCTGCGTTCATAACTTCGTTCTGCTGAGAGTCGTGGCCTCGTTGTTGGTCAGAGGAAGATTCCGGAAACAGAAAGGCCATGAAGTCCTTCTGGAGGTGGTTATCTTGACCGCGACTTGGGTCCATTTTCCAGCCTGATACCAGTGTGATACCAAAGACCGAAGATTTTTCAGGATCGTCTGCTGTCACAGAAGGGCAAGCAACAAAGCGGCGGATTTAGGAACAACCGTCCTCTTTCCAGGAGCAAGAAGGCAAAGAACAAAAATGGAAAATCTAATCTTTCAATCACACAACCCCCCATCAAGTCTAGTTAACCCCTCCACCTATGTAATTACATTTTATTACTACCGTACTGCCTCGCGTTCTTTGTCGACGCGACTGACCTTGCACCTCCCCTAGTTTGTCATCACCAGGCTCCTGAATACCATGTCTACACGAGACCGTCGTCACGCGCGTATCACCTCCTACCATGGAGCAAAGCGTAACCTTCTTGGAAACCAAGCCGGAAATGTGCCACCTGCATGGCGGGACAGCAAGGACAAGCAGAAAGAACGAGGAAGCAAGATTCTGCTCAGTAGGCTCCCTGTAGACGTTGGAGAAACAGAAGTCGAAGTGCGTGGTTATCCCAATGTCCACCTGAAAGGCACAGGACCACAAGCTACTGTTCATAGGAACTGTTCAAGAAGACCATAGGTCCTTTGAAAGAGTGTTTCGTAATATACAATACACAAGGGCGCTCGAAAGGGATGGCGGTCTTAACATTTCAGCGCCCAGAAGATGCAGCTGCAGCTCGTGAAAAATATCATGGTAAACTCATCGATGGCAGTAAGTTATTTAAATTCAACTCTCTTATCCATTCTGCCCGTTTATATTGATTTTGTTCCTAGGACGCCCAATTAAGATCGAAATAATCGTTGATTCGGATGATGCCGCGGTGTCTACACAACTTACACCTACATCTGTAGTTCCTTCACTACTAGGACGCATCGGGAAATTGGCTGGATCTCCTAAGAGTGTCCCCCTTGCTTCTCAAAGTCAAGCACTGAACACAAACATTTCGACCGTGTAAGACATTCTTTGTTTACTGGTTTCCTGAATTTATTGACCGAATATGACTTTTCAGCCCCTCTCAAAAAATTGTAGTATCACCGCGCACTGTCCAGACTGCTGGAACAAAGGCCGTATCAAGGCGCCGCAAGAAGAAGGGCCCACGACGCATAAATAAGTCAAATGTTTCACTTGCTGAACTCGACCAGGATATGGAGGAATATAAAGCTGCCGCTAGCGGTCATAAAGGGAGCGGTGGCCAGTAGTTCATGCGTCTTTCCGGGCGAGCATATTACAATTCATCCACCTATATTGTATAACACGCTATTCGTTTGAGAGCAGGACTATAATTTAATTGGTGTCCTCAGGGTAGCTTGAAGTCTGGATTTTTTTGCGCAAGGCTTTTTGGAATACTGAACACCCATTTGAAAATCAACCCAACAATCATATCCGGCTACATAACTCTACTTGCCCTGTGTTCCTGCGTGGAGCAGAATTCGGATAGATCCCGCACTGTGGCATCTTCTAGTCCCAATTTTGTTGGGTATTACGAGTGCGGTCTAGACACATACCCTTTATAAATGGGTCGGGAAGATGCGTTATACTAGTTTGACACACTTCCTTGAACGTAACCCGTTTTTATATTCATCTGTAAAAGTGGCGAAGAATATGATATGATATGTTTTTCTCGTAAAGGTCGAACCGCCTCGGAGGCACATGCATATCTGTTATTGGGTTTTCCGACAGGAGGCTATGTAGTACCCCCGCCCCCACCCCCGTCCCCCAATATGTGTTGCCTATAAGTAACATTAATGTGTCCTTGCACAGCATACCGGGAGGTCCCGTTACAATACAATGCACTGCGGTACTTACAAGTAGCAAAAATTCAGCCACAGCGCAGCGAGATGTCGCATTTCCAACGCCTAGCCATCTACCCTGAGAAAACTCATGTGAGCCGGGTGGACACATCCTTGGATAGTAATATATGTAATAAAAATTAAAAATTAAGGAGGCTGTATCACATTGAAACCGAGATCTTTGGTTGGTCTATTAATCTTGCATTTGGATAAATGTTGTGATCCCAAGATGGGTGAGAGCATACTCGGTAGCAACGCCCGGCACTTCGCTGGCAGCGCCGGGCACTAGGAACAAAAACAACAGGCGGGGATGTTGCCGTATTATCACCACTTGCCCCTAAACTCAAATCAATTTATAATCTGTCAAGAAACGCCAGTGCCACAATAGGTGGTTGTCGATAGAGAAGAGTCAAATGCAAAAGCGGTCGGAACTGGTAACGAGATAATTCAATTCCCATCACGTTGTTCCGAAGTATTGCAACCCTTTGCCAATACCATATGGCGGAGCTGTCGTTATGCAATAGATTGCATATTCTGGGTCAATAACGTTCTGTCGAAGTCAAAACAAAAAGTGAGCCGGGCGTTGTCTAATGAGGACCCTTTATCACCAGGAAGAGTTTTAAAGAGTTTAACAGGCCAAGGAACCAGTGACCTCTATCGCATAAATTTCCTGCTCGATCGGCGGCAGGGAGGGGCTACTCCAGACTGCTGCAAACATGCTGCAAACATATTGTTTCGCAGGGTGTCAATGAGAGTAAACAGTATTTATTCTGAAAAAGGTTTCACCTACACTATTGTGTCTGAAAATCGGCAAATTCTTATACAACATGACAGCTGCACGTTAGCCTCGAGGCTGTGATTGACATCCTTTATCTGTCTATTGAATTTAGTGAAGTCGACTCACGTTTTCATGAAGTCCACGTTCATTCACGTGTATTGCTCCACTATGACGAAAACAGAGATGCTTAGGTATTAGGCCTCGTTGTGCCCCATAGGGAAACACATCATCGCGGAGTGATGGATTCTCCAAGCACACGCCATAGGTGTGTGTCAGTGCGTGATTTACGGTGGTAAAGAAGACCTGTTGGAACCTACAAAGTAGGACAGATCTAGGGCTGGTGCGTAAATTATCGACCGTCTTAATAATTCAATTAAAAGGTACGAAGGTTGAGGCTCGACAACTACGGCATACCGCAATAACGCCGTGAGGCGCATCCGTTTGTCGTGGAGGATGCGCGGGAGAGACTCGGGATCTGGAAGACTATTTTCTTTGTTCTTCGGGGCTTGAATAGTTTCTAACGGCGAGTCCCCGGGTGCGGCCAGCCGCAAGGATATTTTTACTGGCTGAAGTTACTATCAAGAATCCAGATGGTCTGTTGGAAAAATCAGCACCATTCAGGGGATGCTGATTTCATCTGATTGCGATGGATAAGAGTATTATAACCAATCATAGTCCACAATAGAGCAAGGCGGGAGCGCAGTTCCTGGAATGTTCCCATATCAGCGTCGGACCAAAAACGTGCAAGGTTGCACAGCAGCTGCCACATCAGGCTGTGTGGTCGAGCTCAAGAGGGGAAATGACTTTTATCTTTTGTTCGGGTCACTGGCCTGGCGGCCCTGGCGCAGGCCGGTGGCCAGGATCGTATAGAATGATCAAATTTCTAGGGACTTCCAAGGAAGCGTGGAAGGTTCCGTGATTGATATGGTTGCGGTGTGGAAGAATCAACGATGATTTGTTTGTGGGTGCTTATCCTTTTGCCGTAAGTGTACAACAAGCAATGAGAATTACTTTAAAACACGACTCCGCTGCGCTTTTCTTTTATACCTCTCCCCCTACGCCATGCCCCTCTCAACAACAGTTCGTTTGGTTCCCCACCACCAACCAATGTTTCTGGCGCATAAGCGACAGCGTCGCACCGCTACTACTGTACTTGCTGGCGATTTCGATCTTCGGCCTCCCCGGGATGTCCTTACTAGCTTACTCAATGGCGTAGCACCTTACAAGGAGGTTGAGAAAGAAGAAGAAACGCGTAGAACAAAAAAGAAAGAAAAGAGGGAACGTCTAAAGGAGAAACAAAGAACAAAAGCTACCTCAAAGGTTCCAGAGAAACCTATCAAAGTGGAGAGTGCCACTGCACCTCCCCCTGCGCTCATCGCAACCAGCCAATCAATCAGCGCCCCCGTTATGCAGCCCTCCTCTTTCTGGCGCGCCCACGGGACGAGTTACCGACCTACTATACACATTGCGACCATGCAGCGCTCTGTATCCGTTACACCGCCCCCAATGGCGTCTTCCCCACAGTCTACCCCCGAACCATCAATTTCTTCGGCCACGTCTCGCACATCATCAAAGCGCCCCCGCACGCCTGCGGATGACTACCCCGATTCTGAGACCTTGAGTCACTACAGAAGCGCCCCACAACCGCGAAAGAAAAGAATTGCTGTGAAGAAAGGCTGGAAGGGTTGGGTGGAGGGTTCGCCACCGCCATCCGAGAAGCTCATCAATCTAGACGCAGTTCCTGTGCTACAGGAGAGACGCACACGTAGTGGCAAAAGTTTCGACGCAATAGGTGTTGGAAAAGATGGTTGGGTATAAATGGTCCGATATTTCACCCGCCTTACTTGCCGCTGTAAAATGTGATCTGATGGGCTTTCAACAGCTCCTTCTACACAGCATCATACCCCCGCCCTTCTCATCGCGATGCCCTTCGGAATCACAGTGATACCAGCACACGGGTCGGAAGGATTTCGTCCCAACTGAAACCTACCCCCTTTCGTATACTCCCGTCACCATATTATCTTCCACTCAACTGGTTTCCTACATCTCTATCCCGCTCATCTCAATAACTATAGTTACAGTATATGCACACATATATCAATTTTGGTCCTAGTTCTGTATTTGTTGTACCCCTTCCCGATTTAACATTGAATCTTGTCTTGGTTGGCTGTCTTAGTGTCCGCTTTCTCTATCTACTGGTCATTCTGGGTCCTCTTGGCTAAATAGGTGTATGTATGGTGACCGATTTTGATGTCGGCCGATGAACGGAAATCCTAATAATCGGGGTTTTGCTTTCACAGTATGCAGTTCATGAGCAAATTTGTATCCACATGCTTCATGATCTAAGGAACGCCAATGCACTGCTCGGTTTGAACCGGGTATCCCTGCGATCATGTTCCGTCAATGTAATCATCATCGTGACAATGATTAATCTTGCCGAGATGCCGGAGGCTTTAGAATTCAATAAAGCCAAATAACTATGTTCTTTCCATCATGACTCTCCATGTTGTGTATGTACTTCGGTAATTCTTTTGTCACGAACGAGTAACACACAACTGAATGATCACGACAGCTAGTCCAATAGGACAACTTTTCTTATAGGTATTACGAATCTCGCTTGTCCTGCAACCCAATTGTCTCAGGTTGGAGCGTGGCCCACTTCTTTCCATTTTCCCGGACCAAATCCCGGTCGGAAGCCATCATTTTCCTGCTGACTGAATTCACATTAGCGGCTAGCTCAAAATTATGTCTGCCATATTATTTCCTGCACTTCCATCCGCACCGTCATGGTTCCCCGGACACATGAATCGATTCACAAAGCAGCTTCCAGCGCTACTATCCCGTACAGATGTTGTCCTGGAGCTCAGAGATTCTCGTCTGCCTCTTACTAGCATCAACAATAATCTAGAAGGTAAGCTTATCTCCTCCGGTGTATTCATTGCTCGCTTCCGGTGCGTAGCCGTTTTGAGAAAGAAAAACTTCATCTTGGTCTAGTTCCATCCTATAATTGCTTCCGCTGTCACCTATGTGACCATTATCTTATCCAGTCCTTACCCTGTTATGGAGTCAACCTATTTTATGACGGATAGCATCTTTCGGCCCTGACAAAATCTATTTTTGACAGGTGCTATCAACAAATGGAGGGCCGAACGGGGACACCATTCCACCCACGTCACTCCCCTTCCCCTCACTACATCTAGGAATTCGTCCCTAGGATATGGTGGCCCAATCTGCGAGCGCATCGTGGTCTTAAACAAGCGCGACTTCGTCCCTGAATGGGGCGTTGAGGTAATTCCTCGCCTCCTCGGTTCATTGTGCTGGTTCATTCCCTTTTAAATACAGCCCTTCAAGAGAGCCATGAAGGCAAAATTTCCTGATCAAACGGTGCATTTTGCTTCTTGTAATAAACCGCGAGATATAAGATCCCTGAGCGAGATGCTCGTAAGTATGTCGCCGATTTCTTCGACATGTGTACCGTGTTTTTCTTGGCGCCATGGAACTGACGAACAATTTAGATATAGCCAAGAGAAACCCTCATGCAACTGAAATGAATGTCCTAGTGATTGGCATGCCTAATGTTGGCAAATCAACATTATTAAATTCCCTTCGCAATATGGGTATCCCAGGTCGTGAGTTTAACTCTACATTGGTTCCCAAATAGGTTGAGTACATGTACCTAGGGACGCCAAAGGCACTGCAAACATCTGCACAGCCTGGCCATACGCGCGCTATCTCGACCCGTCTTAAGCTGTCAGAAGACCCGCTCGTATATTCATATGACTCGCCCGGTGTGATGCTACCATTTCTTGGGAGAGGCGATCGGGGTGCAGAGCGAGGAGTCAAGCTTGCTCTCATAGGTAAAAAGAATTTTATCACCGGTGCACTTTTGGCTGAAATAAATTTTACCGCAGCCGGCATCAAAGAGAGTTTATATGACATCGAAGCGCTTGTTGCATACTTGCTGTATAGACTGAACGTGTTGAATCCTATTTGTGTGTCTACTCAGCTGTACTATCACTGCCTTACGATTCTGACATGATTGATATATAGCCCCAGCATACTTGACGCTCCTCCCGCCTGGTTCACGTCCATTTACGGATGCGGAAGGTTTTTTGGAGCAACTTGCGATACGGCTTAATATGCTGTTACGAGGGGGCGAGAAGGACACCGTGAGAGCAGCAAAATGGTTCGTAGAATGGTGGCGCAATGAAGGTGGTCTCGTATCTGCTTCTGTCCCAGAAAATCTTGCGACGGGGTCGGACGGAACTCATGCACCGTTACTGCGACGTGGATGGGGTTTCGATTTCGAATGGACAGTGGACGCATCTATGAATTCCGCCGGCGATTTTGAATCGGCGGTGCAGATGAAAATGGAAGAGTGCATAGATGAATCGATGAGGGCTGCGAGGGAGGACGAGCGGTCAGGAGTCGGGATTAGTACAACCCAAGAGAGGAAACGTAGCTGGCAGGAAAAGCAGTCCATGCGCGCTGCGAAATCCAAGGCGAAATTTGCTGCACGTAAAGCTGCATAATCATATCCACGGTGTTTTCTACAGCACCCCACATTTCTTACGGTTTATTTGTAGTCATTTATTACGTTTGGTTGCGCCCAATTACTCTAATATCTAACGGATCCAATGTGCCCTGTGAAATTTCGCTAGCAGACACGTTTGCCGCGGTGATCCGTGTGGTTCGGGGTGCAAAACTGGACATACAACGAAAGCGATATTATATACACATGTACTACCACGACGTGACAGGTACAAATGATGTGTATTTTAAAAGTCCAGATAATCTTTCCCCGTTCCCCAGCTCTGCGCACCTGCGCCCGTCGCGCCATATGGGTCCTCTGGCACGTTACCCTCAGTAGTCTTGAAGGAGAACTCTCGCTTGAACTTTGCTTCGAGCGAGGATATCGTGGCGATGAGTTTCGTGCAGGCTTGCTCGAGGACAGCTTGCGGCGTCATGGTCCCATCCGTCTGGATTTTCAATAGGAAATAGGGATGCAGTGGATGAGGTACTTTGTATCCGGCAAAGAGCACTTGAGGCATCGAAAGTACTTGTCTGGAAGACGATTCACACACTCCAGGAGGTAGAACACGGGTGCTTAGTAGAGACGTACGCGCGAATCATGTTACCCAACGTGTGGTCTTGTTTCACGATCTTGAAAGTGGCTGCATTGGGTATTTTGGTGTCTTCTGTGACTTCAACGCTGTGACCCATCTGTCAAGTGTCTACCCTTGAAATACAATTGCTGAAACGCACGGTTTCTCGCCGTCTTCAAGGACAAAAAGCTCAAATCTGTTTGGTGCGTTCATAACGGCTGCAAGGAAACAGCATGGATACTTGTATAAGCTCGCAATGGCGAGGAAGGGACACGGTGGTTACGAACATCGTTCAATTCAACACAGTACGCGATGACAATTATCACGTAGCGCCCAGCTTTTTCTCCTATACTCGCACCTACTGTTACTTTTTTGGCCAGTAAACTAGTGAAGATCTGCGGTAGAGGTCGTCAGATCCTCGAAACAAGCAAATAGCGAGCAAAAAGTTTCAGAAAAACAAATTGAGTTCATAAGAAAGATTTCTCTTTGACTTTCACCGACAATAAATAATGCCAAAGGCCATCATTTGCGCACTAATCGATGATAAAACTCACCTCAAAATATGCTACAAGGCCCTGAAAAGATTGAAGCCGTGGACGTGCAACAAGTAGGGGTTTATCGCAAAGCCGACTTTTGAAACTCCGCTATAACCGCCGCCAGTTCTGCATCGAGAAACTTAGAGGCAAGGTCACCGACATCAACACTCGCGCCTCAAGGTCAGTTTATGCTCGTTTATTGCGCTCCGTATATCCAGCAGGAGATTCTACGCGACCGAAGCTGTCGGATGGAGGTGTTGTGATGCTGAGAGATAATATCTTGCTGCTGGATGGATGGGGCTTGACTTGGATGCATCAGATTATTGATATTGGATGCTTGGTTTTGCAGAAAATGCCGACCCACCTCTCGAAGACTCGCAAGCACCGTGGCCACGTCTCGGCCGGTCACGGTCGCGTTGGAAAGCACCGTAAACATCCTGGAGGTCGCGGTCTCGCTGGTGGTCAGCACCACCACCGGTGTGTTTGATTTGGTATCAGGCTCTTTGCGGCGAATTAAATTTGATCACCCTCAGCACCAACTTCGATAAGTACCATCCCGGTTACTTCGGTAAAGTTGGTATGCGCCACTACCATTTGACCCGCAACGCACAATGGCGGCCTATCATTAACGTTGATAAACTATGGACGCTCGTACCTGAAGCAGAAAAGCAAGGGTTGACGAAGGACTCTGAGGTTGTTCCTGTCATTGACACCCTCCAACATGGCTACGGAAAGGTGCTTGGCAATGGACAGTAAGTTTTGATATATTCTAACCTTACATAAATTCTGACTTTGAGGCAGACTGCCAAAACTTCCTTTTATCGTCAAGGCACGTTTTGTCTCGCAGAAAGCAGAGTATGTTGGATGAACTCCCTTATTCGTGAGAGTATACTCACACAGTACACAGGGCTAAAATTAAAGAGGCTGGCGGTGTTGTGTCGCTAGTGGCATAGGCTCTGAGTCCCATTATCATCGCTTTTTTTCTTTTACATATCACACCATGATATTATGACATGCTGCAATCAGAACGCCCATGCCTGAAACATGATAATTGATCGTGAACCGTGAACTGTTGTGAAGATGGAAACAAGGGATAGACCTTCATGAGACCGACGGACTAATTTAGGATGTCACTGGTCGGCAGGAACATCGACTTCGACTTCTTCCCACAGTATAAGTCTGGAGTTCCCTGAGTTAATACTAATATCTGCTGCGCTTCTGCCCCTCATACTAAACCCACGAGGATGGCTTCCATCTCTACTTGGTGTAAGAATCAAAACCTGCTCTTCATTTTCTTTCACTGTTAATCACACAACGACTTGTAGATCACAATCAGTATTCAACTTGGAATCGCACTCGTCGTCTGCACGCTACTCCTTTCCTAGCTCGCACTGATACCCACACATCTCGTACTGCTACCTCCATGGCTCGCACAAATATACAAGATGCCGTCATTATCAATATGGATGATAACTCATCCAAGAAAGAGAAGAAACAGGAGACCCTCTTCGGGCCTAACATTGGTGTTGTCGGCTCCACGCCCCAGTGGGCTCAATCCATAGGACAAAAGGCTCCCGCAGATAATGTTTCTTCAAACATCATCCAGAACTGGATTACAAGGAGCAAAGAGGTATCTCAAACATCGTTCTGATGTCCTGTCTTATGTATTGACCCATGGACAGCCTTCACAACCAACGACTACTCTCCAGGCATTGGTTAATCTCAAGCGGCCGACGCTCCGCTTATGTCCTTTGACTATCTCATCGGGAGACGATTCAGACCATGTTGATTCTCACCATAATCATGGTTTGGAATTCGACTACGATTGCGACGCAGCCAAGTGCCGTATAAACGTCAGTGTGGTGCTACCTGCAGATCATCCCTATGCAGAAACCATAGATAGCACAGGCTACTCGTGCATCTCCGTTTTTGAATCAGTCGTTGACGGTGGTTTTGGTAAAGTACTGCATCTAGATGAAGGTGCAACTCTCGAATTAGGAAGGTTTGAACACAAGCATACCGAAGCAGAGACCGCCTCTTCCCAGATTACCGGAGTCCCCGAGTTGTCCCGAGCAGCGGATAGCGTCGACTCTTCCGCTCCTACTAGCAGTAGGAATGACCGTGTCCGGAAACGTTTTACTGGATTCAATTTCCGGAAGCGTTCCGCTCACACGTCTATAACGGGACCTGCTCTTGCTGTCGTTGATGCAGAAACACCTGCACCCACAGTCGAGGGAAGTGAAGAGAAAGGGGACAAAGAGGAGGTGAAGGATGGCGTTCGAGTTACCATCCGGTTGTCAGCGCTAGACGAGGACGGTACCGACCTGTCTGTAGTCAACGAGCAAATAACATACCTCCATGTCGTCCGTTTTGGCGCTGCGCCCGATGATGAAACGGAAGACTCCAGGCCTTGGGTCGTCAAAGTTGTGAAACGTGAAGCCACAGTGCGTTTTGTATCTGGTCATTTTATGCCTTTTTCATCTCATGATTGTAGATCGGACCTCACACGTTCCACTTGCACGAGATTTATGGTCTTTCCTCTCAGTCTACCTCATCCTCTCACCCACAGGCGGCTTCTCCCGAACCGGACGCACATACTTACCCGCCCGCCTCTGCATCCGCAGCCCCTATGCACGAGGATGAACCTTCATCTGAGTGTTTACTATGCCTTTCTTCCCCACGTGAGGTCATTCTACTCCCTTGCCGCCACCTCGTCGCATGCAAGGAATGTGCTATAAATATGGTCGAATTCGGTGCAGGCGGCAACATCATCCACTCTGAAGAAGCCACAGCCGCAACCACTGCCGGTGAGGCTTCATCCACAGAAGCCCCAGCTTCAATACCCGCAGCTCCAGTACCGGCCACGATCGCTCAGAACATACGGAGAAAGCGAAAGGCAAAAGGCTGGTTCTGTCCTGTCTGCCGTCGACGTAAGCCACATTTATGTACTTGCGTCTTGCCTGACATATCTTGCTCATATCCAGCTTACACCTCGCTTTTACGGATTTCAACGTCACCTCCGACGAAAGACATATCTGACGATGATCATCGTGTGTCTGTCGATGAGCACGACCATGAGAATGATGAACACGACCATGAGCGTGAGGACGAACACGACGATCAGCCTCTAGCAACCCTGCCGCCGGCACCTGGCAGTATGTTCAATAGCATTCGCTCAGGCCTGATGCGTCTGAGCGTGGCACGTTCTGACGGCGGCCATGTCGCCGAGGCACCAGAAAATGAGCACCCCGCGGAGGTACCCGCGTCAATCGTTTAGAGTCACGCAGCTCGTCCAGTGTTGTATGTGATATGTAAACTGATCTAGTACTTCATATGGGTTAGGCTGTGCTCGTATTTGGCTGGTTGTCCCCGAACATTCATGTTATTTTGTTTTCGCTGATTACTCGTATAGTTTATGTGTAGTTTCATTTCATTCTAGGATCTTTCTTGTACCGATACCGCACTTTAAATTATCGGATGTAAAATGGCATGAACTGTACACGACTCGTCTGATATTCTCGCGCCTAGTTAAGTAAAAACAGGGGTGATATAGTGTGTAAGTCCGGCCGCGTCACACTGCAAACCTCTCCAGAAACGCTCCAGTCCCAGCAACAGGTGACTGTAAAGCATCCAACGCCCACTCCTCCCTCAACCACCTACACACCATCCTAAAACTAGACACCGACCCCTTCTCCTGCACAAGCAGGATCGCGCACGTGAACCCGCTCCCTAGCGACGGCTTCCCAAACCCATATCGAAACGTAGGCGACATCGGTCCTGAAGCATGATATATAGGCAATCGCGGACTCGCAGGGGTGGGGGACTGTGGCTGTCCATGCGAAGACGAGGAGGACGATGAGGAGAACTCGACGCGGAACCGAACTTGTTTCTGCACGACCGATCCTGATATCGTGTCGATAATGTCATTCATACGACATCGGAGAACCCCGTGCCCATCCGTCTCCTCAAGGCCGACGATGACACCAAACTGCTCGAGAATGCGAACAGCCTCGTTGCGTGTGGCGTACATCGTGTCCGTCGAACAGAGTACGTAGGTGTGTGCCTTCCAGTTGAAGAGGTTGGAGAACCAGCCTTTGACTTCGCCGACAGGGGAGGCGAGGATAGAGGGCATAATGGGTGAGGAGATCTGGAGTGGTGAGCCGAGGATGGAACGTTTGGATAGCTGGACTTGTGGATGCAGATCAAGCGCGGGGGCTGATAAAGTATTAATATTTGAAAGACAACAGGAGAAAGAAAAACCCTCACGTCGTGCCTTTTTGTCCTTTTCTTTCATGACCTCACGAGGACCATAGATACTGTTGCGCAACTCACGACCGACGCGTCCTTCGTTGAGCCTACCACCAAACAGTCCACCACGTGCCTGTATGATATCGTTGCCCTCCACGAAAGGCTGTCGAAAGCTATAATCGTCGTGGTTCTCCTTATTAGCCCCGCGGGAGAATTGGTGATAGTGATGATCGACCGCAGGGCCATTCAACGGGGCATACCCATGACGGTTTACAAATGTCTCGCTGTATCCTGAAGTCGGAGAATGGAAAGCCTGCTGCTGATTGTGCTCCTGCGCCACAGTGTGCCACGCAGAAAGAACATTTACCCAATCCGGATCAGAGCCCGTCGCAGGTTGCATATCGACTTCTATCGAGTTCGCCGATACTTGTTCATTCGCAACAGCGGAGACTGGAACAGGTGCTCGGATAATACAAGGGTTGAGGGCGGAGTGTGCAGGAGCGCCAGGAAAGCGGGACCCCACTGGCGGTGTACTTGGAACGGTCAGGGGCTGGAACAATTGCTGGTTGTGAGCGTGATAACTATGCTGATCCTGATTTGCTCTAGGATAGAGAAGGGAGACGGTTGATGCACGTGTCCTGTATTGGGGCTCGGGGTGGACATTCACAGGGTCAGCGATGGCGTGACCAACTCTCATGCTCCTATGACGTGTAGGAGCCTCACGGGCTGGGGAGGACATGGGTCGGACGCGAGGTGGCCTGGGTCCAATCGGGGACGGAGGTCGGGCTCGTGGTGCTCCATCAAATAAAGGAGACGCCAGACTAGGTTGCTGGGGCGATGGTGTGCGGGACGGAGGTAGGGGCGTGTCCCGAATACTCTGCAAACGTAGAGGATACGCATCTGCGTCGACACTTCTCTTTGGAGGGGGGGACATGTACTGCTTTGTAATAACCTTCATGCCGGGAGACACAGGCGTTTCGCCTACATCGAGAATAATACCATAATCTTTTAAAGTTTGCTCGCGATAGTGGTGCAACAGGAAATAGAATGCCTTCGCTAATGTGCCTTCGCCTGGCGGGCTCAAGAGGTCAGCTTTGATCGTTTCGATGTCGCCATGTCTCCCCCAGATGACGCGAAGAGATTCCAAAAGATCAGGGTCAATACGGGCCGCTGACGGGAGGGGAAGAGCTAATTCAACTACAGATGGAGCTGGAACATAGACAATCCCAGGAGTTGGTTTGTTGAACCAGGGGTGGGCCATGATCTCGGGAATCTAAGGGTATTTGGTGATGTTGGAAAAAGTAAAGAACTGCCACTTACCGTGATTCGACGGTTGACGTCTACTACCAGCATGCGAGTTAAGAGGTCTTTTGCCTGATGATCGATATAGGCTGGAACGTCGTACTTGCCAGCCTTGACTTTGGAAAGAAGGATCCTGACATTCTTGTCGTCGAATGGGAGCCTGCCAGTGAGTAACGCGAAGAGGATGACGCCGCAGCTCCATATATCAGTGGCATTTCCTCTATATTTCAGGCCGTTGACAATCTCCGGGCTTGCGTAGTGAGGGCTTCCACAACTGGTCTCGAGCTGTAGGGCAGGAGGAGCAAAGGCGGCCATTCCCCAATCGGCCAGTTTAATGAGCGGCGGTTTTAGTGAGTGAATCAAGATATTTTCGGGTTTAAGATCACGGTGAATGATAGAGAAAGTGTGGGCGTAATTAAGTCCATAGACGATTTGCTTGAAAAACGAGAGAGCCTCTAAAGGGGGGAGCCTTCCGCGGTTGACAAGGAAGTCAAAGAGCTCGCCACCTTCTACGTACTCGAGGACGAGGTAAAGTTCTTTCTCGCCTTCGAACACATCGTAGATACGTAGGATGTTTGGGTGGTTCATGAGCTTCATCATGATGATTTCTCTGTCAATACCCAACCGTTGCTTTTCTGATTTTGCCTGCTGTGTGGCAAGGGAAGCACGGGAGTTGACTACTGGTTGAAGGGGAAGAATTTTGACGGCGGCGAGTTGGCCGGTACGGCGGTGCTTTGCAATGCGGACACGACCGCTTGCACCTTTGCCGACGCACTCGCCGATAATCCACTGACCGATATACCTTGGATCTTCAGGAAACTCGAAGGCGCCGTGACCTGCGGCAGCCTTTTCTTTCTGCCAGCGAGTTCCTAGATGAGCGGTATACTTGATGGGGGGAGCACGAGGGGGTTGGTCGACTATGGACGTCATTATGATAGGTATCTATGTGTTTGATTAACAGTTAATATGCTTTAAGATATACAGATGAATAATGCCCCGAGTAGAGAAGTAGAATGAAGTACAACGTGTAGTGTGTGGACGGCGAGAGGAAGCAAGCTACAAGGCTGCGTCGATCTTGAGAAGATCATGCGTGGGAATGTCCTTAATATAGTTTAATCCCTGTAATGCTCGTTGTATTAGTGGTCTAGAGTCATAGCAAGTCGGTGCAAGCAGAAGTGGAGGCCGTGCACTGGCATGACAGCGGGCTGATGATAATTTTGGTACTCAGAGAGCGCTTGTTGTGTTTCAAATATTGTTTCACTGGTTACGACAGTGGCGTGCGGAACGGGCCTTCCACACCGCTTCAAAGTTTAGCTAACATACGCACTGCGTCCGCCATAGCAAGGCTTTCTTGCCTCTACGAATGAACCCAGGAGTCTAACAAAATCTGATAACAGATTCTTGAGGACGACCTGGTTACGACATCGACAATGCACCGATATCTAGTTGCATTACAACTGGCTCTCTGTTTCTTTCCTCTCGTCTTCAGTTACACTTGGTCCTTCACTACCACACCCCAGCAATGTGCCACCTTATCTATACAGATATCTGGCTCTGGCTCTCCTCCATACAACATTTTAGTTATTCCATACGGTCCAACGCCTCTCCCGAATAACACAGAGGTCCGCACCATCGTATATCAACAGTTTGATGGTAGTTCCACCACTACCAGCTTCCAGCTCAAATACCCGTCCACATCCCAGTTCGTCGCCGTAGTGAGTTTCCTTAATTGCGACACGCCTCGTGTATAAGCTTACTAGTATGTAGGTCAGCGATAGCACTGGTTTTGGATCTGGCGGGACTAGCGTTGCTGCTTCAGTGATGAGCAGTAGTGATAGCAGCTGCTTTAACCCAAATGTAACCGTCATGCCAGATTTCCCATTCAATATATACCCCACCAACCAGGTCGTCCAATGCAACGCAAGTAGATTGTGGTGGGATCCTACTCAAGTCGAAGGGTACGTTTTTCTCTCCCTTATGCCAGCCTCCTTCAAACAACACGTCCCAACAGTACTCCATCCTTCCAGGGTGTCATTCCTGGTGGACAATCATTTTCAATTCCCGAAGGCCAGATAACACAGGTATCTAACGAGGGCACTGGGTTTAGTTGGATACCCTCTGTGCGCGAAGGCTCCACGCTTATCGTAGTTGCCGGTGACGACCGTGGGCTTGGTACAGGAGGAAGCGGGTTGTATACGGTCTCGCAAGGCATATATCCAAACAGTTCATGTTTGACCACCACCTCGCCCTCATCCACCATTGGTTCCCCTGCAGGTGGCACATACCCAACTAACGCCAGCGGTGCAGAAACCACCGGTAACACTAGCAGCAGCAGGTAGGCCATTTTGTTCGCCACCTGGACGGCTATTTTTAATCATGTCCACCACAGCAAAACTAATG
Organism: Suillus cothurnatus; assembly: GCA_016758765.1. Classification (NCBI taxonomy): domain Eukaryota; kingdom Fungi; phylum Basidiomycota; class Agaricomycetes; order Boletales; family Suillaceae; genus Suillus; species Suillus cothurnatus. The sequence continues at coordinate 25,070 of JABBWL010000339.1, read as the reverse complement.
TGGGCGCAATAGTTGGTAAGTTCATTTCATATCCGCTCCTTCAATATCCGTCTCATGCACTGTAGGCGGCGTTATCGGCGGCCTTGCTGCACTCGTTATCCTTGCGCTCGCAGGGTTTTACTTTATTCGTCGTAAAACCGCCACCAAAGTCACCAAGGAACGTCCCGTCGACCTCCTCCAAGGTGATCCAGAAGATGATCGTGATCCATCATCCAATGATCTCGGGAATTACTACCGTCCTGAACCTTTCCTCGCCACTGAGCCGACAGAAACATCTTCTATGTATGGACGTGAGGAGGGCAGAGCTGGCACAGTCACGTCAGGTTCACGTTACGGTACTTCCAATCGCAGACAGTCCGCACTTGAGAGTTTCAGCGATATGCGGTCTACGACGTCAGACTATGAAATGGGTATCACTGGTGGTACTACCATCCCAAACAGCTCCCGCAAATCTCCCATGCCAAGACTGCTCCGGCCTGTTAACGTTATTCAACACGACGATGGAGGCGCTGCAGATGAGCAGGCCGAGGGCCAGCCAGACACCGTTGAGCTTCCTCCTGCATATACTAATATTCGAAAACCAAATACAAATTGAATTATTCCCTTTAACGATCCATCTACTCACATTCCTAACGGCTTTCCTTTTCTCTTTCGTTCACACTTGGACTTTACATAGGCTGAAATCTGTCGTTTATAATTCTGTGCATGTCTCTTGTTTGCATTCTCCTACGTGCTTATCTTCCCATCCAAAATTACATCACCTACATGCATCATGTCTTATCAGCTATCGTCGCGATGTCACCAGCTCCACTCGGACTCTCAGGGACTTTATCATCGTGGCTTCATCCTCACGTGCACGGGTGTACGTTGTAATATCATACCATGTAGCTTCATTGTCCACGATTATTTCACAATGGATGTGGAATCGAATCTTATATATATAAGCTACTGGCTTACTGGAGGGAGTTCCCAGAATCTACATAAATACTGTCCGGTTAAGCGGACGACAGTCTTCACTAAGTTACAATCTGGGCGGCCGGTATTACCTTGTTTACAAGGTCACTAGAACTGATAATTGTGGCAAATTCTCGTTCAAAGAATGTTCGCCTGGGAATTTATAGACAAATTAGTCCGCCCCAGTCCATTCGATTTTTTGCGTTCTGTTTGAATTTCAACAGATCCTCTAGAAAGGTAAGGTGTCTTCATGAATTCAGTTTGTGCATAGGGATGGCCAGGGCGTCCAAAGTTGCTTAGAACCCTGGTCAGTAACCATTGCATTAAGCAAACCTTGGCCAGGGTGTCCAAAGTTGCTTTGAACCCTGTGCCACCCAGTAATTCACTCAGATGGCACCTTACTTTTTGACACTCATACTATTTTGCTCGTACTGGATATCTATTCTGTCTTCTACCACTACTCCTAGCTCTCAGCACACAGCATCATCTCAATAGGAGCGACACTGGCAGTATGTCTCCCCAGTTATCACCTCACCACAATCTCACTGATATGTTGCGTGTGGCTGCAGAAGGTGATATGATGCAAAGTCCTTGTAAGTACTTGCAGTATTTCCCAGATCCATTCTGATTGCTCACAGGTAAACTGAACAGCCAAATCCAAGGCCGCAGCAATGGCAGGTGGCCCTCCTGGTGATGAAGGAGGAGGATCCTCCACAGCAGGCAACAGTGCATAGTCACATCCACATTTAGCCACACGCTCAATAGATGAATTCACAGGAGATGACCTCTTGGTGGCTTTGCCAGATCCATTGGGACGATATGCAGGTCTGATCGCACAGTACAGGTTGCAAAACACTGTTGTGGTCACACCCACAGTGTGAGATGGAAACAGTGCCATCATGTAAATATTGTTACAAGAACATCCATTTCTAGTGTGGCCCCTATTCATTTTCCTCCTCGCTCTTGCCTTCTACCTATACCCGGAAGACTACGCATGCATACATATGCAATACCTATTCTGGCTGACTGCACTCTTCCCTTACCTTTACTGGTTGTACTCCCTCTGATCACGTTTCCACCTCCATTGTACTATATTTGCTCACCGGGTCCCCAGCTCGTTCCCCTATACCCTTCCCATTCTACTGGTACCAACCTTATTATACCCAGAGCCCTATACCTTACTGTCGGTCCATGACATCATCACCCCTTACCCTTACCGCATTCCCGGTTGGTGACTCAGCTGTCATCCTTACCATAGTACTGGTCCATGACTCAGTCTCCCCTCTACCTTTACCTTACCACCGGTACTTGACTCAGTTCTCTTTCTGCCTGCCTTTCTCTGTACTACTACTTACAGCCTGGTCTGTGCTCAGTTCCCTCACGTATATAAACCCTCTGTAGTACAACTGTATTCTTTAACTTGAATCTACTTGGTTAACTAGTTCCTAACCTTTTAAGCTTAACTGCTTATACTTGTGATCTTCAATTTCACTTTGACCTCTGGTCATCATGCCATTAGATCTTCAGAAGCCTTTGTTGTCATTCCTGACGACTTCGGCTATAGCTCTTGACGGTTGCAAGACAGCACCCGTTCATTACGCTCATCGACCCACTCATCCCAAGCAGTTGAACTGAGACTCATGACCAGTACCTGAACTCCAGGCCTCACGAGATTATCCAAGTAAGAAGGCTCCTAGTATCTAGTCGCTAACAAATATTGTGAATAAATGATGTGAAGAGGACCACACTAATTTCCCAGCCATGCGCAATATTTGATGAGTCATGACAACAGTCGGGGACTTGGTGCATCAGTACCACTACAATAACTATACTATCAAAGTCTGAATTCACATTCTTATCCCGCCACTCCAGTATGAATCAAAACCCAAGGGTGCACTTGTCGAAGTCCATATGGCATTTTGCCATCATCGCATCACCAAGTCAAAACGCGATGTTTTTAATGCTGTTTTACGAGAACTCATCATACTATTGCCACCATCAGCCATGCCAGCCAGCCCCTTCAAATGCTGCCGCCTCCAGACTGGACCTTGCACGGAACGACAGTATAAAGGAAAACAACCAATCAGAGGCTCTGGGACTTCGTCTTAATAACTGTAGTATGTATTTGTTTTGATCATTGATTTTCATACATTAATTATGCCCTACAGTAGTATTTCGCTGGATACTCAAATGATCATTTAACAAGTGTTGTTGTACTTATATTACCATTATGCTCGACACTCGTCACTGATGTACCAAGAAACAACGGTCTCATTTCTCTATACAAAGTTGTATTTTACTATGCAATATTCCACGGAATTCTTTCCAGAACAAAGCCTGTCGCTGTTTTAAACTGTACAGAAACAGTAAACAAGGTTCCTGCCGACGAAGTTCGGCCCCATTCTAGTATCCATATAAAATGAGTTATTGTGGTGAAACGGGCCATCGGTGTAACTTCGTACACTTCGCGACATTATTAGCGACAATATTTGTTCTCATTACATCATAACCTATTCGCGTACAACGTGAATGGGGATTCTTGACTTTACAATATACTGGAGTGACACAAATCAGACACCAGCTTCCTTGGAGCAGACAATTGAAGTCTTTCGACGGATCTTCAATATGACTTGCATGATTACGAACAAGATGCAGCCGCCAGAAGCGACGCTCTAGATAGCGTGTTAGCCAAAAACTAAAAGTGCAGCTTGACATGGTTCACTCACCCCAGCAAATATAACAGCCTTCCACCATATGTAATGTGACGTCAGGAAAGCCCCACAAATCGGTGGACCTGAGCTGGGCGTGAGTGATAGTTGAGAAAAGTAGATGGCGCACGTGCCCACGAGTGATCCAATGCCTATGACAACACGTCAAGACTCAGCGTGTCACCAAATCCAGACCCACAAACTTACTGGATATTGCAAATGTCATTCCTATCCGTGCGCTTGTGCAGTGTCAGAGGAAAACAAAGGCAGACGAGTCAAGTGGTTACCCGATATGTGAGGTTTCAGGAGTTAGATACGATATCAATGGGCCCATCATTGCTACAACTGGGGTTGAAAGTTGGTGAGTGTCAGAGAAACGTCAAGAACCTACGCACGCCATCCGGAAAAGAATCCATAGCTTATAGCTATCAAAGTTGCACTGGCCACCGAGTGCAAGCGAACCATTGCAAATAGTACAGCGGATGATGTTAATGAAGAGCCGATGACCGTGTTTGGGATGCCCACGTAGGCAGAGATAACACCTCCAGTAAGTCTTCCAATGAAAGAACCTGAATGAAGGATTGTGAGCTGTCGGGGTGATAAGCAGATCTTGATTGTTTGAGTGGTCTGACACACGCACTGAATAAAATGAAAATCCTTGGCCTAGACCATGCAGGGTGGAATCTAACTGGAGATAAAAAGTTTCGAAGAAGAATCCAACTTCATAAGCAGCCATCCTAAGCAGTGAAAGAAATTTTGATGTTCATATAATCGAGTACTGCAAAGCTTACGCACCCTACACAAGCACAGATGAAAGCACCATCTCTTGATGAGTCTTGCAAAACGCGCATATAGCTTATGGTCTTTGGTTTCGGTGGGAGCCTTGTTCGCATCAGGAGATTTGCGATGAAAAGCAGGCAACCATTCATGCCCGCACTGACACGGACACCATTTGCAAAACCAAGTCTTCCATTGATAAGATTGTTGAGCATGACGGGATGCAAGATTGCACCCAGTGACCCCCCCGCAGCGACAGTTCCCATCGCAACAGCTCTGCGTTGCTGGAAGTGATGTGATATTACGGCGATGGATGGAACATTCGTAAGGCCTGCTGCAATACCGAAACCGATACCTTGTGAAAGGAAGATCTACATACATGGCAATACGGTCAGTGAAGCCACGCATAAACAGAAACGAGACTTGCTTGATAATATTCATCTGGTTTCGCTAAGGACAACATAAAAAGGAAGAAACATTGGAGGAGACAGCCGATTTTCATCACAGGGTAGCTGAAATGGTATGATCAGGGATGTCTTTATGCAGATTTCTTGCACACATACAATGCGCCCCGGTCAACCATCCGTCCTGACATGATACCAACCGATAATATCAAGAATGCGTTCATACTTCCTATCCAGCTGCACCGCGGCAGAAGTCAGAAACACTAGCAGCCAAGAAACGACCTAGGTAGATCTAGAGCTTACTGACGCGATTGCGGATGGTGTGAAATTGGTGAGGTATATTTGAGTGTAAAAGTCTGCATATCATGATTGTCAGTTTGTGCACGTAAGATAATCCACCAATATGCTCGCCCTGGAAGACACCGTAAGCGCTGATATACCTAGAACGTGTTAGTATAGGCCCATGAATGCTGAGTCGAATTTACCCAAAGCCACAGAATTGGATTAAGAAACTTAACGGCCGCGGTTGATGGTGAGTATGCAGCGACCGATAAGTAGACAGAAGCACTTACGCGCCCAGCACTGTGGCCCAAGCGGTGAAACCACCTTCGGGAAAACCTGGCGCATCCGAGGGGTCGACAAAGCTAGGATTTTCAATGCTTTTGACGGGTTGTGAGGCGCTTTCCGGAGCCTGCTTTGCAGTTTCATCACTGGAGAAAGGTGTGGACATGGAAAATGAAGGCCAATCAAGTAATGGATGGGGCATACATATTATCCTATAATGGTGTTTAAATCTGAAATTGAGCAACCAGCCCCGAGGGCTTGACATAATAGTGGCGCTGTGTACTTACTTCCACCATTCCTAGCCCCTGACCCTAGACTCGTGACTCACGAGTCCTGAGCCTCGTTCCATGTAGTATATAAATGGGGATGCTGGTTGACTCCGTGTTAACGGCTAGTGTTAAAATAACTCGGAGAATACAGCCCATATCATATTCCCATTTTACCCAATTATTGTCGTGTAGATGCGGGATAAAATCGTGTACGATAGGAGGTATGTATAGCGCAACGTTGTGACAGGGCAACTCGACTTGAATACCCCTCATAATGAATAGATGACTACGATCTGTGAAATATATTAAACATCTACGCTCAAAAGTCAGAAAATGCTCGTACCGCCTCTATGAACTCTCCATCTGTCTCTCGAGGTTCCGCAGCAGACGCAGTGCATCATCCGTGGCCCTCAACTCGCCATCAACATACTCAAATCTCTGTCGGATCCTCCTTTCTATATCCTGAGCATGTTCCAAATTCCTTGCAAGGACGAACCCTCTAAGCACATTCGTATAAAGCCCAATATCCAGAACGAACGGCGCTCGGTCCGCATAATTACCACTCGCGGCGACCCGAATCTGCGATCCACCATCATCCTCAAGCCGTTCGATTATAGAAATTGCTATAGTCGGATCCCCATACTCAGCAAACCCTCTTGCCACAATACTCCACTGCACGATCCCAGGACTCAACCCCAGCCTCACCATATCCCTCAAGACAGCTGCAGCCCGCTCCGGCCGGCCGCGCTTCGCATGCAACTTTACAAAGGGCGAAAAATGAGCCGCGTCGACTGTGCACTTTGGGAGCTGCACCAATGATGGGACAACTTTAGAGTCGGGGGGAGAAATAGGCTTCTGGGATGCGCTGGAATCTGCGACGGCGAGGAGATATTTGTACATGCGCTCGTGGTCGGTTTCTGGCGTTGACCAAACGAGAGCTTCCCAGACGAGGGCAGTGTGGTAGGGCGTCGGCCATAGTTTCTCTGAGATATCGTATTGGCGATTTAGCATGTGTTTTGGAAGCGATGTTCTTTGGGAAAGCCGAGCACGGCGCTTGGATATTAACCTCATGGTTTTCAAAATAGTTCTGCGAGGGACGCCGATCATGTGGAAATGATATGCGAAAACTACAAGGACGAGTTGGGGCTCATTGCGGGACCGGTGGTAGAGCATCTCTGCCATGACCCATAGGGACTTGGCTTTGTGTGAGTGCTGAAACGCTTTTTTCCGCAAAGCGACTAAGGCGCGAGTACGCCCGGTAGTATGGTAGGCATTCATAAAGTCAGAAAGGGAGTAAGAAGTGGGAGGGTTCGTCGAGATGATAGCGCGTCGGAGATAACGCAGATGGGAAGCCAGTGCAAGGGTATTGGTGTGGGAACAAGTGCGCTTATCCCAAACGTCTGGGACGCTGTAAGGATTGCTAGATATTCGTTCACGTAATTCGTGAACGCTGGCTGTAAATGCTTCGTCTGGGGAATGCTCTAGAAGGAATCTAAACGTAAAGTCTGTGACTTGACGCTCGCGTGTTGCAGCAACGCATGCAAGCTGAAGGGCGTGCTCCCCTCGGCCAGCCAGCACTTGATTTCTGATGACGAGACTGTAGATGCTCGCCCATTGTTCTGGAGTAACTTCCACGTGGCCGGTTTTCGAGAGACGATCTACCACTGTTTCTAGTTGTAAAATATACCTTTCAGTCGTGGCAGGACTTGCATAGCGGGTAAGGGTGCTCAACACTTGCGACTGTGCATCACCAGCGATATAACCCTTTGATGCCATGATGAGACCAAACCGCATGATGAGTGAGATGTTAAGGTAGTTCGATCCACGAAAGAGTTGCTGGCGGATATCCTTGAATGAGCTCCACTGTTCTATTGCAGTAGGCACCAACGAAAGCCATGCTGAAAATGCTTCCCCTCGATTTTTGAGGCCTTTCGTCTGAAGAATAGCTCTCGCTGCCCGTTCGTAAATGGCGTGCGGTTGAATGGGTATCTTGATATCCACCATCTCTTTCCTCAACGATTCCGCAACTGCGTAATCCCCTGTGCGTATTAGATTAACGAGGGTGCTAGAAGAAGTCTGTGGCGTGTATGCGGATGAACGCTGAGACACTGCCAAGGTATACTCGGGAGTCATCTCCTCAAAAACCGATGTATCAGGTGCTTGACGTGGAAGAGGCATGTGTTCGACCTCGACGGATGATGGTGACTGTGTCGAAATAGCGAGAGACGCATTGAGTCTGTTGCGTGCTTGAGACCAAACTTTTGGTGGAAGAAAATCTAGGCGTAAGCGTACACGGCTAGTGTGCAGCCAAGGTGATTGGCCAAGTATCCATGTTGCCATGCAAAGTGCAGCACTGACTGTCTTTTCACCTAGTGAAGTACGAAAATCATGAACTGGTCCTGGTGGCAAGAGTAAAACCTTCCTGTTCCTGAAAAGGAAAGTGTTTTCGGATCGGTTATAACCAATTTAGCTACATAGTACAACTTAACTACAATGTCCTTCTCTGGTTTCCAAGATGCACCTGCTGCTCCCTGATACGGTATTGAAGTGCGTTAGCATACGTCAAGGCAAGGGTTCTTAATGTAATATATACTCATGGGCGTGCGTGAATTTGACGTGGAACTCCATGTCACGGTTTCCCCGAGCTTCACAAATATCAAAAATAGACTTGGATAAGTGTGCACTCTCTAGATCTTTCTCAAGACCTCATTCGGCCTGTTGACACTCGCCTGCTATCGCATTAAAATGCAGACTCTCTTCCGAAACATGGTTCTTCCTTTATCAATCATGGTACATCGCAGATCTATCATTATTGTCACGGTAGTAATCGTCGTGGTATGTCAAAGCATATCCCGTACCGCACCTCACCCTCACCCTCCCGTATAGTCGTGTGTATGTTATTTTATGACTACTAGTCCTGAAGACGGCTACTCGTCTTCCGATGATTTGTCCACAGAACAATCGATGGACGAGACCCTACTCGATTTGGCTTCTCCAGCAGAGAGCAAACCATTACACTCCTTTGACAATGTCATTTCACACGACCCTTTCACTCCTCGTCGAGCTAATGCTACGTTGGTGGTTCTGGCGCGTAACACTGATATCGACGGTGTGGTATGGAGTGTAGAACAGTTGGAAGCCAAATTCAATCGCAAGTTCAATTATCCCTGGGTGTTTTTGAACGACGAACCCTTTTCTTATCAGTTCAAAAGGTATACCGTGTCACTATTATGTAGTGCCGTTGGTTTATTGTGCATTTTCAGGCGTGTTGAAGTGTTGACTAACGCGAATGTATCATTTGGGCTGATCCCTCGCGAAACCTGGGTGCAGCCCCCCTGGATAGATGAAGAACGAGCTCGGAAGGGACGCAATACGCTAACACGAGAAGGCGTAATTCATGGTGGTAAGCTCATTGATCAGATCGTCTTCAATATCTTACCATTGACATCACAGACAGTGTTTCGTGCGTATCTCCGTACAACCCATTCAGGCCTCGCCTCATTCTTGACCATTAGTTACCGTAATATGTGTCGGTTCAACTCAGGGGTGGGTGCTCCGTGCTGCGGGTTTAGGGGGATGCTGACCTCTTTGTGTAGTTCTTTTTCCACCATGAGCTCTTAACGCCATACAGGTGGTACTGGAGAGTAGAGCCAGTTGTTCGACAAACTTGGTAAATTAAGTACTGACCCATCCTGTAGACCCGACGTGAGATTTTACTGTGACCTTGAATATGACCCTTTTGTATTCATGGAAGATCATGGCAAAATTTATGGTGAGAAATTTTCAGCACAGTGTTCGAGCTGCTCAATCTATATCTACGGCAAGGTTTCACCATTTCAATGCCAGGTAAATTGACATTCCTGCTGTATCTTTTGTAGCCTGAACCGCGCTCTGGACAGAATGGGAACCAACTATACCCTCGCTGTGGTCTGTAGTGAAAGGTAAGCACTTAAACATGTCGCTGTGTAGGGTGAACCTATTTTCCAGAATTCATCTCGGATCACCCCGAATACGTGTCACCAAACAACTCAATGGATTTTATATCTGATGATGCGGGCGATACTTACAATATGTGTCACTGTGAGAATCGTTCAATATCAGGTTGGAAAAAGGTCACTGATGTCTGTCACTCAGTTTGGTCAAATTTTGAAATCGCCGATATGGATTTCTGGAGGGGCGAAGCTTACACAAAATTTTTTAACCATCTTGAGAATACAGGAGGGTTTTATTATGAGGCAATTTTAAGATTTCTTATCTTCTGTTCTTGTCGTCTGACCGTAGACAGAGATGGGGAGATGCACCTGTTCATAGCATCGCCGCAGCCTTATTTACACGCAAGGATCAACTACACTTCTTTAAAGATATAGGTCAGTTTCGGCCATATCGTTTCGTTAGTCATGACCGATCCGTTCGAAGGTTATAAACACGCTGAATTCGTTCACTGTCCCAAGGGTAGACAGTGGCAGGAAGGACACTGTTCATGCAATCCAAACGACAGCTTCGGTGCGATAATACGTCACGATTTGAATCTTGACGATACTGAACTTATGGCCCAGATTTCGCGCAAAATTCGTGCCTGAGCCATTTCATGCGGTTGGACGATTGAATGTTTGGTTGACTGAAGGCAGATGCCACGATGTATTTCTACCATGCGCTACTTCTAGAGGACAATTTATTGAAGTTGTTTTGATTATTAACTGTCTCGTAGGCCGTGTTGTTACTCGGTCTCCTTAGTAGCCTCTGCTTTCTCAAGCTCGATGAAATGTGCATCCTACGACGGGTTGTTTTCGCTAGCAGGATATATCTAGGCCTAGGTAATCCTTTTAGAGGGAAATGCCTGAGGACGAGACGGAACAACTGTGTTCGAGTTTAATATTTGCCTAGGGAACACTGCGTAGAAGAAATACCCGACCCCCTTGCGCCGGAGGACTCGAGCACGACTGACGGTCATAATGAACTTCAGCCCATCAGAAAATAATTAGTGTACACTTAAGAGACAAAGATGAAAACTACGTAAAGAGACAACAAAGTTGCGTCAAACACGCGAACGAATATAACTAACATATCCTACATCACGCTAGCTGGGCAAACTCCCCGTCATTCCGAGGCCCTGTATCCCCTTCCAGCGGAGTGCTGGACGATACCTCAGTCGCAATCGTCCCCTGACCCGTGGTACCTAAGTTAGTTGGAGGGATGGATGTCCGACCGTTCTTCGCCAGTTCACTCCTCACACCATCAAGCATACGCTTGAGGTTAACGCGCTCATTCACAAGGGCCATTCGGGCGCTCTCAAGACCCTTCCTTTCTTCTTCCAAAACCTCCTCCAACTCCTCGAATTGAGACATTTTAAGCTCGAGTTTGGTGAGCGTGAGTTTGATGAGCGACGAGAGGGTCGAGCGGATATGTACGTCTTCAGCGTCTGCTAGGTTCTGAGCAGCTTTTGCAGAAGACTTAAGAGCAAGCTGGGCGGCGCGTACGACATGCGACTGGGGTAATTTGGACTGCAGCTTCGCCCGTTTTGTGGTGTCGGCGGATACATCTTCTGCCCCTTCTGTATTTGATAGAGCGTTGGTCTCCGGTTCAGCGTTCGCTGCCGTAGATGCATCGGGAGCATCCTCGTCCATGGCAATATCACCTTCCGCACCCTTTTTGTCACCAGACTCTCCTTTCTCGTCTAGTGTATTCTCCGTGCCTTCCCTTGGGGCGCCGTCTGTCAAAGCGTGCATGGCTGTCTTTGCCGCTTCAGCGGCGACCCCTGAACCAACAACACCAGAAAGGAAGGCGACCACGCTCATTACAGGGTTATCTGCCTGTTCGAAAGGGATCCGCCCGAACCTTAATGGACCCGTGTCGCCTTCCGAGGCTATGTACGGGTCTTCAATTGGCAGAGCCAAGAATTTCCTGATACACTGCTGAGACGTACGCGTCCCCACATGGTCTTCGATTGCGCTCCAGTCATCGTCGAACATCTCAATACCTTCCAGTAACAGGAGTACTTCCTGGTCTGTCCAGTCGTCGTCGGTCCCGCCATGGCTTACACCAGGCGGACTAGACGTGAGCTTTACAAAGTCCCCGCTAAACATCGTCGACGGGAAACGCCCGTCAAGATAGCACGGGCCACACAGCTCGAAGTCTTTCACTTTCAACGAGTGATACCGCAGTGCGGTGCAATCTGTCCCACATGTGTCGCATTGGTACGACATGTTTCCTTTCGACGACACACCGTTCGCAAGCGCATTCGCTTCGGTAGAAGTTACCGCGCGTGATGCTTTAGATGTCGTCTGGTAGATCGAATTCCGCAGCTCAAGTGATGCCAAACCGGAGCCACTGTGTTGCGGTATTGGCTTCGGGGCGCCGTTCATTGCTGCTGCTGGATGCGTGATAGTAGGGCGAGTCCCAGGGTGCAATGACTGCATGCCCCGAGGCGTATCGAGGATCACGCGGAAATGACCGGTGAAAGGTGGTGCAAGCGCGGCTGGTCGCGCTTCTGGGTCGATCTTAAGAGTACTTGGTCATTACAAAGTGCCCAGATGACATTTCTGCCATTCGCACCTGATAGTTGATCAAACCCCACTGCTCCAGGAATGCATGCACGCGCATTATCGCGCACACGTCGCCTGCCAAGTTTCGCCGGCATGCGGTGACAGTCAAGTACTCCGTCGGCCGGAGACGATACGTGTTAATCATAAAGTCGCGGTAATCTTTGTATATGGAAGGCGTTTTGGAGCGGTTTCTTGAGTTGAAAAACTCTGGGAGTGCGCGTCGTTCCACAGGGTGAATCTTGGACATGTCGAACCATGCAGAGTAGGATGGAATAACAACATCATGTGTCTGCGCAGCGAGGTACTTTCTTGCCTGGTCCTCCAGTCGCAAGCGAGTAGCCTCTAGTTGTGCAGGGTCTTCATCATCATTGTCGTCTCCGGACTCCGCTTCTTCATCAGCTGCTTCCCCCATTGATACGTCGCCGGCATCTTCATCTCCGTCTCCCTCTTTTAGCACCCTAATCACACCCGAGCCATTCTCTGCTGACGTAGGTTCGCCAGTGTCAGGTGGAAGGTTGCCAATATCCCCGCCTTGAATTGGGTCAAGTTCGCTGCGCTTTCCCGGAGCGGACTCAGGTTCTACGGGCGAAGCGCCTTGATTTTTCTGAGGAACTGTGAGCTTGATTCGTTTCGCCTCTGATGTCGACGACGGCGAGCCCGTGCGTTTTGGTGAGTCCATCGCGGTCAAGTAGCCGTTCAAATGTATGGTTAGAAAGAAACCAGTGTGCCAAACAGTTGCAAATAACCGTGGTGGCTTGAAAAATTGAACCTGTACTTGAAGCTAATTGCTCAGGAAGAGTAACTTCGCCTCCGAGTCTACCAAGTTCAATCAATTATTCTCCTAACAATTATGTAGTAGATTTTGTTGTCACCACGAGCCAGGTGCTTTTGCGTGGTGTTTTAACATCTTGGGAGTACTGCCACCGATCCTCAAGCCGACAAGCAGCGGGATGGGCCCGTCGCATCCTATTGCACTACTGAACCTGAATCTGCACTCTTAGAAAACCTGTCGCGGTATCGGAGAAGCACAAATTTCATTTCTGCATGCCGGATGAAAGAAATATAAGTACGTGACTTGCGCATTATACTGATTGTCCATCAGGATTGTCTTCATCACCGTGACTATCATCAATGGCAAAGTGGCGGGCCACCGACCTCGCATTAGGCACACTTTCTGCAATACTACTTATCTCGAGTCGCGTCAGCGGAAAGAACAGGGGTGCCATCTGAGTGATGATTGCCGAGCGACGAGAACAACTTGGGTCAACTTTCTTCCCCTCCTCCATTACTGTATGCTTCAATGCCCGGAGACTGACTCAGTTGCTTTTTTCCAGGGAACCGATAAGTAATAAAAGGCTTTGATTCATGCACAGCAAGCACCCGAAAGACGACCCGAAAAGATGCCACAGGTTCTCGATTTTGTGTAGGTTACCTTGATATTCGCCGACATTTACTTTCCTGGCTGGAAGTACGCAGAAGCTGAACTCAATTTCGTGTTTCGCTGTACGCATTGGGTCATCTTCATCCGTATTGCCTCTAGCGACTGTCTTTATTTCCTGTATACAACACGATGATGCTTATAATCTGACAACCAAGATGAAGGCTGCACATAATCCAACATTGCAATTCTAGTCATTGAACGATCGTGAATAGGTCTCTGACAGACTGGCCGTGTCGAGTATTGTGAGTCACGTTCTTCCGCTCATGTTTTGCAGCTTACGTTACCTGACTGACGCGTGCGTAAGTCTAATTCCGCTATTAGTACAACAGGTCGATGCCAGTGTACATAAATAGTGCCGCAGTTTTCTTCAAGTCATCTATCTTTCGACGACGGCACCGTCAGAAGGTTCCAGCATTTTAACCTAACTATATTTAAGTGGACGGTATCATGACATCCACGACATTCAAGTATGCCTCTCCCCAGCAACATTAATATTTCGTTGGATCCCAGCCTCTACGGGCTGGATCCCGCTGCACTTGAATTCTTCCAGCAGCAAACAGGTATCACCAACGAGGACGACCTGAAGCACCACATCCTCGCTGTTCAAGCAAAGGCTTTCGCGGTGAGTGATGGCTTCCGTCGACGTAGGTCGAATTTTATGCGACTTATGTAGGTGGCGCCGTACCCCTGTATTTACAGCTTTGGATTCACAAGGTATGTCGTACTTGTGGAATTGATACTCTATGATTGACATGTATTCCAGACTCAGAATTTCGAGACACCCGAAGTACCAAAGCGTGCTTCAGTTTGGTCGTGATTGCACAAACCCACTGTTCTTGGATCTTGGATGTTGCTGTAAGTGCACTCGGTTTATTGTGATAGACGATCGTTATGAACTCGCCTCGTCATAGTTGGCAATGATGCACGCAAGGCAGTCGCGGATGGTTGGCCAGTCACCCAAATGATCTCTACCGATCTCAGGCAAGGTACGCCCCGCCATAGTCACTTCCCTGCGCAAAAAGAGAGAGATGGACATTTAGACTGAGACTTTATAACAGAACTTTGGGACCTCGGACATGTCCTTTTCCGGTCTACGCCAACATCTTTCCCCTCGCATTTCATTGCAGGTGACTGTCTTGATCCAGCTTTTTTATCATGCGAGTCTAGGCCTACATCACAGTCACTACCTGACTTGTCCTCGCTTGCCACATTAAATGACTTGCATGGCAAACTCAGTGCTGTTCATGCATCATCCATATTTCACTTATTTTCTGCAGAGCAACAGGCATCGCTCGTCCGTGCCGTAGCTTCTTTGCTGTCTCCTGTTCCAGGGAGCATTGTATTTGGAGCACATGTCGGACTTCCGAAGCAGGGCACCGTACGGGAGGAAATGCTTGGTATGGCAGTGGAGATGTATTGTTATGATCCTGAGAGCTGGAATAAACTCTGGGAAGATGCAGGTCCCTTCAAGATGGAGACCGTCCTGAAAGAGGTGATTGCTCCAAACGGTGAGATTGGGTGGATGATGGTCTGGAGTGCGACAATGAGCACGAAATCCACCGTATGAATCGTAGAATAAACTTGGTCAAATGAATATGGATCACGTGACATTTCATCAGCCTAAGCGCGTTTTGAGGCTCCTTCAGCTGTTTAAAGTTGTAGACCAATGCGTCGTGCCTCAGTCTGGATTTTCTTAGCTTACCTGTGTACGCCATCCTTTGCTCTATATCAGGGGGAACTTTATAGGGAAGATCTCCGCATACAACCACTCAGAGATGGGCGAGTATCGACAACGTTTTCTTTTGTAACTGTTCTAGAGGGTGCCGTTCCACGAAATCCGAATGCCTTGGGACAACTAGATGAGTGTGAGTCTGTCATCGTTATTCATTACTCCTGAACTACACAAGCTGCGCAGCCCAGCACTACGCCCTGTTCCCACTGACTCTTGGTCAAATCCTACGCGAGTACGCGATCACCGAGCTGCACCTGACTCTTAACGCTGGAAAATGGAATTATGACAACTGGGGACATCCTCATGAGGCTGGGGTTGGCACTGGAGCTGAGCTATGGGCTTGGATGGGCGCTAGTGAGGTAACAACGTGTGTATGCTCAACGAATAGCTGTGATCATGTTCACTTATTCAATCTGTCAGAGTGGATGATCGATGGTCTGGTCTTAGAAACGCTCTTTCAGGACTCTTTTGCGCTTCTCTTGGATCGCTAGATTCCAGACGAACATTGTCACCGACGGTCGCCTTCCCTTTATCCGGATCTGCTCCTACTTTTGCCCCGCATGAACTTCGGCACGCTACACTTCCTTCAGAGAACGTTTGCACGGAGAATCTAACGCCATTCTTGAAGCTACTTCCGTGCAAGAGACATGCTGGGCTTGCTGCACTTCTTAATCCTCAGAAGGTGTTTGACGCGGACTGGCATGGCATGGGAATTCATGTGATATGGAAGGAAGACATTGGTGTGGAATTAAAACTGACCTTACAAGCGGTATTCAATCCAGTGCGAACTAGCGCAGGGAAGAGACGAGGCGAGCTAGCAGCTGATTTGTCATATAACCCTTGCTGACGATGTTGACAGACTGGAACCTTCAGTCATTGTTCGATCGCTCCATTGAACGATCATGCCCAGTAGCAAGCTCCAGTTCTATCACTGTTGTTCTACCGGAAGAGACGGACTACCAAATCATTCCTGATTATCCTGCCCATGTCGATGGCTTAGCCATTTTCGACTTACCCTCCTGTGCGTCGTACAGGTATTGCCCTGCAACAATTTTGAGCTAATAGCGTGTCAAAGCATCTAATTTCACATTTCCGTCCAACATTGCCATGAACTGGCCGAGTGAGCATAGCTTCCAGTATCGTAAGTCCATCTATGTCCATACAACCAACTCACTGATGATTTATCAACGCAGCACTGCCACCATTAACACCGGTCACCCCGCTCAGCGTGAAACGAACAATTCATGGTACAACGCAAACACGAGGCGTTCTATCTGTTTTTGTGACCAATAATTCTCCTCAGGAGATATCGGCAGGTTATCTGGAGATGATGCCTGCACTCCTCACGCTGTGGATGCATACTCTGAAAGTCGAAATAAACGCACAGATACGGAGTATGACTTACGGCCATAAGAAGATTGTCTTTACTGATTATCTTGCGTATTTAGACGACCTACTTTCAGGACTTAAGTATCATCCACCTTCGCTACAATCTAATGACCGCCTCTCTCCCTCGATGTTGCAAGCTGTGCTCACAATTCCACCACAGACCACGCTCAAAATTTCCATGGAGGTCAACAAAGCTTTTCTGAAATACACTGAACATCCTCCCGATGCGATGAGAGGCTGGGATCTACCAGGAGCCGTGTTTTTTCCGCTCCCTCAATCGTCTCGCGACAATTGGGAGAGGATTTATACCCCGACACTCCTTGTCGACCTTCCCACCCCAGACTTCAGCATGCCCTATAATGTCATTATCCTTAGCTGTACGCTCATGACATTGATTTTCGGAAGCATCTTTAATTTGCTGACGCGCAAGTGGGTTGTGGTGGAGATTCAAGAGTAGTTGGGGTGACCGATGTAATCCCATTGTACTGATTTAGTGCTCGTACAACCTGCTGTCCTTTCTGGGTCACTCGATATCTTAATCCTCACACATACCTATCGAGGGAATTGATCCATATATGTTCCGGCGGTATCTGCCTCAGTGCCTGCAGTTCTTGACTGGCCGTAGTATGTCCCACCACAAGGGTCTATTCAAATTATTCAAACTTCCGCAGTGATCCTTGCCATCCGTCGGAAGTGAGTATAATCTGAGCCGTATGGCGATTTGCCCGCGGTAATACTTATAGTCCCTGCCGAAAATCACCGGGTTTGAAATTGACTGAGCATCCTGTGTATATGATAAGGCTGCAAATGAACAGAGTGGTGTGCTGGCTCACGACGTCTTCATTTCCAACGCCCTCGCAAGCATGATCGTCACTGGTTTGTCATTAGAAACCCTTTCAATATTAGTGGGTTCGGTGGTTGCACTGCACGCATTGCAGCTCTTCTTGGACTTCCGTCGACTATTGGCAAGAATTACATAAGTGGGTTAACCAGCTTTATCGAATTATTTATATAAAATTAATCATCCTGCATAGTCATCTTCCAGAATACAGAACAATTATTAGTCCCTCATCTGCGCTCACCCCCCTGTTGCCCCGGATCCCCTTATTAACCTTAGGTCATGATCATTCTTGGTTGTCGAAGCATGGCCGTACGTCGAATATTTGTTGTTTCGGTCCATTTACCTTGGTTAACGTAAATTTCGGAAGCCTTTGCAGAGAGGGGCGGGCCTCGACATAATTTCCACCGTAAGTTGCTTGCAACGCTAGCTCAAGTGTATGAGAGGCCAATGGATTTAGGCGGCATGCTGGCCGAAAGCAACGGGATCGATGTTAATAGCAGACGTCACTGTGATTAAGGTATGTCCGTCCGTTCCGGTCTTAAGCCTGACAAATTGATCAATTGTGTTAAAGGACATTGTTTGGTCTCGCGGACAACACTTCCCGAAACCTCTTGGCCAATACACCATATTAACATTCTTTGGCAAAAATATCATTGCTTCTGAAGGTAACGAATGGAAGCGTTACCGCAAGATCGTCGCTCCTAGGTTTTCAGAAGTTAGTAACTGATTTCCATGCGCACAATAGAGCTTCCTAACTCATAACTTGAAGAGGAACAATAGACTGGTCTGGTATGCCACGACAAAGATCATGCTTGACCTTTTTGATATAGTGTGGGCTGGACAAGAAGAAGTGGTTGTTAATCACACCGTAGATTTGACGTTACCAGTGAGAGCTCTTCAGGCCACCTCCGCGCTACTTTATTTCATTTGGATGACCAGATTGCCCTGTTCGTGATCGGGGCTGCAGGTGAGTATGATTGGCATTATCGATAAATAGCTGTCGATACAGTGCACTCGTTATAGGCTCTGGTCGTCCTATATCCTGAAAGAGGACACCGTGGTCCCAATCGGACACCAGCTGACTTTCAAAGATGCTCTCCGCACAGTGACACGGGACCTCACCATTCCATTATTAGTACCGAGATGGGCTATGGGGCTCACTGAACGTTTCAGGCGTGCAAAGCTTGCCTTCGACGAATTACATGTACCATAGTTGTGGCTGACTCCACTTGATATTTTTACTAACCCTCTTTCGTAGCGATATTTTACAGAAATAATTCATGAGAGTCATGGATCCAAGGACCAAGATAATGACGACATATTGTCTGGTTTGTTGTCAGCAAACGATGATAAGAATTTGTCAAAGGGTGAAGTAAAGCTGAGCGACAGCGAATTAATCGGTAAACCACAATTTTAGACTTTGTAGCAGACATGGCGACATTACCCAACAGGCAATATCTTCATAATTTTGGTTGCGGGACACGAGGTATTACATCCCTTTGACACTTTTGCCTCATTTGAAGATGTCCACACCGATGAAGGTTATAGAGGATGTGTAGGAAGAAAGTGAGCATATTTTCATTATTCTTGTTCACCCATTTGAATTTGCTTAGGTTCTCAGAAACCGAAGGAGCAGCTGTTCTCACCATTTGATTTCGCAATTTATTATTTCGATCAAGGACGAGCCGCAATTTGCTAGCGAAACGTATGAGCAGCGCAAGGCGAGAGTACTTGATGCACGAGCTATGCTCACTCTGGCGTACGTTGAGTTTCTGCTCCCGTAAGATGAAATATCGATGGCTATTTAGACCAATCCAACTTCCCCTGGTATTCAGACGGAGGACCTAAAAGAGAAGACTTGGATATGATATTATACTATAATACACCGATTTCGATATGCGTGCAAGTGTAATATACACTTGGCTTGACTTTGACGTATCTTAACGACTACATTACATGTTTACTTTGACATCTCCAAGATGATTCTCCCCGCTACTTTTCCTTCCTTGAGCGCGTCATAGACCCTGTGAAACATGTCAGCTATGTGTGCTTACTATCGCAAACTACTCACTCCGTGAGCTCAGAGAGGCCCTTACACTCATACCTCACTACTGCCTTGCCTCTCGATGCGATCTCCAGAGCCTCGACGGCATCCTGACGATTGCCAACATATGAACCAATGATGTTGATGCTCTGCAACAATATTTGAACAAACCAAACTTGAATCCTTCTTCGCAAAACCTACCTTGAATACGGTAAAAAAGATGGATGCCTCGAGCTTTGCTTCGCCCGGTAGCCCTACTGCCATCAGCGTTCCTCCAGCTCGAAGATAATCAACAGCTTGTGTATAACCAGATCCACTTGCAGTGGTGACGACAGCACAGTGTGCTCCCTCGCCATCACAAGCTTCTCGCACAGCCTGGACAATGTCTTTTGCCTCCCTGAAATCAATCCATTTTTCAGCGCCAAGCTCCAAACACAAATTCTTCTTCTCGAGGCCCGTATCTGAAAGCGACATTATCAGTCTCCCCTCCAGTATGAAAAAGGCAAAATACCTATCGCCACGACACGGAAGCCCATAGCCACCGCGTATTGAACCGCTACTCAAGAGATCAATGGTCTGATCATCAATATCAACTGCAGCAGTGGGACAAACCCAAGTGTCCGAGGCCACCGCCTGCACCAGGCAAGACAACCCATTCGCCAATCTTTGCACGGCTGTACTTGAGGGCTCTGTATACGGTAACTCCCTTGATGCAGCATGTGAGTAAATTACAATGAATGAGAAAGGCTATGGCCTTACCGCACAAAGTATCGAGGCCGCGGCGTTGCTGTCTAGGTTTGGTGGAATAGGGGTAACATGATGTACATAGGAGACCTAACCAAGTCAGCGAAAAACTTGGAATACCTCGAAGTATGACATACTGTGTACTGTGCGAATGTGCCATCAACGGTGAAACCGCTTAATCGAGCTTTAGGACAGTCTGAATGTAAAATTCAGTATCATCTTCAAACGATCAACCGTTTGACTCACTTTGCTCTCGTCCATTGCGGCATTGCTCGCAATTCAGGCAAGAGTACGCAAGCCACTTGATGCCGACGCGGTCACCAATCTTGACAGGACATTCGCCGGTATTTTCACCAATGGCAACGACCTCTCCTACACCTTCGTGCCCACCAACAAGAGGTGTATTGGCGTGAAGTGGCCAATCATCTTTGCTGGCATGCAAATCCGTATGGCAGACTCCAGTGCAGGACAATTTGACGAGGCATTCGCCCGGGGCAAGCTCAGAAGGTTGCTTGACTGGATGATCCTTCCTTATTTCAAGGGCAGCTCCGTGATACGGCACGACTGCGGCAGTTTGTGTCTTTGGAATGTTCGACATGAATGATAAAGGTTGTAAGATGAATGGTGAATGTGCGGTGGGAGAGGGCTCTTTGACATTTTTATATAGAGGGGTTCACCGCAAGACCGTAACTGAACTGGATTCAAACTGGCATATCGAAATTCGAAGTTGATTGTCACATGATCCGAGTCGTTATCGCTGGCATATGACATCAATTGGATCACGCCCAGGTAAGCCTAGAGCTCGAACGTTGCTGAGCGCTGGACCCTGGTACCTTGACAATCGCGACTTCGACTGGCCTAGAATCCCTAAGTACATCATATGCGTTAGGCGGTGCAAACCAAATACCATGACGGCGAATGCTAACTCCACAACACTGCTCAGGATGTGGGTTGCTTATTCGCGATCCAATTCATGCACCCAACAAGGAGCATATATAAGGAGAGTCCAATTATCGACGACGTGAGCGCGTGTCAATCGGTGAGCTTACTCCCTTGAGTCTCGTGCATGTGACACTTGGACCTCCACAACATTTGGTTTACCTACGGAGCTCGGACCGCAAAGGACTGGACATATCTTATAGCTTGCACGATCCGAGTTGATCAGTTTCTTTCAGTGATCACGATAAAGTTTTACATCGTGCCTATTCATGGGAGCTCAGACTCCATATCTACATCTCCTAGCTGTTGGCTCCAACGCTCACAGTCAGCTTGTCAACGGTTCTGATGACGATTGACACTTTCAAAGAGGGCACGCTTCCTCCCAATACGTTCGAGATTTTGCAGCTTGCGACCGGGCAGACCACACTCGCACATTGTTGGGGTTTGGTGATGGAAAAAGGAAGCTTTGAGGGTGTAAAGAACGTAAAGGGAAACTTGGTCCTGGATACATGAGACAGTTGATAGGATCCATGCCGACATCAGTAAACCGGTGAGACTCAGATATTAGTCGATATTGTCAGAGTTTGTAAGCCCAATGCTTCTTTCCTGTATATTACGATACAAAGTAATATAAAGCAATCCAAAGCAATATAATCACCCCAATTTAAGATCAGTTCAGACCCATATATTGCTTTACATCACTTTATATTACTTTATATTGTTTTATAACGTCATATCAAGGAAAGAACCACTTCAGCTGGGAATATCTGAGTTTCACCAGTTTACTGATGGATCAGCATGCCCTTGTACAAAAATCATGCTTCCTAAGGATATACCTGTTGTCTCATCGCTGCCACTTGGAAGACATCACTTCACCATATCATGTTTTGGGATTACTTTCCCGACTGTGCGCTGGAAAGTTGAAATGGCACCAGTTGGATATTGTTACAAACACAATATTGAGCTATGTTGAAACACGATGTGCGCGGGACAGAAAAGACAGCCGACTATATTGGAGATGCAGAGTAGGCATAGGTAAATGATCATCGATGATTCATGTACACAGACCTACCCATGTAGTTATGAATTTGCCGGACCTGCTATTGGGATCGCATGAACCAGTCCGAGATGGATCAACAACGGTCAGTTAATATGAAACGCATGAACTTATTTGTCAGCGTAGGTCCATGGACTCGGTAATACATACCAGCGGATCGGAATCACGTGCTCGAAATTCTCCTTGTTTTATTGTCCATTGATCACCACGGACTGTGCGACCACGAGTGCCTGCAACCGAATACCAGATCTGTTACATTCATTCGTACCATGTCGACCGACCCATATCATGAGGTCCAGCGGGAGGTCCAAATTTCGCTCCAGACAGCGTCGTCACTACGCTCTTCGTTCCTGCGAATCCGCAGCCTCGCTCGGGAAGGGAGTGAAGAACTTGTGTTAGCGCGAAACGAAGTGAGGTTTTCCTAGACACACCCTTCGAACGAAAAGCTGATATGAGAGTGCAGTTGAAAACCACACTTGCTGCTCTGTACACAGACTTGGAGGATTTAGAAGAGAGCGTCAAGTAAGCTGGGATGATGGTCCGCAGTTCAAGGAACTTATTCCTTTCAGGATAGTAGAGGACACAGGTCCTAGATATTTTGGACTGGATGATGCAGAGGTCTCTGAACGGCGGAAATATGTGGTCCACGTACGTCGTGAAATTGAGGTTCGTCACAAGTTGCTCGAGGCATGCACACCCTAACTAAGATGACCAACCTAAGGACAGGGTATGAGGGCCGACGTTGAAGGACGAAATGTCAGTATTTGTTTCTGCTAGACATACCGTTTCTGACGGTTCATCAGCTGCCGTCTGGAGGGAAGTCACCATCCACTCCCCTTCCTCAGTCACAATCATCGTTACCCAGTGGTTCACGGTCTCCTTTACAATCAGTGCCTGGCTCACAGTCAGGAGAGACTGATGATGAACAGGCAAAATGGGCTCATGAAGAACAACAAGTATGTTTTCATGCATTCATCTCATAAGAGGGGAGGCCGACAGTAAAATGCGCGAAAGTTATTACTTCAGGAGCAAGATCGTGCCATGGATTCAATATCAGGAACCTTAAATACTCTAGCTCAACAAGCAGGCCTGATGGGGCATGAGATTAGCGAGCATGTTGAGTGAGTTGTGTCATTCGCTGTCGCTAGTTCACGCTAATATCTTGGACTAGAATGCTTGACGATCTTGAGGCAAATGTTGACCGCACGGATTCCAAACTATCAAATGCGATGCGAAGGATGAAGAAATTTGTACGAGATACAGAAGGCAAGTTTGAGTTAGTGATGTAGTCGTCATAACATACTGACATTCTAGGAGTAGAAACGAAGTCGGGATGGTGTATAACTATCCTTATAATTGTGTTGATTACTTTATTGTTGGCGGTAATTCTCGTGTAAGAGCTGTGGAATTTCTTTACGATACCTTAGCCCCATCCATCTGAACACTGCAGCATGCTTGCCCGCGTGAGCGCAACACACATGCGTGTGCTTAGTACGAAGTTGGCTAAAGGTTCTATCAGTAAGAAGGTGAGGTTATGTGCAGTTTGAACGACGTTTCCAGGTATGTGAAACCACTTTCAAGTTTGAAATTATTGAGCTGTGATTTTCCTTTTTACTCAATGTCTATGGACACCCCATGTCCGTTTTGACACATGCTCCGGGTGCCCTCGACACGCTGGGCAATCTCCGTCCCAGATGACGGAGATTTTATTCTATGCAAGAGACCACTGAGTTAGGAGTCGTCATCGTCACATTAGCCCACGATGCATAAGCGAGTTTTCTCATGTCCCCGTCTCACTCTCACCTGAAAACTAATGCTTAAATATTCACGCCGAATGAATAAATAGTTACTATGCCCACTCAGTCACGAGTACGAGACGAGGGCAATGCCCGGTTATTTGCGTCTCTTTCCAAATCTCGATGCCAAGCGAGCTTGAATGGAGTTTTACACGGCCAGCGGTGTCCTGTATAACATTGTCGGCCACCCTGTTTCTCTCCCGTCTGTTACTGCCTGGCTTCTACCACACGTATTCGCGCAGTTTCTCGTCCCGGTTCCCCACTTATAATTATACCGATCTGGTTGTTCCATAGTTCACATGACATGGATGTGAATCATCTTGCTGGCTAACGCAGGCTAATCCCCGTATAAACTATAATTCCAATTTGTAAACGCTGCGAAGAACCGTCTTATTCTTATTACCGAGAAACATTTTTTTCGGGTCCCGACTCTTCATCCAACAATACCACTCGTAATAGGAATGACAGAGACCGAACAATAGAAAATAACTGGATATTCCTTCTCATCAACTGCGGAGTATTGACCTCCCGCTCAAGTGACGACTCAATATAATGGACCCATTGAATAAGAATGGATCTCAAGGGTCAAAAGCGGGGCTCGGGTGAGCTCGGGACTGTCTGCATCTGTTGAACAAGTTAATAACAAAACAGTAGTTTGAGTATCAACTTATTCGAAATTTGGCACTGCCTAAGTAGAAAGGGGATCATATGATATTCCTCGGTTGCGAATCAACAATTTCCAGACGGAAGACTCTATACAGAAAAACCTGTCAGCGCGCTAAATCTCATCAAAAATGTCTTTCGACTTCTTTCAAGTTGGTATTTGCTCATACACTAGAACTATGGCACAGCTGTACCCGACCTCATAC
>JABBWL010000338.1:0-63241 GCA_016758765.1 Suillus cothurnatus | reverse complement strand
GACCAGAATACCCCGTTCGACCTGCCTTCTCTCTTCTAACAAAGCTGCTTGATGATTTCACTGCCAAAGTCCCTCAATCTGCCTTTGGAAATCCAGGATCGATATCATTCCCAGAGATCCAGACCTACATTCAGAAGTATCAGGATCCTCGGCAAGCTGATACAATTATGCGAGTACAACAGGAACTAGATGAGACAAAGATTGTTCTGGTAAGTCTTCCTCTCTCATCATGAGAGTCACTGGATTGTTTGATCGGTGTGACGGCATATTGTAGCACAAGACCATTGAGTCTGTTCTCCAACGTGGAGAGAAGTTGGATAACCTTGTGGAGCGATCGAATGCTCTATCTGCGCAGAGCAAGATGTTCTACAAGACAGCTAAGAAGGTTAGCGTCTGTCGTTTATGTTTTGGTGGCTCGGTCTAACAGCCTCACTAGCAAAATTCATGTTGTGTGATCATGTAGACCATGTTTTACTTTCGTCATTCATGTTTTCTCTGTACATGTTGCGGTTTTTTACGTCAAACCGGCAAATTAGTAACACATCCCGTTAGTTTCTATATTTCACCTGTCGGGATCGCATTTCTTGTCAATGTGTTGACAGGCCATTGTGAACAATTGCTAATCACCATCGACTAATTAGAGCCTGGGGATGAAGCCAATTCGTGGGTATATGTTTTAAGTTTACGAGGCTAGCGTAGAACTGGCGCAGCGCTCCTGCTCTTGCCCACCTCGTAGTCGTCTTTCGATTCAAGTCTAAGTTAGCTACTGAATCTCAGGCCATTTTGCACCCACCGCCGCACCCAGATCAGCTCAAACAATATAACTTCCACAGCATCTCATGGCGATGCTAATGCGACATAAACTAACAGCAACCAAATTGCATTTGATAACGAAAAACGGTGGGTTCACCCGCCAACACAGCTCACTTTGGCGCCCAGGTTCGGATCCTTGCTTCGGGCCGAAAAGCCCTCCGGACTTGCAGTTGCGCTGCCAATAACCTCGAATTCGAAGTCGTGATAGCGGTCGTTTTTTAAAAAAATATCATTTCTCTTCAAGGCTACTAAGCAGTGCAGTACATAAATTAACAATTGAAGGAATACAGCATGAATTTTGGCTAAAATGAAGTTATTGTTCCACTACGTGAAAGAAGGTTGCATGCATTAAGAGGGAATCGAACCCCGGCGGGTCGATGGCAACGGACCCAGGTTACCACTACCCCATTAATGCTTGTAGAGGAGCAGTAATTTTGAGTATATTTACTACGTGGCAGCTATATGGCAGTGCACACGGTGTGCCCCTCAGGCCACACGGATAATCGGGTCACTTTGATAAGTCGTTACGATCGAATATCGGTTTCCTCGATTCCCGAATAATCTGTTTTCGGATCCCATTGGCATATAAGCCAGCGCGATGCTTGCAACGCGTTTTTCATCCATATCTACATTTTCATCCCTCATCACCACCTGATCATCCTTCCCTTAAATGGTATGAATCCATCGGAATCCTATATTCTAGACAACAATATTAAATCACTCCCAACTTTACAGCCTGCTCATGAAGCTGTGATTGTTGCTGCGTCCCGTACGCCTGTCGGATCCTTGTATGGATCACTCAGACTTTGACTGCTCCCCAACTCGGCGCCGTCGCTCTCAAGCATGCTTTCGAGCAGTCAAGCGTTGATCCCTCAGTAGTTGAGGAGATCTACTTCGGCAATGTCGTCCAGGCTGGTGTCGGTCAATCACCTGCACGTCAAGTAGCACTAGCTGGTGGCATGAAGTCCGCATCTGATGCTACGACTATCAACAAAGTCTGTGCTAGCGGCATGAAGTCGATCATGCTTGCTGCCCAGAGCATAGAATCTGGTTACAAGACCGTAGTTGCCGCTGGTGGTATGGAGAGTATGAGCAACGCTCCGTGAGTACTGCGGTCCTAATTGCTACTCTGCATAAGATTTACATGATATTTAGTTTCCTGCTTCCCCGCACGAACCCTCTGTTCGGCAAATTCGAGACCAGGGACTCTGTTGAAACAGACGGTCTCTGGGATGTCTCTAACAACTTCGCCATGGGCAACTGTGCCGAGGCTATCGCAGTGAAGTACGAAATCAGCCGAGAGTCACTCGATGAGCACGCAATCGAGTCGTACAAACGTGCTGATCGCGCATGGAAAGCGGGTGCCTTCAGTGCCGAGATAGCGCCTGTCACGATCAAAGGCAAGAAGGGCGACATCGTAGTTAAGGAAGATGAGGAGTACAAGAAAGTCATCTTCGAAAAGGTCCCCTCCCTCAAGTCAGCATTCAAACCAGGCGGTTGCATCACTGCTGCCAACTCTTCAAATCTCAACGATGGTGCCTCTGCTCTGATATTGATGTCCGCAGAGAAAGCAAAGGAGCTCGGCGTAAAACCACTCGCCAAGTAGTTTGTAAGTTCGACTTGCTTGTGTGACTGTTCGTGTCTGATGTGTCGTTTTCTGTAGCATATGCAGATGCGGGTGTTGAGCCCATTGACTTCCCCATGCTCCAGCTGTCGCTCTCCCAGAAGCACTTAAGAGAGCAAACCTGACTGTCGATGACATTGCACGTTTTGAAGTCAACGAAGCCTTCTCAGTTGTCGTCCGTGTAGCCGAAAAGCTCCTACAACTGGATCCTGCAAAGGTCAACATCGATGGGTGAGTTCTTCTATTTTGCACTCGGTAGTTGTATTTGCTGACGAGATTCAACAGTGGCGCTGTTGCACTTGGCCACGCAATCGGAAATTCGGGCTCTCGCATCGTAGTGTCTCTTGTCCATGCCCTGCAATCTGGCGAGTACGGTGCAGCAGGCATCTGCAACGGGGTGAGTAACTTGCATTTTCCACGCTGTCGCGTTGCTCAAATGATACCTTGTTTAGGGTGGGGCTGCTTCTGCCATTGTTATCCAAAAAACTATAGTTGTTGTACCACTGTTATACTTTGTTTGTTCCTGGACGACATACGAACAACCTTATCTACACTGTATCTGTATATTGCCATAGAACACCAGATTTCAAGCTTTGCATAACATGAGGTTGCTATAAGAACCTTGAACAGAAATACTTGGCCATAAATCCGAGGAAGTTCGTTATCTTGTCCAACTCCTACTTTGTTTATCGCCTGCTTGATCAAACTGTCGGTTCGAGCTATCAAGGAGCTTTCGTTATCCTAGGTGCGGAATTGGCATAATGCAGGGCTTCCCCAGCTATCCTGAGAGCCTAATGTAGAAAAGGACACAGAAGCTATCACGTTACAGCTTGATCAGCGTGGAAGTTTTCAGGTACTTACATGATGCAGAAGAGCGCAGACAAAGGAGCTCGCAGCTTCTGGGTCGTAGCCTGGACTCGGTCTCTACTAGAAGATGTCGCTGCGTGAGACCTGTCAGCACCACGCAAATACCTGAAACCCATTTCCGAGCACTTCTGGGCGCTCTGAATAGTGGCTGGGAACTAGTGCTGTCAGGATCTGCACGTTCTGTTGCCGTACACCTCAGTACGTTATTCAGCATGTGCATTGATTTAACGTCATCTGTCAGACTCACCTTGACTAGGGACAGGGCCTCGTGAGGCAAGCGCTGCTCGGCGTGAGGGTTTTGGTCATACAGACAGCATAGACCGCACCATATCGGTAGGGTTGACAGCCTATACCTCAAAGAGACTCAGTTGACTGATGGATGTTGTAATAATAGCTCGATGTTCACGGCCTTCTCTACGGGTGACGTTTTCAATGACATGAGCCGCACCGTCAATACCTCAAAGAGATACAACTGGTTGAGTAACTTGATGGCATCGACGGACAGTTCATGGCCGTCTGTGATACAGATAACGTCTTTCGGTCATGCAGATGACATGACCCGGCCATCACCATCTGGCGGTTCGACCGTCTATACCTCAAAGAGACACAATTAGTTGTGTTAATTAATGGCATAGGCGAACGAATGCCGAGATAAGCAGTCCTCGAGATTCATGAACGAATCACACCGACACTTCCTAGGTGGGGGAATGACGGCGCAAGCCTGAATAATAACAGTGCCCGAATCGAACCGTATGTGTTCCGAACGCATGCGTGATGAAGAACCATGTCATGCACTCGACCCGAAATGAATAAAAAAATAAAAAAAAGCCAGATATCAACCTATTTGACGTACAATTGGCGTGAATTATGCGTCGATCGTGCTGTTATGTTGCACAACGTACATAAAACGAACCCGTCGTGGACCAGGTATATATTTGACATCTGAGCAACACCCGGTAACCGGTGGTGCTAGGCGACATGAGCGACATGCACCGTGAATCGCCTACGCCACCTGATCGGACTGACGTAGAATTGACACGTCCTCTATGGCGAGGAGCACGACATAGGCGTGCACTGAATACCGAGCAGTCATGACTTGAATGAGGAGGTTGCAATCGGAAGCTGACCCTGTCAAAACGAGGCAGCGCACCTTCATGAATCACGATGTATCGTAAGCCCGCCAATCTCTTTGTTCTATGCAGTGGGAATTATGAACCAGTGGGATGCGAACTTCTAGCGGCAAGTCACCGAGTTGTTGACCTCCGAGTCGTCAAGAGAGATTCATTAAAGCCTGGACCACTCCTCATATAGCCAGCGATGTTCTCGAAGGAGGTTGAGTCAGAGGATGTTCATTACAAGTGTATCAGCAAAACTCTAAGTTTGAGTTAGGAGCACAGCCACCACAACCTCAGCTCACGATTGAAAACATGTACATGATTAGATAACATGTGGGGGACTTCACTGTATGAGCGCTGTGTGGCGCTAAACTTGAGGTTTTACTATAACTATTGGTCCCGGCACCCAAGAATATTTGATTTTCTAGCAATTTGATTTTATTTACACTCATCGGCGCCGGCGTATATACATTCTTACATCCGGTACAAGGCAAAAACTTTAATTCTCTATCCCAAAGGCTAGGCGAGGCACAAACAAACATTGCAGCTACACAGTCAGGGGTTAACAAGTATGACCTGTATTACCATCGCCTTGAATCTCGATGCTAGTACTAATCACAACGACAAAGGTTTTCAAGCTTCAATGCAAGTTTCAAGCCCAAAGCAACAAGAATAAACGAGCGACGACGCAGTCTGGGCCAGAACCTTAAACTATGCTATGTATGATAATGATGACGTCCATGTCCGTGGCACGTATACTCGTCGTAATTGTAAATATTGCCACATCATGAGAACAAAGTCACATTCACCAAAAACAAATGTTCACGTAGAGTCCGAGTCCGTCTGTTCTACGCCCCACACAGCTGCCACATTTTCACGTAATCACTATTCCAGAGGACATCAGCATAACGCCTAACAATGGTGAATATAAAAAATGCAACTCACATCCTAAATGCACGATCATCTGCACTTGAAGGCCACGTAGCGCTCCATGTATCCTGAGCCGCTGCAAAATCGCGCATCGCGGCTACATTGCGTCAAAGAAAAAATCAACCCCCATCAAAAATTGAAAGCAAAAAACGCACTAGCAGACCCATCATACCACGGCTTCCCACCCACACTATCCGGGAACCACCCACTTGTCCCACCAACCGCCAGATCAATCACGAGATAGAAATCTGTCGTCGCATACCGGCATCAACATCAAATTTCAACCCTCTAAGAAAACACTGACCTTGATCAAAAGGAGCAGCAGCACTCCCACCAAACGCGTACTCCATGGATCTTCAACGACCACTTCTTTGCCGCTCGATGCGTTCATAGCCACACCCGGGAAGCCACCCGTGTTAAAGAAATAGGAGTCGGCTGATTTAGAGGAGATTTTTAGGTTGATCATTGCCTGTTTTTTTTAGTTAGCGACGGGGACGGGGACCGCAAGGTAACAAAACGCCGCGAAAAAAAGAGAAACCGCGGGGTACAGCAAAACGGGGGAAACGGGAACGAACAAAAAACTGACCTGCAACCGATCATCCGTGTAAAACCTCATCCACCCGCCAGTCCACTCAAACGCATAAACATGGAAGCCATCGGCAAAGTTCCCACGTTTGGTGCTTACCCAGCCGTAGATACTTTTGAGGAGGTTGGCAATAGTGCTTGTGCCTGAAGAGAAGGGTATGTTAGGGGCATGGAAAGTGTAGGGTTGATAAGGCGTGGTAAAATATACGTAAAGGTGAACAAGATCGAGAAAGTAAAAATCCATCCTAAACACGAGGTGTGCATGAACCGAAAAACGTCAATCGAAAATACAAAAATACAAAACCGAACCAAACCGAAGAGAACTCCGCCTCGAAAGGAACAAAAGCTCACCGGAAGAGATAGGCGTAGTCCCGCCCGCAAACGGCCCGTAGTTCAGGGACGAGCGGACATAATTCGATCCCTGGGCGGGATATGAAGGCAAGTTGCCGCGGGCTTCCATTATCTACGTGAACCGCGGGGGTTGGTATGAGCCAAGGGGTGTGCCTATGTAGAGACTCACGTCGATTTCCCCGCTAACGGGCCACGCGCCATAAACGCCCGTCCCCTGACTAGTATTAGAGCTTGTACTGTTACCCCTGAGGAAGCATCCAGATAGCGGGCCATAACCAATCACCCTGAGGCAGTTTTGCTCGGACCTGTGATCTGAAATGAGCGAGGGTAAAAGATTATGAAGACAGGATACGGACTTCGACACGGCCATACTTGATAGTCCTTTTTCCACGAGTATTAAGTCGGCCGCTCATGACAGGGTTGATGACGGTGCCGCTCTGGGCATTCGAAATGGCCGTGCATGGGTTGGTGGATGTTGTGGAATTACTGGTGGTAGTAGAGTTGCTTGAGCCAGTAGTCGTGGAGTTACCCGAGCCAGTAGTAGTAGAGTTGCCTGATCCAGTGGTTGTAGAATTGCCTGATCCATTGGTGGTAGAGTTACCGTAGCCACCATCGGTGGTACCAGTTGAATTGGAATTGCCTGAGTGGAGTGAGCGAGTGAGCGTGGGAATGAAGCTGTACTCACCCGTGGTGCCGTCGTTTTGCCGACGTTGAACCCACGCGCCTTGGTCTACGACTACACGGAATGAGCTCGGAGATGTTACTACCAGGAGAAAAACTTACCACCGCCTTGGGTCGTACAGTCTGGAAGTTGATAACTGCCATTATTCATGACGGCACCGTAACCACCATCGATAGTATCGCTGGTGAGAGTGGGCATGATGTAGAGCTGACCATTTGAAATGTAGACGTTCGAAGGACTGTCTGTGGTCATTTCAAATTCGCCGTTGCTAACGCAGATGGTTAAGCAAGGTGAGTAGGTTTCATAACGGAGTGGGACATACCCGAAACCACCTAGCTCGATGTCTAAACTCCAGTTTGTAGAATCGAGAGAACCGGAAAAGTCATCATCCATGACGATGCAGAGTTGACTGTCTTGGAGGATGTCTATGCTTTGCCAACCTTGGAAGCAGAGTGCTGCTGCTGCGAGGATGCCTAGGATGATTGCGAGAAAGGTGACCCACCAACTGCCTGTTTCGCAACGGCGTTTTTTTGTGAGCCATGGTTTATCTTCCTTTGTGAGTTTTGATTTGAGACGGGTTGATTGTAGAGGTTTCTTTTGAGTGAGTGGGAGTGCTACGACGGAGGCAGAAGCGGATACTGGAGGTGGAGACCAAATTGTAGAAGGACGAGAGGCGGGTGATAGGAAAGGAGATCTGAATATAGTAGTTGCGCTGCTGTTGCGAGGGAGTTGTGGATCTGTAGGTGAGCGATGTAAGTTTGAGAGAGAGAATGAACCATTGAAAGATTTGTAGGGTGATTCTGAAAGAAAAGGAGGGTTTGGTGAAGGTAAACGAGGACTATCGAAGGGACTTCCGTCTAATGATTTTCGATTGTCTGAATTGTATGGAAAAGTGAAAGAGGATGGAGGTGGTTCACGACGCCTTTTATAATTTCTTTGCCTTGGTGAGTCATCTTCTTGTGATGAATGGTCGTCTGAACTTGAAGCTGTTAGAAAGAAAGGACGAGGTGAAGCCATGAGGTGAGTTTACCTCGGTTTGTCTCTTTGAGCAGTTTCTTATCTCTTCAAAAACGTAATTCCCGGTGACGCGTGTGTAACGTACACCCAGATCCAAGATCCAAGATCCCCATAACCAGATCTAGATAAATATTATCACCGCTCTCATTTATATCCAACCCTCCCTTAACACACATTTCCACTCACCCGACTATGGACTACGACAGATACGACGCTACCCTCCATTACATCTTCAAACAAACTCAAGGTGACGCTTGGTTTAGACCACATGAAGATTCAGTTCCACCAGGCGTCTGTCTTCGTACTCATGACGGTCAATTCAGAGTATTCCCCTACGAAACTGCCGCACTCGCTCCATTCGAGGCTGCAGTAGCTGCACTCAACCCACTAGTCGCTGTAAAAGTGAGAAGTGCTGCTGTACATGCTGCTCTAGCAGAACAAGCTATCGATGAATGTGTCTATGTCGACGCAAATACTCGCATTCAAGTACTCGATTCCATGTTTCTACTTCCACAAGCAGAAAAGGATCAAAACGCTGCTTTCATCCGTGATGAACGTGTACTCGTCGTTTGGAGTGACTCACTCGATACAATCATCCCTATCGCACGTGACTTTGAGGATCGTCTCATTCGTCTACTCTGGCGTACAAAACCACCACCTCCTTCCACTCACGAACTATCCATTTACTCAGAGAAACCAGTCGATCCCCGTCTAACTCCTTCTTCTACTGTAAACTCTGAATCACCAAAACCAATCGTCGAACAAGATCCAGAAAAGGTTTCCCAAAAACAACCCACTCGTCCAATCATGTTATACGCTCCTGTATACAACGGTCTCTCCGCTGCACTCGCTCTAAGTCTGTTATCATCCTCTCTTTTTATATATTTTCTGCTCACATTCTCTCTAGTATTCATCGGCAATGGTATGAGCACACTCCTTCAAGAATTTCGCCTAGACGGCAACTACATTCATTTCGTTCTTTGCGCTCTCATGCCTCTTCTCTTTTGTGTCTCCTTGGTACTTATTCCTTTCATCTTGTACCCACAAGCTCATTCTTTCCAGTTCTTCACTCTTCAAATCCTACAAAACGTCACTTTTGCAATCGGTCCTATCGCTCATTACCACCAAAACAGTCGTTACTACTCTGCACTTCCACCGCGTCCAAACCCAGCCATAGACAATGCACTCCCTCACATCACAATACAAATGCCTGTCTACAAAGAAAGTCTCGCTACAGTCCTGTAAGCCTCTTCCTTAATTATCAATCACCACTAATCCATCGTAGGACACCCTCTCTCACTTCCATCAAAACAGCAATGCAGACTTACGCACGCCATGGTGGCACATCAAGTCTCTTCATCAACGATGACGGCCTCCGCCTCCTCCCCTCAGATCAAGCCAAAGAACGTATCGAGTACTATGCAACTCACGGAATCGGCTGGATCGCAAGACCACGACACGGACACGAAGGTTACTTCCATCCCTCTCTCTCCGGTTAGCGCTAACCCAAACACGCACAGGCTTCACACGTGCAGGCCGCTTCAAGAAAGCTTCCAACATGAACTACGCACTCGATGTCTCTCTCCGCCTCGAACGCTTCCTCGAAGAACTCCAATCATCTAATAACTACAATTCGTATAACCACCCCACTTCTTTTGCCCAACAAACCCAGATCCCCAGCTCAAGTAGAGACAGCAACATATTCACGCCTCCCAACCCGCCCTTCCACCGCGCCAGCGTCAGCACTACGTATAGCGCCCAAACCGCTCAAACAGAGGGAGGGAGCATCGTTAGTGTACCCGGCCAGTCCCCTGGGACGTATGGGGTGCAGTATATCGGGAGGGATGGAGACGATCAGGGGTTCATTCCTCCTTTTCTCAACGGCAATGGCAACGGCAGCGTGCCCGGGACACCTAGACCGGGTATGATAGGAACTCCACGCACCATCAGTCCTGAACCCCCTACGCTCGCAGGGACACATATCGAAGACATTGAAGAGCGGGCTCTTCAGCTAGCCATGGAGGAAGGTCTGTGCTATCGGTCTCATGATTTGATCAATGGCGTTGACTCGAAATAGTATTTCAAACATCCCAAACAGGACACAGACCCTGGGCAGCAAATGCTCGTGCCTGCCGAATCGGGAGTATTATCTTATTGGTAGACGCTGATACGGTCGTTCCTGCGGATTGTTTCAGGGATGCAGCGAGAGAATTTGCGGAGGACGAAGGTGCTGAAGTTGGGGTTTTGCAACATGAGAGTGGTACGTCCCTCTCTTTCTCAAGTAAAAAAATCCGCTAACCCAAACACAGACGTCCTCCAAGTAGCTCACCACTACTTTGAAAACGCCATCGCCTTCTTCACCCGCCGAATCAACAAATGCATAAGTATGATGTGCGCAAACGGGGAAGTGGCACCTTTTGTGGGGCATAATGCGTTTTTGAGGTGGAGTGCGTTGCAAGATGCGGCATTTGGTGGGGGAGATGTTAATTCCTCTTCTTCTGCTACTCCGTCTTCTTCTGGTCCTACTCCTAATTCTGGGTCGGGTCCTAGAGCCCAAGTCAAGATCTGGAGCGAGGATAATGTCAGCGAAGATTTCGATATGGCGTTGAGGCTTTTGAGACAGGGGTATATCGTTAGGTTTGTATCGACTTGGTTTTTTGAGTTGGGTTGTTGATGTGTTACCGTGCAGATGGGCGACTTACTCCAAAGGCGGGTTCAAAGAAGGTGTATCGCTTACTGTGGACGATGAGTTGAATAGGTGGCAGAAGTATGCTTATGGGTGTAATGAGTGCGTTTTTATTCCTATCCCGTGTACGCTCGATATTCAGAGCTTACACAGACTCCTCTTCAACCCCTTCGTCAAATGGATATATAAGGGCCCCATCAACCACCAGATCCACAAGTTCATGTGGAGTCCTGCACCACTGCATTACAAGGTCTCGATGATGGCTTGTACGTCCCTCTCCTATCTCTTCGATGCTCGCACTGACTGCATCACGAACAGACATATTCTCATACTGTACGTCCCCTCCTCTGATATATGTAGTAAAAGTACAAGACAATTAATGTGCGCAACAGACGGAATAGCAGCCTCAGCGACAATCTCCCTAATCAACTACGTCATGCTCGGTTTCCAATTCCCCACAGACCGTTTCTACATGCACAGTTTCGAGATCTGGCTTGCTACCTTTGTGGTATTTTTCGGAGCTGGGAATGTGGGGTATGTGCTTTTGCAGTACAGGCTTGGGGAGAGGAGTATCATTGGCGGTGCGATTGAGTGTTTTGGGTGGATTCCGTTTTTGTGAGTTACCCTACTGGGCTTACTTTGGACAGAGAACTGACGTGATGTAGCTTCCTCTTCTTCGGCGGTCTAAGTATCCCGCTCTCACAAGCCATCCTTGCTCATCTTTTCTCGTACAACATTACGTGGAGCGCCACGAAGAAGGAGGTCGAGAGGTCGAATTTCTTCAAGGAGGTTCCGAAGATTTGCAAGAGGTGCGGTTCTGTTTTGATTTGTCGGATTGCTTCTGTTTCGGATTGGAGTCCGGACGCGTTTCCGCATCAGTTCATTGGATCACTTCCGTATTGCGTTGGCGCCCACTTTTTTTATTCCGCCGAACCTGCGCATCAGTGACGATATCTTCGTTTTTGGGGTGATTGACACTGATCATCCTTGGAATCCGGATGATGTTGCCTCGGGACATGTGCCTGGGCATTACATGTGTTTGTGGTGCTGGGACAGACATGTGCTCCTGGTTCTGGAAACCACATGCGCCCCTAGTGCTGGCACATTACTACCGTGGTGCTCATGGTGCTGAACACGGATATTTGTGTGTTCTGATCGGAGAACATGCGTTTTCGGTCTTGGAGCCCACACCCGCTGCACATGTGATGCGCCCATATGCATGAACTAACACCCACTTTATCGCTTCGTGAACTGGTCATTAATATTTCGATCGTTGCTTGAAACACCGCACCCTCTTCGTTGACTCGAAAGGCAGTGTCATTGTATCCTGTTGCCTCGTTTTACGTGGCACGATATCCGCACTTTTTATTCTCCTACTTTTTTTTTCCACGCTCCCTCCCTTGATGTCATACTGACTCTTCTCTATATAGATTTTGGTTCCCCCTGCTCGTAAGTATCCTGCTGATCGCGGGTATCGTCATCGTCAGTACACCGCTAGTGCCATATGAATGGCAACTGACCGGTAATGCGTGGGCCGTTATCTTCCCGTTGTCGGTTGTATGTGCTTGCCATATCTTGTTCCCGGTACGTTCTTTTCTTCCATTAGGATGAGCGATCATACATTTGGAGATAATACTTCTTCGAACGTTTTACATCTTGCTATACTTCCCGAACGGAACGTTCTTCTTCCGTGCTTCGATATTTGGGCATCTTACTACCCCTCTTCTGCATTCTCGCTACCCTATTCGTTCATTACTGACATCGATTCATATAGATTGTCCTCAATCCATGGCTCATGATCTTCTCATACTGAGCATGCGCAGTCACTCGGGCAGGATCCCCGAATGCACACCACCCCTCCTTGCTAATTAAACACATATCATGCTACTTAGAAACCAAGAACAATCGAATCACCATTCTTTTTCTTGGCGTGTCTTTACATATTCCCACGCCAGGGCGCAACCCGCTCATCGCTCCTCCGCAATCGGACAAGGACTTTTTGTTACAGTACAATTGCAAAGTTGCTTGTTGACTTGTGAGTTTGGAATTTCTTACCATACATACTCGCGTTTTTGGACACATACTGTGTTGTTATCATCGTTTTCATTGCTCTTGTGATTGTTGCCACGGACGGCATTCCGCTCCCTTATGAACTGTCTACGTATCATATACATCTTGTTCAACGGACTCGGTTGTTTCCTGAGGCTGTTAGCAGGCTTTTTGCAGAACTTTTCAGTAATAGTTATATATAATGCTTTTTACGTTTCCTTGAGTATAGGCTACGATATTGCCGGACGCTGTTAAAATGTTGTGCAATCGTAGACAGCTCCCTGGATCCATGGACATTGGAGCGCGCGCCTAGAATCTCTTATCAGGTCGGTTGCAGCGATGCACTGATGATCGATAGAATCGATGCTGATTAGTATTGTAAATAGTGGTGCAGTATCAGGCCTCATGTGGGCTGTCAATATGTAAAAAGTGGAGTTCTTGTTCTTGGCTACGAGGAACGTCACGAACCGGGGTGCCGCGTACGCGCGCGGCGTTCTAACTTGTCATTCGAACAGAAAATAAACTGCTATTGCATAAGTGTCGTGCCTAGAGGCCAAGGTATCTTAGGGACCGCTCGCTTGGACATGAAGAATTGGAGTACTTAGTATGACCGTGTGTCAGGGAATTTTCCGATCTCATCTCTACGACCGCCGATGTTGGTTGCAAAGATACAGGAATAGTTGACGTGCGGAAGCGGCCAGCGTCGCAAGAGGCTGCGAGTTGGAGGTATATACGAGGTCTATATGCGGGATATGATGACGCATATGACTTCTAGGGTCTGATGGCCCGTCGGGAAGTGGTGTCCATGCCTGTCTATGATATATGATATCTGGACTTGGCGTTGTAAACTTGTAATCATGCAGATAAGATCGTCAAGGACCCGAGCAGGGGGAAGACGAGCCAAGCCAAGCTGTCCAGCATTGGTCATCGGGGCGTCGACTTTAACTTCCATGGAATATTGGATGTGAAGGGGGTTCTATTACTGGCTCTTATCCCGCACAGCCAACTTACCTCACTGGCTTTGTACAATGCAAATGCGATAGTGAAAACACCAGAACATTCGATGTGATGGTGCTAGACTCTGCCAACGCAGCCAGTCCCACCCCATCATAAGATCTGTGGCGTTACATGGACGCTTTTAGTCTCAAGAAGACGCGTGATAGGAGTGCCTTGGCAAAAGCGGACATGAAATGAAATAATCTTTGCAAGGGGGAAACGGAATTACCCGCACCAGACCAGTCACCTGCACAGTTGACGTTGAAGCCTAAGCTTGAAGCTTCGTAGCGATGGGTATGAATTTATCTCCGAGCAGTGATATCATGCCCCGGCCGGGCGGGAAGGAGTCATTCATCCGAGGTCATCCGGCGGTACCGATGGCGCTACAAGGCCTTGAAAGGCACGCAGAAGAATTCAGGATAAAAGGATTTAGACAAATCCGTGAATATTCCGGGCTTCGTAGTCCTCTATATAACGGCGATCGCAATAGTATGAGAGTTGATTTCCCCCCTAGCTTTAATAAAAAAAAACCATCACCATCATCTACTGTTACCTAGGCGCGGTTTTAGTGATCTTTACAAAGCACTTGGATCGCCTTCCAGGATCATTCCGACGCGATCTGACGCAGAGATAGGATAAAGCGGCAGTCCGAGCGTGTTTGTCGGTGATAACTGTGGATATTGGAGGTGTCTCAAGGAAAGAAGATGCCTGGAAAGTACGAGCCTGTCTCATGCATCGAGGTTCCCTGAAAACTGATATAGAAGGCCTAAATGCACTAGGGGAGCCCGTCTAGTCTTCCTAGCGATGACTCAACATAAGTATGACGCGGATGACTGCCACGTCAGTCCAAGGCATCACTTTAAGGTACGAGCAATAATTAATTACCGTTCAAACTGCATGTGCAGCTATTCCATGACCCCTAATAACCTGCGACAGCCATGATCAAAAATTTTACAGACACACAGGATATATTATAAAGATCGTTCACAGAATTCTACAGTGCGTGATAAGAATGTAATTGAAGCACCCTCAACACAAAATACCTTCTACATTGGTCACATTTCGAAAAGCTCGACCTAGTCCCAGATACTCACACAGTCAATAGACCTGTTTCGAGACCATTCATCGCAACCACACTATCCTGTACTTATCCGAGCGAGAGATGGATGGACATACGGTGGCTTTTCGTTAATCCTTGAGTGGAAGCAATAACTTGAGCAGACACTCTGTATTAATTAGTTGTGTGCCAAACTGCATCTGTACTGAGCTCTAACCCAGAAGTGCCACGCCGATCGATAGGTCGAATAAATGGTCGCGGGTTTGCTGAGGTCACGGTACTACATACCGACCAAACCACGGAGTAAGAGTTGTCGAAAATCAAGCCAGAGCGAGACGTGGGATCCACGATAACTGTTGAAGTAGGGTGCAATGTCATGCGAGATATGACAAAGGTGCATCTGGGTAGAATATAAAATAAAATAAAAACACATACCAAGTGTTGGAAGTTCTTTATAGGCAGGTACAGAAAAAATGAAGTGTCCGTGAGATCCACTGTGGTGAAACATGCACTATTTAGTATATCTCTCCCACTCGACATCAACTGAGCACCTCAAGTATGGAGCTAGAGAGTAGTGTAGCATGAATGATACATTGTTCGATGCCGCACGGGGTCATTTCTGTTAACAAACGTGAACACTACATGTTTGGTGTGTTGAGATAATTATCTTGATAAAAGTCGACGGTCCTTCATAGGCGGCGACATCGAAGCGTTCATATTGATGTCGAATGGGTGAATGAGTAGAGGCCAGAGCATAATGGCTACGGCATGCTTGTGATTCGAGCGGTGTATGCAATAGGCGCTTGTGCAAGTTAGAATTTGGACTACACAAAGGGAGATGAGTTTTGTCAAACGAGGGCATTGAATTGAATCGGAACATACGTGCTTATTCAAACGAGTGAGCAGCGGGCACAGTGTTGGTTCAACTTGGGAGGCAAGACATTGACAGACGGCGTCAGCAAAAGATAACTGTTGGAACTAACAAAGATGGGCTCCTCGGGGTCTTGCGTAGGTTTGAGGGAGTAATGCTCGTACTACACAACTTCTGGGAACCAAGAATCTTCGGATGAGTAACAGTAACAGGAGACTGGTTACTCCCTTCGAAGGTATGTTATAATATTAATGATGATGGTGACAGTCAGGGAATTGGGGCTTCGGCGGTTGGGTTCGAGCGGAGTTGCAACATTAATGTGCTCATCACCATTGCGCTGC
Organism: Suillus cothurnatus; assembly: GCA_016758765.1. NCBI lineage: Eukaryota > Fungi > Basidiomycota > Agaricomycetes > Boletales > Suillaceae > Suillus > Suillus cothurnatus. The sequence continues at coordinate 47,257 of JABBWL010000338.1, read as the reverse complement.
CCGCCCGCCGCTCTCGTCCGCCACCTGCTTCTTAGGCCTCAGGCTGTACCCGCCTAATGCTACATAGCTATCAAGTTGTGGGTTACATTTGTCTACTCCTTTTGCTGTTTTTTTTTGCACTAAGAGAATTCAGTGGACAGCCCGCTGCACCCTTCGATTTCCGACACCTCCTGCTACCTTCTCAGGTCGTGCCTGCTATTGCTCTCGTACACCTACCGCCCACTCAAGTGAGCCCCCCGGTGTTCCCCGCCTGTCTCTGTCACGACATGCATGATTTAAGTTCATGCATAGAGTAGTTTGGTTCGGTGTGTTTGTGGATTTCTTCGTACCATGTGTGAGAAGACTGTACACACTACCAATCATGAGAGCGTGCTGTTTCGGGAGTACCATCGTCGACCAGCACTTAAACACCCCCCGAAGCCAGCTGCCGAATCCACAGACTAGCCCTAGACTTTGGCCCCAGAGTCTATGTGGAATAGCTAAAGAGTAGCCATTTCCCAGACATCCCGAATGACGACGAGTCGCTTGTCAGTGCTACTCGTCTCGCATCCTAACCACAAGGGACCCTCTTTTACTAAGGTCAGCTGCTTCGTCTCATCTGAACCATAACCTTGAGCAGAGATTGTGTAAAACCCACCGGATAATAACTTGGAGAATGTGAGCTTTGAAACTGAGCTCCGAAAGAATTCATACGTATAAATACGCGACGACTCCGACGAGTCTCGAAGGTAGCTCCCCGTTGCTCCTTCGATAACTCTGAGTGAGTCCAAGGCCTAGTTTCTTTGATTCATTCACCGGGGATTGTTATCACTGCGCTGAACACTTGTTTCAAATATTTTTGCTGCTACACACAATAACTCCCCAAGGTGCGTTCAGAGGTTGAAGGCCAGTTCCTAATAATCATTCTGGACACACTGACAGGTGCGGAAAACCAGATTGCCCTTGTCAATAACACCCAATACACGATCTCCGGCCGCATCACCAATAACAACAATGACATTGGATTCTTTGATATCAATCCAAGGAACACCGAAACGTGGATCCGAACCCACTGGCAAAGGCTACGAGGAACTTGACCCGCCCATCTGACAACAGGGCAGAGACTTCGGTTGTGAAGCCTACAGGGGTTTACAGCCTCAACAATAATTAGAAGCAGTTGTGGTCGTGGTGTGCACTATACAAACTGCTAGTACTATGTATAGTATGATATGTGTCGTGTTGTACAACAAAGGTGCGAAGTGGAATCAATAGGTGTACTTGCCAGTTAATAATCTTCCGCGTTTTGTATGTTGTATAACAAGTCAAAGGGCCCGTACATGCGCACGCCCGCCGAAACGAAGTCCTTGCACAGCTGACCGGGTTTCATACATGCGGTCTATTGGATCGCAAACCCCGTCGATACCATGCCCCGTTGCAATAAATTCATCTGAATAGGCCCCTTATATACCTCACTTGTAAAGGATGGGAGATGAGTTTTATTGGATGAGGGCGTTGAACTGACTCGGAATAATGACTGTGTTTCAGGGAATTTTCCAATCTCATGCTACAACCGGCGTTGGTGTTATAGGTACGTGGTAATGGTTGAAGTGCGCAAGCGGCCAGCGTCTGCGAGGTGGAGGTACACGGGGATATATGCGGGATGCGATGGCCACTAGGCTCTGATAGCCCGTCGGGAAGTGGTATCTATGATGTCTGAACTCTGAATTTGGCATGCAGATCATCAGGGACCCGAGAAAGAGGAAGGCAAGCCCAGCTATTCCACATTGGTCATCAGGGTGTTGACTTTAACTTCCATGAAATAGAGGTGGAGACTCGGTCGGGGTTCTGTCACGGACTCTTCAACTTTTAACCACAGCCAAATTTCCTCGCTGGCTTTGCACCGGAAGGACGCAGGAGATTTGATGTTATGGGGTGAAGGTGCCTATATTATATGGACTCTGCCCAAAGCAGACAGTCCCACTCCATTAAACGATAAGGTCTGTGGCGGTAAGACGTTTTCATTCTCGAGAAGACACGTGGTAGGAGTTATCTTGGAAGCGGACATGATGAAAAGGAAAGGAAAGAATACTTCCAAGGGGGATAGGGAATTACCCGCACCGCGCTAGAGTTGACGTTGAAGCTTCGTAGAGGTGCTTATAGATCAATCTCCGAGTAGTGACATCATGCCCCGGGCGGGAAGGAGTCGTTCATCCGAGGTCGCCCAGAAGTACCGATAGCACCTTGAAAGGCACGCAGAAGAATTTAGGATAAAGGGATTTAGACACATCCGTGAATAGTGCGTACTTCGCAGCTCCCTATATAATGGCGATTGCAATAGTGTGAGAGTTGATTTCCCCCCAGCTCCAACCGAAAAAAAATCATCACCATCATATCCTGTTACTTATGTGCGGGTTTGGCGATCGTCGCAAAGTACTCGGGTCACCTTCCAGGATCATTCCGACGCGATCTGATGCAAAGATGGAATAAAGCGGTAGCCCGAGCGCGTTTGTTGGTGATACTGGAGGTGTCTGCACAACAGCAAGGAAAGAAGATGCCTGAAAAGGACGAGCCTGTCTCGTGCATAGAGGTTCTTGGAAAACTGATATAGAAGGTGCATTTATCCTCTAGGAGGGCCCGTCTAGTCTTCCTAGCGACGACTCAATACAAGTAAATGAAGCGCACGGCTGCCACGTCAGTCCGTCTTAGAGGTCAAGAGACTCATGAGTCACAGTACCTAATCTGTACCCTGGCGAGCTTTGAAAGTTTAGCTCCAGCATCGTCTTGAAGTTCTATCCGCGCTAGTCGAGATTATCGTAACAGATAATTTCAATTCACAAGTAAGTAGTAGTATTGTTGGTGACCAAAAACGAAGGATAGTATTTCAACCACGAATCTTTGCAGCTATTACTACATGGACGGTTGACCTCCACTTATTGATTTTATAGGCGTGTTGCTATGAATGTCGAGGTTGTTTGACCCAGGCGGGCGACCTGCTTTGTGGAACCTCAGCCTCAGTTCCAGTGGTCGAGTCAGCCATGCTCAGGTCTCATCTAGACGTAATATGTTGGTGTAAGATGCACCTGTGCTGAGTCGTCCCTGCGCCATTACCGTAAGATGGGCCTGCCAAGGTAAGCTTATATAATCGGTGATCGTTCGGATCAACACCATCACTGCAGGTAGCGTGATTAGCTACAATGTCGGTTCCTCTTCGGTGAGCTTTTTGAACGACTGGACTACGACACTCATTGCCATGACTGCTTGAGCAGCCTACCTAGGCCTAGGTTGCGTTATACTTGATCGTGTTCTAACACAGCGCGCTATGAAATACAGATCCGGCCGCACCAAAATTTGTGCGACCAACGGTCCACATAATAAAGTAAGTTGAGTCTAGATCTGATCAATGGTTCGACGCCGCATGGATCAACCCTGGTGCCTTGCCAAGAATCTTATACAGGTTCACTGCCTTCGCTAAATTTTGTCTGACTTGAAAAATCAATGCCTGATTTTCTGATAAAGAGCACAAACTTAACAGACCAACACAGTGCTAGCTGTAAATCCCCCCCATCATCATGCTGCGTCTGTTGTGTATCGTGCTGTCTCTTTTCTTATACCTCCAGCTCGCTGTTGCGGATCCTGCCTCAACAGTCTTACGAGTTTCACGTCACTCCAAGTCATCGTCATTAGTACTGACCAAGTCTGTACTATCAGCTCTCTTGGTTCGGCGAGGAAGGTTCATTGCCCGACAAGGCAGTGGCGGGTGCCCCAGCGGATATCGTAAGGAGTTCACGCGCCAAATACTGAGATACACATTGCTGATCCGCCGTAGAGCAATGTACCAACTACCCGGACGCATGTGCCCCTACTGGCAGCTTTTGTGTAAGCTTGCATGACAAGCCATTCCACTGTGATTAACGTTTTCTAGTGTAACGATTCGTATAATTGTCCAGACGACACCACCGTACGTGACTTCGCGCCTTCTTAGACCCGATCAAAGCTGACTGATGAACGTTACGACTAGTGTTTCGAATCTGAGTGAGATAAAATATTTCGTTCAATTTTCTTTTCTTTTCTGAATGCTGCTGTAGATGTTGTCCCAATACTGCGCAAACGTGTAATGGACGTACCTGCTGCACCTCTGGTAGTGAATGCTGTAACGACGACGGCTGCTGTGAATCCGGCTACTTCTGCTGCAATGACTCTACCGGGGGATGTGTGTATATTCCCTATCAATTGCATGAGCCACGCTAACATCTATCTAGGCTGCCCCACTGGAACTACGTGCATCGCAAATTCTGACCAATGTTCCGCTGGAGGCTCAGGTGGTGGAAGTCCCGGAGGTGGAAGCGGTGGAACTACTAGTGCCATGACTGCTACTACGACTGCTATTACTTCCAAGTCAACTGTGCTTCCAAAAACCACTTCTACCAGCAGTGGTATAATTACATTCAACGGTCCAACAACAACTGGGTCTTCGAGCAGTCAATCCCTTACTTCTTCGGCGGTTTCATCCGCAGGGTCTACTTCCCCTGGCTTTAGTAAGCAGCCTCTTTCCTCTAATACGTGACCTAACTTAAAATATGCACTTAGCGAACGTTGGTGCTGCTCCTCGTGGGATTACGCTCGCATCTGGGAAGCAACTTCTGGCCTTGGCTGCAGTTGTTGGTTTGCCGATTCTTCGCAGTGTTGCCTAGGCATTGTGAGTATGCAATAGTACTTCTTTTCTCATACTCGTCATTTGTCGTTGTGGTCGTGTTTTATAATATGTCAGATATTGTTCACTTTGTTGAATAACGGACGAGACTTTGTAATGTCATTTCACCTGCAGATCAGTTAAAGTTGGTTCACGAATTGTGGGAGATCAAGGCAAATTAGGTAGTGACTAATGACTAGGAGGCACGGGTGCATTGAACGGTACTGCTTACGAGACAATTGTGTTACGGTAAGTAAGTGGCACAGAAGTGCATAACTTTTGTCAATTTTACGTATGCTCATTGCAAGTGCCAGGCACGTCTTTCACTATCGAGGTTTGTATGTTAGCTAAAATCAAGCATATAGAGTCTAGCTGTCTCTAGTGAGCAACTGCTCGAGCCGTACCACATTGCACACACTCATGATTGAGGAGCCTACTAGTAAGGTTGCGTCATAGTACTTGATTGTGTACAATGCAACATGCCATCAAACGTCTGCATCACTGCCATAACTTGTCAACGAAACTGTTGCCCCGTAAATCAATCATCAAGCCCTGGTGCCTTCAACTTCCTTGCCAAGAGACATGCACATGGCCCAGCTACTGCGCGTCTGACTAGAAAAAACAGTGCCTAGTTTTTCGCTAAGACGAACAAACAAGTTGTAAGTTCCATGTCCTCTAATGTCACCATGTTGCGTCTGGTGCATATCACACTGTCTCTTTTCTCATCCCTCGGACTCGCTGTTTCACCTTGAGTCTTGTAATTTGACAGCCGAAGCCAACCGAATGTGTTTGGCAGAATCACATCCTATTTTTCGTCTCTCTATCTCTTCTGAGTGTTCATGGTGTTAGTTCTAACTTTTCCTCCACACTGCCTCAGATACGTTTGGATGATATATTACAAACCGATTTCTCTAAAACAGTGCGAATGGCAGTAATACATTTGGTATGTGTGTCTAAGTCTTATAATACAATGACGAGAATCGGGTGTCTGTAGTTTCCATATTAAACATCATACTACAATTGCTTTTGAGTGGTGATCTTATCACATAGCAGCATTCACTCACCTCGACGACCATCGAGGTCGGTATGGAGATGTCGGTGAACCTCGATATTTGATCTGCTTCTATGAGTTGAAAAGAGCCTACAACGCAATTACATAACTTACCTTCGTCAACGTGCGTCCCGTTACTATGAGAGGTTATTTGAGGACGACGAATAGTACCTGCACGGAAGATACTGCAGATGATTTCAGGAGCAATCTAGAAAATTCTCAAGTCTCGCATCAAACTCTAAGCACCTGGATTTACCTTTGAGAAGACATCCCAGGACAAAAGGCTGGATCGCTATGTATGTGAGCTAGACACACACATGATCAGTAGACGCACCCGGTCTGCTCCGGAATGGCGATGACTCGGCCATCGAGAGTGATACGCAGGACAGACGACTTTCAGGACGTTCAGACTCGTGGAGAGCCACGTTTATGCTTTGAGATAACTTACCTTGTCACTCGACATCATCTTCATCTGAAGTTAGTACACGTTTCGGGTGAAAAAGTTGGCAACGAACGTCGATGTCGAGATCTGAAAATTTGATTAAAACGACATCCAAGTCGCAGCATATGCAGAGGACTTACTGAGTGCTTTGCAGATATACCGCAGAACAGCTGGGTGCTGTTGTGACCCTTTGTCTAGACAACTGGAAGCAAAGTCGGAGTAATCCTTGTTTTGAGCATGCACGTAGTATTTCACCACAGAAGCGATGACTGCGGAGAACAAGGCTGCAGAAGGGATGATCTCCTCGAACAAACACAATGCTATATCTTCTATTGAGGCCTGCGGCGTGACTTTGAGAACCTCCGAGAGGAACACTTCACCCTTATGCGATGACAAGTTTGAAAACAGAAGATCGCATATACCATTGATTGATATCTGGTTCACCAATTGAGCAACGGAGCATACAACGAAATGCAGGAAAATTACAATGCCATCAGAGAGTCTTTTCAAATGACTCTCGAGGTATAACTTGATTATCTGAGTAGAGCGCATGGCTTTCTGGCAAAGAGTCCAGTCAGAAGCAGGATCTTTGTTCAAATACAGGTAGCTATGCACACGTCAGTGATGGGAGGTTAGTCACAGCGGATAGACTTACTGTGCAATGGTGAAAAAGGTTTTGTGCCAAAATTCTGAAGTCATTTGTGACGATGATTTGTCTATCAATGGTAATCCAACCTGACCAACAAAAAACAAGTTAAACTCCAAGCAGCCTGTGTTGATGTATCAGAAAGCGGACCAAAATGTCGCCCACCCAATAAACGGGAAGGAGGTTCAGGATTTCAATTATGTCGACGTGCTCATTGACTTCCCGTCTCTTGCGTATCAGCTCACTTGTAAGATGCGCAAAATGCGAAGTAGACGCGGTGTATTCAGCAACTTTATCAGAGATAGGCTTTCTAATCTGAATAATGAGTAGCGATGAGAGCCAATGAATAACGGAGAGCGTAAAAAGGTCTTACCGTTTCGTTCCGTACCCTGGGGGGCATGTGTAAGTTTGAAAGTCGACGCTCATAATCTCTGACAACGTTCCTATCAGCAGCCACGAACGCAGCTGGCTGAACTGTGAAAGGCCTGTCCCAATCGTAAAGATGCCGGATTTCGGCACTCCGCGGCGTCTTGGCCATACTCGAGGCAAGGAACTCTGGGGTCAAGAAAGGAAAATGCGCATAGACTGAGCCTGCGGGGTAGTGATTGGGGAGCATGCGAAAGAGAAGCTTGGTGAGCATGCCGCCATAGGATCCATCCATTTTGTTGACCATGCAATGCTCATAACCCCATGTTGTCAAGTTGAACGCTACCATGAGAAACTCAGTATCGACGAACGATGTGTAGGCTCGAAAATCAGTTGACTCACGAGTGAAGTCTACTGTAAGAAACCTGTCTCCACGGGTCAAGCATACGGCATCGGCGAGGATGGCACGTGAGATGGTGTATCCAGGGCAAAGGCCAGCGCCAGGAATGGGAGGTTTTGTTTCCTCAGCGTGTAGGCCCACCTGAGTATGAATCAGCAAATGCAAACCGTCCAAGGCTGCTGTCGAGACTTGCATGTAGTTCCAGGTTTTCAATATCCCCGTACAGGCGTTCGGCTGCGATCTATCGATAGTTAATATGCGGGTGAGCACAGACAGCGGGATTGATCCGTACATGAATCTCTGGATCAGGATTCCATTCACTGAAGCTCTTATATGCTGGGAAAGTGAATTATAAGTCAATGAACTGACGAAGTGAAAACTACCCCACGTTTCAAGCCAATGAAGCGACGAAATTCGTTCAGCTGGATTTCAATGCTTAGGGTCACTGCGAGTCTTTGCAACCTACATTGGACTTACTGAACAAGCGCCCCAGCCTCGTGCCTGCTCCATGCCCAAAATTTCCACAATTCGCATCACGGCCGGAACGCCCCTCGCACGAAAGGCACAAGCCCTGTCGGCCGTTGCATCCTGTAAAACACGAGCAATATCGGCGTCGCTGAATCGACCATCTTCCTTACGGGTGAGACTGTGACTCGTTAGCTGGTAATACATGACAAAGTGAACACCTCATACCCGCCAAATGTCCAGCTACGAATGTCAGGCATTTGAGCACTACCCTTGCGGACGCCAGTCTTGAACTCTTCAACAGTGATCTAAGGAAGCAAATAAAACTCTTGAAAACTCCGTATAAGGACGGATACACGCACAGTTGAAGGGTCTTTGCCAGGAAGAATGCCTTCGAAGGTGTGTTCAATCCACGCTTCGTCTTGACGAGATATCGCCGCGTGCCAACGATAGAGCATGTCGAACTCCAGCGAAACAGCGTTCCCAGCTCCTCGTTGGGAAACATCATGCGTTTGCTCGCGAAACCCCTGAATGAAAGTCAAGATAGATGGTGAGTATTACGAACAATTCCAAACCTGAAGTGGATTTAATCGCCAAGTCAATCCATCTCTGACAAGACCAAGAATGCCTCCAACATAGTCTGTTAAGATGATCTGCATGAAGAACGCTGTATTGACCAGTCGAGCACGGTGAAAGATCTCATCGCATTGGGCAGTACGTGGCGCTTCTTGAAGAGTCGCTGGATGTTTGAATGTCCTTCGCTCGTTGAGGCTAAGGATCTTGCTTGCAATATACTGTTTGAGGAGTTAGCATCTCTCCATTTACGCAGCAGGACAAAAACGGACATTGTGGTGACGACTGAATAGGACTGCAAGGGCACCCACGGAGGGGGGCATGAACAAGAGACGCTTGTCAGCAAATACATCTTCCCAAATATGACCAGTTCCATCCTTCTTGCGTATGCTATCAACCTGCTCTTCGTTGGGCCCATATATGATACTCAGGTCGAGGTAGCTGCTGGCATTGTTAATCGTCCAATCGTGTGAGTTCGTATCAAATATACTGTGAATGATGAGATCTGCAAATGCGAAGAATAGACTGGAGAGGCCCCCAGGATGAGGGACGAAGTCATTCTGACGGCGACACAGAAGGGTATCAAATACCTCTCCTGGATCTGGTAACGGATGACGGGATGAAACGTGCGTTGAAGGCACAGATCGCGCATATGGTTGGCCTGCTTGACCAAGGTTCGGCGCAGACATTGAATAATTGGAGCCATCAGCACTACGGAAAACATATGACACGCTACTGGAGCTGGACAGAGGCGTCGTTACAGGAGTCTTCAAGAAGCTGCAAGGTGGGTGAGGAAGGTCCTTATAAACTAAACGCGGCTGATAAGAACTATACTTGTAAGTTGTCGACAAAGATTACACGTACGAATATCGATCACGGAAATCTGAAGTTCTTTAGCGAAGACTGAGTCGTCGGGAAGGCGTGACATCAATATCAAGAGTTTTTCTAGCTAAGTTACAAATAAAGCAGCGTGAGTTTACATCGAACGAAAGACGGCGCATACACCTACCAAAAATTCCCGGTCATTGATCCCCGACTTGAGGTTCTTCAATGCATCAACATATGCTGGCTGATAATAAATAGCTTTCATTCAGCTCAAATTTCACAGCGGACGACAGCCTACGCACCAGATCTGCCAAGGTAAAGGGGGGTCCCCGCATGATTATTTGTTCAAAGTCTTCTACTGACTTGATCTTGTCAAAGCATGCGGGGATGTCAATCTGGGATATGCGTGGAAGAATATTGATCTTCTGTACAAGTGATGCTGCTGCTCGTTTCATGGTTTGGATGATGGAACTGAATGTTGGTTGGAGGGAGGGCGCGGTCAAGGGATATGGTGCTGAGAAGGGCTCAGCGCGACTGGCTATATATGCATCAGGTCTGAAAGGTATTCAGTGACAGATGTAAAAGGCCGCCAAAAGCAAGCCAAAAGGAATTCCAGTGTCAAGCAATAATTAAATAATAAATGTTACCCTTGCAGCTGGAGAGCGCGGTGGGGGAGTCATTCAATATACTATGTGTGAGCGCGAAATCCGAAATTTGGGCTACTACCATGCTGCACGCAACGGCTGCGTGATAATTAATACTTATTTTCGAATCAGACATATGTTCATGGACCACCTTCAGATTCTCCAAAATGCGTGGCTCGGTAGTATGCGCAACTTGAAGGATTACAGCGTCGACGCGTTGGTGGTCGAATTTATATTCGCGTATGTAATACCGATTGCGTAATATATGCTGACATAATCATTACGATTTCAAATTTCTCCTGGACCGACTGATTCTACTGGCCAGGAGGATGACTATTATAAATTATAATTATCGGCGCCGCAATAATACGAATGGGAGCTCATAGCGGTAGACCCCATATGCATGGGTGCCTACAATGTATTATTTTTGCTGTGTCTACAATTGCACCTCTAGTATCTCATCGATGCATCGTTGGTTCATGGAACTTCGTGCCACATTACAACGTATACGCACTGCGGCTATGAATTTATCCTAGCACAATGAATCACTGCTCACACCTCTGGCAGTCCAGCATAGACTTCTTTGCCTGCCATTCTGCGGCAAGATGAAGCAAGTCCTCGATAATTGGTGCTCTTCTCCGTTATCACGTAATTGCTACCTAGCACTGGCGAAGCAATGTTTTGTGTCTGCTAAATGTGACATGTCAACAGTCGCTCGAACAAACTTGCTGGTCTTTTGGATTTTTGTACGACTGGTGGTACGGAAAGGATTTTGCAATGGTCGATCACCACCAACGGGGTTAATTATACATCGTGCTCCTCTAGTCAACGATTCACTACTTCACCCGTATTCCTCTCGCCCATGTTAGCATCGTATATATTGTCAGGTGCCCCGACAGATGAGGTAGAGTAATGTCAATTAGTTGCTGCTCTCCCAGAAGGCTTGCAGTTGTTCTCCACAATTCACTATTACACTACCTCTCAAGACGCATGTCCTGCGTTTTGTACATTGCTGATCTCCAGCCTCTGCGCTTCCCTGGTACTTCAACTTACTTTGCAAAGGGGATATGGTGGCATAGAAAACCCATTATCAGATGATAATGCCATTGGAATTAGGTGCCCTCAAAAGCCTTGTGGTCTATACCAATCGTATGTAACGGTAATCATATTTCATCCTTCGCGTCGCCGCCCCACTATTATCCAAATTTTCCATCACGCATTGAAAATGCGTGCTCAAAAAGGATGTTAGGGAGTTCGTGCTATCTCTCCTCACATCTTGCCAAACATTCGTGTCCCTGGAAGACATCTCTGTTGTTTGCCGTCCATGGCACCTGGACCCTCACCTTGCTAGCCCACTCCCTCCTGACATTTCCTGGCCACTGTTTGAACTCGGAAAGCTGGCGATTATCGACTTCGTCAATGTGGGATACCATCCCGACGATGCGTTCATCAAGGATAACTACAGTTACTTAGCCGGAAACTTGTCAGTAGAGATTTTCCTTAGGTATACCGATACTTTAGGTCGTGTCAAGAGATACCGAGAATAAGAGTCCAAAGAGTCCTAGGGGGCGACGAAAAATTAAACGGTCAATTACTTGTTAGTTAGTTCATGAATGCAGGGGTTGATCTTACACGACAAGTCTACAGTGGTATATTGGTGGTAAGCCGCTAATTCCAAATAACTGAAGCTACAGCCATGACGTCTCGCATATCCTGTACATCATGGACTCTCACAACGCTTGCGCCCTGTTGAATAGCACAAGCCACGGTCGCTGCCGTTGCCCACCCTCGTTCTTTCGGTTGGGTTTTTCTCCCCTTGTATGCCCCATCCGCATCCGGGCGTTCTAAAATCGCGCCGAGAAACGATTTCCGGGACGATCCAATGAGTTGCGGGTATCCTGCGAGTGGATTCGTGGGAGTGTTCGCTATCATCGAAGAAGCTTCGCGAAGCAGTGCGCAGTTTGCTTCAACAGTCTTGCTGAAACCAATACCAGGGTCAACGATAACGAACCATCTTCGCACCCCGCCTTTGCCCTTAATAATTGCCTCCACTTTCTCTCCCAGCTCGATCCGCGCACCTTCCAAAACTCCACCCTTGTACTGGCTGTAGTCTTTGTTTGAGCCTGCATCACCGCGTGAATGCATCAAGATGACAGGAACAGCGAGTTTTCGTGCCACCTCTCGCATTTTCAGGAGGTGCTTTGCTGAAGCTTGCGTAAGGGGGTACTCAGGACCCGTGAAGGAATACACGTCATTGATGCAGTTTGCACCAGCCAGGACAGCAGCTTCCGCGACCTCCCAACGGAATGTATCAATTGAAATAAGAACAGAACTGATGTCCTGATCTTCCTGTGACCGTATGGCCTGAATGACAGGCACCACACGTTGGCACTCCTCTTCGGGTGAGACAAATGCTGCTCCCGGACGAGTCGAATAACCCCCTATATCGATTATATCGGCACCTGCTCGTACGGATGTCGCAGAGTAAGTCAGAGCAGCTGACAGTGTATTATTAACGGAACCATCCGAGAATGAATCTGGAGTCGCATTCAAGGTGGCCATCAGCCTCACTTTCGTCGGACGCTGGATATCATTTGAACAATGGATGCTCCAGTACCTTCCCATAGAGGGTACCTGATGGATACCCAGGAGCTGCCGTGTTTCTGCGATCGGATAATCGGCGAAAGGGGTGACTTTGAGCATTGGGAAGTCGACGCTCGACTGCCTGATAACGTCATCCAGAAGAGTGCGTATTGATTTCTTATGAACTGGATGCACGAATTCCGGGATCATACTGATTTTGCAAGTTTAGTTACCGCCAATAACCAAAGCTATTACACACACTCAGCTAGAGGGCGTAAAACAAACTCTCGTTCTGCCATGCGTGGATGTGGTACAACAAGTTCACCGGCCAGACCATCAAGGGTATCTCTCAGGCCTTCAGCACGAGTATCAACGATCTCATTGTCGTACAATATTATATCCAAGTCAACCGCACGAGGTCCATTCTGGATAGAAGGCACCCTCCCCACTGTTGTTTCAATGTTTTTAAGTAATCTTAATAATATCCGCGGCTCCATGTTCGTCTCGACCTAAAGGGCCCCAGACTAAGTAACAGACTGTGGCTATCAGTTATTAAATGGACGAACTCACTAAGCACGCACAATTTGCAAATCTTGGCTGGTCCGTGACGTACATGGGCGCGGTTTCATACATGAAGCTTGTGTCGACAACTGATATGGCGTCAGCAGCCACACTGGTCAACAGTTGATTGGGTTGTTCAATCAAGCGCAAAGCGGTTTCGATATTGGCGAATCGATCGCCAAGGTTCGAGCCTAGTGCTATGGCCACGCTGTGCTTTGCTGTTGATGGGGAAGCATTCCGAATTGCGGATGCTAGGAGGCCAGCCATAAATATTTATTAAAGACGCTGAGGAGAAAGGACAGTCTGCAATGTATGAGAACGAGTGTCGGTCGGCGGGTTTTATGATTATGTAATCCTGATATCCTTTTGACAAGAGAACCACGACGGTCGAGGTTGCACTTGTACTATTTTCCCCAGGCCTGCAGACATGACAATGCCAAAAGATAATCCATACCTTGCTCATCGACATCCCACTGAGCGAGCTACTTCAAGCGCAAGCATTCTCAATGGTGCCAGCGCCTCCTCGAGGGAGCCTCTCTATGGTTTTGTTCCTCGGATGGTTAATGCAGATCAAGTCCGTCAGGCATTGGTATGTCCTTTCAATACTTAGCATCAATATTGGTTAACTGACTTGGGTATTCGCTTAGGAACATGATTTAAACCCATTCACAAAGCAGCCCCATACTGCACAATACAAAAAGATACTGGAAGCTCGCAAAAAGCTCCCTGTGTTTACACAGATGACTGAGTTCTACAAAATAGTAAGCTCCTCTCCCTGTCCTACCCCATTCACCCCAACTTACATTTACAGTTCAACAAACACCAAATCATTGTTATGGTCGGCGAGACTGGCTCAGGCAAGACCACGCAGTAAGTTGGCACCCCCAAGACAAATATTCTCCCTCGTCATTTTTGAACAGTCGCTTATAGACTCTTTTTGTCACTGATAGAATACCCCAGTTCGTCGCCTACTCTGATCTTCCGCACACCAAGAACAAATTGGTGGCATGTACTCAGCCCCGCAGGGTCGCTGCCATGTCTGTGGCTAAACGTGTAGCGGATGAGATGGACGGTCCGTTTTTTTTTTACTTCATATCGTCATCAAATTTTGAGTTCCTTTCTTCTTCTAGTCCAACTCGGTCGACAGGTCGGTTACTCGATACGTTTCGAAGATATGACTGAGCCTGGCACTACCTTTCTCAAATACATGACCGATGGAATGCTCCTCCGCGAAGCCATGAACGACCCTGATCTCACCCGCTACTCCACTATCATCCTCGACGAAGCTCACGAACGTACCCTTGCTACTGATATCCTCATGGGCATCCTCAAAGCCCTCGCCCAACGCCGTCCAGACCTCAAACTCATCATCATGTCCGCTACTCTAGACGCCCTCAAGTTTCAGAAGTACTTCGCTGTCTCTGGTGACACCCCCGCTCCGCTCTTTAAGGTCCCAGGTCGTACCCATCCTGTCGAGGTGTTTTACACTCAGGAACCGGAGCCGGACTATGTCGAGGCTGCTATCCGCACGGTGCTCATGATCCATCGCGCCGAGGAGCCAGGAGATATCCTATTGTTCCTGACGGGTGAGGAGGAGATAGAGGATGCGTGTCGGAAGATCAAGCTCGAGGCGGATGACCTTATCAACTCCGACCCCGAGTCTGTTGGCCCCCTCATGTGCATCCCACTGTACTCGTCACTACCGCCGCAACAACAGCAACGCATCTTCGACCCGCCACCGAAAGCAAGCAGTCCTGATGGTCCCCCTGGACGCAAGGTTGTAATCAGCACAAACATTGCGGAGACGTCGCTGACAATCGATGGGATCGTGTACGTCGTCGACCCAGGATTTTCCAAACAAAACGTGTATAACCCTCGTATCCGTGTGGAGAGCTTGCTTGTGAGTCCGATCTCCAAGGCATCTGCACAGCAGCGTGCTGGCCGGGCTGGGAGAACGAGGCCAGGCAAATGTTTTAGGTTGTACACGGAGAAGGACTTCATGTCGGAGCTCGAAGAACAGACGCACCCAGAAATTTTAAGAAGTAATTTGGCGAATACGGTGCTGCAGCTTGTCAAGGCTGGGATCAAGGTGAGTGTGCCGTGGGGGTGGATGTCTTCAGATGGGCTGACGCGTGTGTAGGATCTTGTCAAGTTTGATTATGTGGATGCGCCGGCGCCAGAGACACTAATGAGAGCACTGGAACTGCTTAATTACCTTGCTGCGTTGGACGATGATGGGAACCTCACAGCATTGGGGAGTATCATGGCTGAATTCCCTCTGGATCCACAGGTACGCTATTGTTCTGATGGCGGGGTTATTATTCACGGTTCTAACACACGTTCCTAGCTCTCGAAGATGCTGATCACCAGCCCAGAGTTCAAGTGTAGCAATGAGATCTTGACGATTACTGCGATGTTATCAGGTGCGCACTCGGCCTCGACGTTTACTGTCATCTAACGCTCTTGCAGTACCAAATGTGTGGCTGCGGCCGAATAACCAGCGAAAAGAGGCAGATGCTGCAAAGGCACTACTTACCGTTCCTGATGGTGACCATCTAACGCTTCTCAACGTATACAACAACTACATCCAAAGTAAGTTCTTTTTTTCATACACGTTATACTCGCTTACATGCACTCCAGATCAATACGACAAAAACTGGGCGTGGAACAACTACCTCTCTGCTCGGGCGCTGATGCAAGCAGACAACGTGCGCGAGCAGTTGAAACGGACGATGGAGCGGTTTGAGGTGGAAGTTATCAGCTTGCAAGATCAGAAGAAGATGTATATGGCGATTAGGCAAGCATTGTGTTGTGGATTTTTCATGCAAGTCGCGCATAAAGAGGGAGAGAAAGGGAACTACATGACCGTGAAAGATAATCAGGTGCGTTATAATTATTTTGGGTGAGTTTGGCATGCCAAAGGTTTTATTTTGTGGAAGGTCGTTGCGCTGCATCCATCGTGCGGGCTGGACACGCAGCCGGAGTGGGTAATTTTCAATGAGTTTGTGCTCACGACGAGACCTTATATACGGACCGTTACGGATGTGCGACCGGATTGGTACGTGCTCATGCTTCTTGGCTCCGTGAATTTGCATTGACGTTCCGACAGGCTCCTGGAATATGCGCCTTTGTATTTTGATCTAAAGAATTGGCCAGACAGCGAGATGAAGCGCGCGTTGCTGAGGACTGTGAAAAAGCAGGCGGGAAAATTTGGGGCGCATTTTGACCAAGTGGAGGCGCCAAATGAAGGAGGAAGTTCGACGAAGAAGAGGAAGAAGATTAAACAGCAGGGGTAGGATTGGTACTACAGGGTTCGCTTTTGTGTGTTATGCGTACTCGTTATTTTCTGCGATCTAGAATATATGTACGTATTACCTCCCAAAGGCTGTAATCTGCAGGTGTCCTCCGCAGCTTCGTATTCCGACTGTGTTTGGACTGCATTAGACCAGTGCATGTATTCTGCTGGACAGTAACTCCGTAAACTTTTGATCTCTACTTGACAGTCAAGAGCGCATGTATTTCTATCGTGTCTAGTATAAACTGTTGGCTGGTGCACAAGTCTGGAGTGTGGAGACGCTCATGTGTAGAACTTCCTGTTCTCATTCGGCCCAAATAAGTCTCTTCTAATCTCAGGGAGCATCTACAAGAGTACGTAAGACGAGAATGGACCCAACATTTAGCAAGACCCACCTTGTCCTCTAAAAGTCTCAGTCGCTCGTCCAACGTGTTGTCGATGGTAATTCGTCGAGAGCTACTCACAAGCTTGACACCACCCGCACTGAATTGGGTTTGTTGAGAGAATAGTACCCCAGGAAAGTCGATCGACTTACCAATCCTTGCTCAGAGTTGTCTCCAACTCGAAAGACACCTCGCGCCCGCTGATCCCAGTATATGTATCTGCAGCTAGTTCTCCTGCCATTTTCACGATATCGGCATCCTGTTCACGAACATGTAATGTGACTCTTGTTTCCATGAGCTGAAGAAAGCCTTGCACAACAGCGCCTTCGAGGAACTGAGAGTAACGCCCTTCGTCTTCGGCAAATGTCAGAATTGATGTCCGAGCGATAGAAAATAGTTCCTGCAGTTGTTCCTCGCGACGCTGTAGAAGCTTCAATCGCGATTTGTTAGTCAGGTTAGACTGTGCGCTGAATAATAGTAGGCGATTAGTATGATATCCCAATATGAGGCGAGTGGGTACTATACATCTTCTGTGCAACCTCAGCACCCTTGCGCTTCTTCTCAAACTGTGCGTCGATAGCCTGTTGTTCCTGCTTCACAAG
This sequence comes from Suillus cothurnatus, assembly GCA_016758765.1. Lineage (NCBI taxonomy): Eukaryota > Fungi > Basidiomycota > Agaricomycetes > Boletales > Suillaceae > Suillus > Suillus cothurnatus. Next base: position 29,752 of record JABBWL010000338.1, on the reverse strand, counting down.
TTTTGCCTTTCAAGATAGATACGCATTGCGCATTAAGGACTACGAAGTGGAGTAACACTGCATACCTTCTCGATAGCAAACTCCTCATCCGCTTTCACTTTGATCTCACGCGCTTTCTCCAGAGCCTCCTGCTTGATGAAAGCAACCTATGTACACGAGCTATGATGTTAGATCCGTTTGTATTTCGACCGAGGAGGGGGTAGGGCATCGGCATCATATATGTGCGAGACCATGCGCAGACGTACCATCTTGTTCATCTCACTCAGGACCTCCTCATCATTCATTGGTCGTGGAGGCATCTTGGAAGTATAAACTTATAGGATGGACTGCGCTGACCAGTGGAAAGTGACAGAGACTCTACTGTAGTAATTCGTCGCCTAATGAGGAAAGCCGACTTTGTTACGGCAAAATCCGCAAACCCAAAAGTTTCTGTCCTGCTCACCGTCAAAGACGTCCTTGAAGCAGAAAAAACTATGGCTCACCAACGCGTTGCACTGTGGGCTGCTGAGCCAGATCTTGACGATGACATTAACGATGTCGATGTCGACATCCCCATTCCAATACCCTCGTCAACCAATGAAATGTACGATGACCCAAATCTTCAGCTCGACGAAGGCTCCTTGCAAGCAATGCAACAGCACATCGCACAGCAAGCTGCATTTGAACAAATCCCAGACATCGTCAAGCGCGTGAGTATTCTATCGTTTGGTTCATGATCTTATGCTCAGCAACTTGTAGTTTATCGTCCATTTTCACCAAGCCGTATTGGACAATAACCTCCAGGAGGTAACTCTCGCTTACGAGTCAGGCTGGACTCGTCTCACCGAGAAATACTACGCAAAAACGGAGTGGCCAGAAGCGGAGACCATTGCACCATTAGTCAATGATGATCAAATCTTCCTCATCCTGTATCGCGAACTGTACTACCGACACGTGTACTCAAGGCTTCAACCCAACGTAGACGACCGGTTCCACTCATACGAGAATAGCTGCGAGCTCTTCAACTATCTCCTTAGTACGTGCCTAAATTGCATTCCGACCACTCTTCTGATGATTTGGTAGACTCCGACGGTCCTGTGCCTTTATCCCTCCCTGCAAATTGGTTGTGGGACATTATTGACGAGTTCATCTATCAATTCCAATCATTCGCTCTTTTTCGCTCGCGTCCTGCGTCAAAAACTGATGATGAGCTGACTATGCTCGGCTCAGAAGGCGGCGCTCAAGCTTGGAGTTCGTATTCTGTGCTCAATGTCTTGTATTCGCTTATCCAAAAGAGCCGCGTGAATGAATGGCTCAAAGCACGTGCAGAGGGGAAAAGTGATGAGGAAATAGAGTATGTCATTTCACTTAAAAACTCTGCTTGAATTGACCGATTCTTCTGCCAGAGAAATAGTTGGCGAATACGGAACGAAACCTTTGTATCGCATGCTTGGATATTTCTCTATAATCGGTCTTCTGCGCGTGCATGTTCTGCTTGGCGATTTCACGCTTGCCTTGAAGGTCATGGAAAACGTCGGGCTCGGTCAAAAAGCTCCCTTCACGGCGCCTACAGCTGTACATGTCTCTACTGCCTATCATGCTGGTATATGTTACTTTATGTTGCGAAGAATTCCTGATGCAGCTCGTGTTTTCACTGGCGTTCTTAACTGGGTGATGCGCGCGCGGCAATATCACACTCGCAGCTACCAATATGATCAAGTGAGGGCTCTCATGTGTTTACGTCTATCGCTGTTTATGCCTATTCTTTGTTAGATCAACAAAACGGCAGATCGGATGTATGCTCTGCTGGCGCTTTGCCACGTGCTTGCGCCGACCAGGCTTGATGACAACGTAATGAATATTGTGCGGGAACGATATGGCGACCAAATTGGGCGTATGAGCCGAGGGTATGTGTTTGACGCTACAGCTCATGTGCGGTCACTTAATATATGTATATTCAATTCATTTAGCGAGGAAGGTCTGTCGACATTTGAAGAGCTGTTCTTGTATGCCTGTCCCAAATTCATCTGTGCCAACTCCCCACCATATGACGATCCTGCCGCACTCGCTTCGATGCTCATCCCACCAACGCCGACCTCCCCATCCTCGCAGAACCCTGGCGTAGTCCTTGGTGATCCAACTCAGCGACACCTCCGGGCTGCGTCGTCTCATTTCATGTCGCTCACACCAATCTCCAGCCTTAAGAGTCTCCTGAAGCTCTATACGAGCCTCGATGCACAGAAGCTTACTGGTTTCCTGGATACATCGGGTGCTGGTGTAGACGAAGAGGAGGTACTGAGTTGGATGATGGTCATGAAAAACGCTGGACGATGTGTTGGACGCGTGAATACTGGTGGTACTGCTGCGAATGGCGAGAAGGACAACGATGAGGGATCAAGACCTTCTGAGAGTTTACTTGATGGCGAGTGGATGTCCATAAGTGACTTGAACTTCGTGATAGACCAGGTTCGTTATTTCATTCATCTAATTCCCTTTGAAGAACTAACACAATCATCCAGAACATGGTCCACATCGCTGAGTCAACAGTTGGCCGCCGATATGCAGGGTGGTTCATCCGTAATTCTGAGCATGCAGCGCGTGTGCTTGACGGCATCAAAGCATCACCATTACCACCACGTACAGCCCCTACTCAGATTCAGAAAAAGAGTGCTGATGGACCAAAAGCAGAGAGCGCACCGAGAACGACTGGACAGAAGGTTGCATGGGGTGGGGTCAAAGTTGCATAATAGACTATATTGCCCTGTTGTGTATCTGCTGTAAATCTGAGGATTATTTGCAATGCCAAAGAACTACAGGAATAATACTTACCAGATTTCATCACGTGACTTGGCGTGTTATTCCGTTGATTTGCCTCTAACTCGTTGTAAAGGAAATCTGAGTGAAATCCGTTCAATGATTCTGTGCACCGAGTTTATGGCAAGACGCCAATGTAATTTTTATGATTTAATTCGCTGAATTGAGTGACGATTAGGCATTACAGTGATTACAAAGTACAAATGTCCGAGGTGAGATTTAAGTGGTACCTAGACTCCAACTTGCAGTCATACAAAACGAACAGGAAAGTAGCACAAAAATAAGTGATGCTTTGCATTAAGGGGGAATCGAACCCCCGGCGGGTCGATGGCAACGACCCAGGTTACCACTACCCCATTAATGCGATGTCAATGTCGCCTGTGATCCAGATATCTATCTCTTAAAGGTGTGACTAAAAATAGCATCTCCCATTGATGTGACCCTCAACTTGCACCTTTCACATACTATGGATCTCCGAACACCATAGGGCCACACAAATAGATAATTTTCCTGGTCGCGCCTTTTAAGAAAGTCGACCGCTTCTAGTGTGCTTACCCTTGGTCTCAAGTACGTTGTCCTCTACCTTTCCTATCAGTAGGAAAGGATTTGCGAAATAAACCTCTTAGTTATTCATTCACTTCGCAAGTTTAGAAGTGACCAGCAAAGATGGAAGTATTTCAGGTCCTTGGAAATTCCCTCTGGGCCTGTCTTCTCCAGGCCTCTACGACTCTCCATGTAATCCTCCCATACTCAGCCCGAGAACGCTTGCTGAGCGCTTTGGGTATTGTGACGTATGTCTCCTTGATACCTTCTGCGCCTCCTGGCTTTCCGAATTCTGGTAATGGTCTCTGGTATACTGCACCTGGGACGATATGGGTTAAAGAATTCTTACCCATCGGCAATGGGCACTTGGGTGGTGAGCAATGCTTATTGATAATTATTGTGATCACCAAATGGTATTCAAATGTGCATAGCGATGTTACCTGGTGGTACTATCCAAGAGGTCACACAAATCAACATCGAGTCCCTATGGTCGGGAGGTCCCTTCCAGGATCCCGTGCGTGTCGTACTTTAAAATATTCCGATATACAAGATTACAACGTACTAAATATCCACATAGTCGTACAATGGGGGCAATCACTTACCTTCCGAACAGTCCAAAATAGCCGGGAAAATGCAGAATATTCGCGAAGCTATTTTTTCAAGTACCACAGGGACAATTGACAGTATGTCTCCGAGTTTTTGGCGTAGTCGCGCAGCTTTCCTCATCCCTCATTCTGCCATGAAGATATTGATGAGATTATGACACCTGGTGACACATATGGTAGGTGGACACGTAGTTTTCTTGAGCGAATTCTCGAACACCTTCTATCTGCACTCACTGTTTTCAATGGGTTGCCCGCGCATTTTCCACAGGTTCATACGCCAGCGCGGGACACTTGGTTGCAACATTGGATTCAAGTGGCTCGGTTTCGAAGTATGCAAGGTGGTTGGACCTGGATGAAGCGGTTTCTCGTACTACCTGGTCTGATGGGAGTACTACTTTTCTCCGGTTTGTCCTTCCTTACCTGTATCAAGGTGCTTTCTGACCACTGTGCTCAGGGAATCCTTTTGCTCCCACCCTCTTCAAGCATGTGTACAATACCTGAACACCACAACTCTTCACGTCCTTCCAGCTGTGACTTACGCCTACACTGTTGCCGGGGTCGATGGCCTCCCAACTCCGAATGTTACCTGTCTGGATGACAGAACGCTGAGCATCAGGAACTACGTCTCCATCCCCGGTATGCTTTATGAGATTCTCGCGCAAGCGCAGGCACCTGGCGGGCTGGTCTCGTGTTCTGTGGTATCTGGGGCATCCCCACCTAATGCTACTTTGACCGTCCTTGGTGCATCTGAGGTGTGGATCAGCTGGGTAGGAGGAACGAACTACGACATGGCTGCTGGAAACGCAGCTGCCAACTACTCCTTCCAAGGACCGGATCCACACAACAATCTTGTCACGTTACTTTCCTCCGCTAATCGTACATCTTACGCTGAGATGCTAAATGAACATGTTAAAGACTATACCTCCCTCGTTACCCCTTTTTCGCTTTCCTTGGGGCAGACTCCGGATCTCAATATCCCTACTGATCAAATTCTTGCTGGATACCGGACTTCTGTTGGGGATGCTTACTTGGAATGGGTTCTGTTCAACTATGGAAGATACCTCCTAGCCAGCAGCGCTAGAGGCACTCTGCCTGCAAATTTACAGGGTTTATGGGCTGATGGGTATTCAAACCCCTGGGGCGCTGGTGAGTGATTTGATGCATAGACTAACCGCGACTCTGACCAACTAATAACAGATTATCGTAAGCACCTTGCCTCCATGAAAGAAGGTATCCTCATTTCACGACTAGATTCTAATATCAACATCCAAATGAACTATTGGGCTGCTGAAATGTCTAATCTGGATGTGACTCAGTCACTCTTTGACTATATTGAAGTAATCGGCTTGCTGATATAACTGACTTGGCTGAAGCTAACCCCTTGTTTTCCGCAGGATACGTGGGGACCCCGCGGCGCGTACACTGCTCAGGTTCTGTACAACATAAGCAAAGGATTTGTGACACACGGTGAAATGAATGTGCGTTTTCGGAGAACTTCTTCTAGAATTGCAATACATAAAGTTATCCAACAGATCTTCGGCCATACTGGTATGAAGCTTGGCGGGAACTCGGCTCAATGGGCCAATTATCCAGGTACAATGGCTCTTCTTAGTTTTCTTACTGAATAAATGCTCATGTTTATGTCCTCAGAATCCAATGCTTGGATGGTACGTATTCTCTGCTGTGTCTGCAGTGGGCTTGGTTAATTCCATCATAGATGATACATGCATGGGATCATTTTGACCACACCAATGATGTACAATGGTGGAAGACCCAAGGATGGCCGCTAGTCAAGGTACTCTACTATAGGACTTTTGGAAGTCACTTTTAGCTGAATTTCGTACAGTCTGTTGCCAGCTTTCATCTAGAGAAGCTCATCGAGGACTTGCACTTCAACGATTCGACCCTTGTTACCGCACCTTGCAATTCACCAGAGCAGGTCCCTATTACTCTCGGTGAGCTACACTCTGAAAACTTTTGAATATTGTTGACCATCGCGACAGGTTGCGCACATGCTCAACAGCTGATCTGGCAGCTCTTCAATGCAATCGAGAACGGTTTCGAGGCAGCTGGTGATACAGACACTGCATTTCTAGATGGTGGGAAACAATCCCCCGTTCGTCTTGCATTTTTCTCATGGGATGTACAGCGGTTATTTCCAAACGGCAACAGATGGACAAAGGACTGCGTATTGGACAGTGGGGTCAACTGCAAGGTTGCTATCTTGTCTTCTGTGTATCCACGATATGTTAATGCTATATCCAGAGTGGAAAGTCGACATGGATATGCCAGATGACACTCACAGGCATCTGAGTCATCTGATTGGCGTAGGCCCTTATTTTCCAACCATCATCTCGAGCTAACAGCCTTCACTAGTTATACCCCGGTTATGCGATAGCATCTTATTCCCCTGAGTTACAAGGTGGTCTTATTGTCAATGGGACCTTCATGCATTATACCAAAGAACAAATTTTGAATGCTGCGGAAACCAGTCTGTTCCATAGAGGCATTGGAAGAGGCCCTGATGCGGATGCAGGATGGGAGAAAGTTTGGAGGGCCGCGGCGTGGGCGCAGCTTGCAAACGAGACTGAATTTTACAAAGAACTTACGGTAAGCACCAGCGGTTATATTATGCTACTAATGCTAATCCAATGCAGCACACCATCAAGAGCAATATTGCGCCCAACCTCTTTTCCTTGTACACATCTGATGGAATCTTCCAGATCGATGCAAATTTGGGATATCCTGCCGCTGTTTTGGTAAGATGTTGGAGTTATCTTATCTGGGAATCTACAACTGAACCTTGAGTTCAAATCCACAGAATGCACTGCTACAAGCCCCTGACATTGCGAACATCAACGTTCCGCTCCAGGTTACGCTTCTACCTGCTCTTCCTCTCACGTGGTCGACTGGCGAAATGAAGGGTGCCCGCATACGTGGGGGGATCACTCTCGATTTTGCGTGGAATGATGGCAGGCCAACGACAGCAATCTTTACCGTCGATCAGAATGTTGCAGGTAGGGAGAGAGATGTGATAGTGAATTATGATGGGCGGGTCGTAGCGCAGTTTAGGAGTAATGGAGGATACAGCCAAACCATTTCTTCATTTTAAGAACGTCAATGTAAACAAAGAACAAATTTCTTGTACTATAACCTGATCTGGAATGCACAAAAGGTTAGAGTTCAACTCTACATATATTTCACTCGGAATACCTAGAGAACAAGTGCTAGCTCCCGAGATGAAACATTGTGCAAGTGAACCCAAAATGAGTGATTTTTGGACACTAAAATCAGGATTCACCTGACCTATTAACTTATGAACTTTTGATGTATATAAAATAAACCATTCTGAGTCTACTCTAGGTGTTTCTATGTCAATTGATCAATAGGACACCACTCCAGCACGATATTCATGATTCATAAGTAAAGCGTGACAGTTGGGCTTGATTGGGAAATCACACACTCGGCTGGGTTGAGTCTCTGCTTTTCTTGCATTTGGCAGAACCGGCACATACCAGCATCTGTTCCTTTGAAGTTTGAACACACCAGAGGACATTGTCACAGTACAAGGACCGTCGACCAATGCCAAAGGCAGCTCAAATTTTTTGCAACCACCCACCCTTCACCACATTCACAACCTTCTCTCACACATGAGGATCGTGAAAAATGTATGAAGGATGTAATCAATACATGGCGCGGGGATGAAATTTTAAGCCTCCTACAAGCAGCCAAGATGCATCATGGTGTCGAGCATATATATTCTATGTACAGTGCATAGGTGGTGCGACATGCGCCGTCGGACTTTGGATGCCATGGTGCACGTGCATTGACCATGGCCGCGCGTGACATAGTGTGACGAAATTGTGCATTTCTATTGTGTTTTCGACATCTCATCCAGTGCTGCCGCTGCAACGAGCTCGCAACAAAATAAAACAATTATTGTTGGGCCTAATTTGCAGCGACATAAGGTATACACTACAATATATCCGATACGAATATGTGTTATTGTTGTGTTGTTATTCAGTGATAAGGGAGACTGTATATTTCCTGTCGTTGAACGTTATTAAATTATAACGAGATATGTCACAACAAGCTTCACCGCATTAATGGGGTAGTGGTAACCTGGGTCGTTGCCATCGACCCGCCGGGGGTTCGATTCCCCCTTAATGCATTATGAATTTTTTAGTCAAAATTCTACTTTTTGATATTTATTGAGTACCTACATTTTTCATCTCCACCTTTCACGCACATGCTCAATATTTGCAGCTAGCACTTGTTCTATGTCTTCGCGCATCGTGCAAAGCAAGAACTATTTGTGTAATATCACACAACTGATTCTACACAACATTCTTCAGCACCAGCCCGAGTCTTGTAGGTCATACCGCTTGGTTGTCCAGAATCCATCTATCAGCACTCATGTGGGTTTATTGATCGTCTCTGCTGCATTCGCCTCCTTACCACGATCACAGAATCATGCTGCATTTGCACCTGGTGTTGGCTTGCATCGGATTCCCCAGCACGCGAAGATAGTGCGAAGATGGATTGTCTGCGGTGGCATCGTGACTAGTCTCAAGCCTTTGACACACAGTCGACCGTGTGGTGCGGGCCAGTTTTCACGCGGTGTACACACAACTGCTGCACCTGCGCTACCCAATAATGAAACGGTCAAGTATAACCCCAAAAATGTAATTTGTCTTCCGAAACTGCATCTTCATTGGCTGACTTCCCACTATTCGTGATAGACCAATCATGCCGAGAAAATTAGAATAGGTGTGTCTAGCGAGCTCGCCGTTCCCTTTTTCCACATTAACTCTGGTTGTCGTCAGAGTTCCCACTGAATGACACTAACCACAACATTAGTTCAAGTTGGAATGACGAGAGAATTGACACAAGAGACCGGTTAATTCGCAAAATTAGACATATCATCCAATGCAAATATGGACCGAGATATGACGTGCAGCCCTATGGGAGCTCAGTGTATATGACAATGCCAAGTACAGGAGATGGAGACCTGGATCTTGTTGTGCTTGTAAGTCATTAATAATCAACCAGCCACTCGTGTTCTCGTTAATTTCTGGCAGGATGCCAATTGGTCTCGAGGATTTTCTCCGGAAATGGACATGAAGCATCTACCTTGTATGTTCCATTCCATTTGTACTACTGAGGTATCAATAACGCTGATATTTAGAAGCCATCTACCATACTAGGTAACCTTACTCACGAGCCAACGCCAACGGTGCTGATCAAGTGACAGAAAACTTGCTTGGACAATGCGACATGCAGGCTTTACAGACGTTGAAGCAATTCCCTGGGCCCGGGTTCCCATTGGTTTGTCACCACAAATTGCAAGGGTTGTTTCGGCTCCTCACCCTCTATCTTGATTTCTAGTTAAGCTCACCGATCCTGCATCCGGGCTTCACATCGACATAAATGTGAACGAGAGGCTTGGATTGATGAACACTGACCTTATCAAGACATATTGCGATATTGTACCCAGCCTTCGTTGTTTGATCTCTGCGATCAAACAATGGGCTCGTCCAAGGGCCCTCAATCAACCCTCTGCCTCTGAAGCATGCCGAACTTTCAATTCCTATGCATTGGTGCTTATGACGATTGGATGGCTCCAGGTGTGGTCTGCATTACTTCGACTGGATCATTGGAATCTTAATGTCTAAGAGACACGGGACTTGGCTCCGAAACTACAAGCTGACCTTCAGCCAATGGAATCCAATGAGCATCTATTTTGGATGCGGCCTCCAAACCCATCCAAGCGGATACCTTGTGACACACGATATCACAAGCCCACGATGTGGGCAGCACCACGCGTCGATTCCCTGGATAACCTCATAGAACAATGGTTCAGGTGAGGAACGGTCGGGGGAGCTTTCATCTTGTGACTGAGACTTCATCACTCAGGTTCTGGGCTCAATTTCAATTTTCGCTCCATGTCATAGATATCAAGCGGGGAGGTATTTTCCCCCGTATTTCACATTTCACAGAAGCTGCGGAAGATGTCTCCCGAGGCCCTCGATCTGAACCCCACAATAGTTGGTCAGCATTTCTCGGTCCGGATGTAGATTCGACGACAATGCTAGAGAGTTATCCTATTTCTGTCGTGGATCCATTCATTCGATCGAAAGTACGTACGTGTGGAAAGAGTTGGTTTTTCTCCTCTGATCTGTATCTTCTTAGAACGTCACTAGGGGCATTAACGCTGAAGCATTGCGCATGTTTCAGGCCGAGTGCGCAGATGCAGTCGAGCTATTGAAGCTCGGCACTGATATGACGGACATCATTAATGGATTTGATATACTCAAGCGGGAGTTCAAGGGACATTGGACGACCAGGCTACAGCAGAGTCGAAAGGACCTTCACGACCAGTCGGCAACAGTCCTGAATGCGCATGCTGAGTTTGATGCTATTCCTCACTGGAACCTTGTTTCACGACAGCCACATGCATTGGCTGGTGTTTTGCGACACAAGGACTCAAGACGTAATGACCCATCTGTTGATGGACAGATCTCATCATCAACATCAGACACTCTCGAATCGTCTCATATAGCAAATGAGCAAATCAGGGACGACGAAGAAGGCTTTGGGCTGAAGCCGTCTTACTTTCAGAAGACTCATCGCGTGTAGAGTATACATGTTTGTTGTCCGAAGATTAAACTTGTTTGCCTCTAAAACTCGTTATAGTTGAAAGACACGGGGTGATCTAATGGGTTTAAAGATTTTACAATTACGACACTCCTCACAGCATGTACACCCACATTACCTCATGGCGTGGGGCAGTGTTATGATGATCAATGTCGGGCACCCGCAGGAAGTGGCGCCCAAACCAGTGCTAACTTGATGATAGTCTAAGCAAAGATCATGAGAAGAACAGTATTAATATTGTGAATGCTGTGGCGGAAGATATCTAACGGCGACCACATACAGTGAACCAATAAGATAGACAGAGAGGAGGTACATGCCATTAATATTGATATATTGATCAGAACTAGACTGTTCTGAACTTCTGCTTATGTATGACATCTTATCTTGAGCCACATAACTCATAGGCTACTAGAGTCGCCAAACCGACATCACCGCCCGTACTACGCCTTCTCATTCCTTCTCACAGACCAAATAGCTCTCTCTTTATTCAACCTTGGTACTTTTCCTTACATCCAACATGTCCTGGAAACTAGGCACTTCCAAAAGTAAGTCCATACGCGCCGGACCCCTTTGCTGATCTCCCATCCACCGGTCACTGTTTTCCATGAGATCTCATGTCCTGACTGCCACACAGAGTCTAAGGACGCCAAAGAAAATGGCGTCGTCTCACGATCCGTCACACCGATACCGTCGCGGCCCACAACTCCCAAGCCTTCTGGTGCTCTCGACCAGCAAGCTCATCTTCGATCTGGTATGCTCACGATTCGTATCTTCTCTGGTAAGGCGACTGTCCCACCTTTGAACAGTACTATTCTGAATACTATCTGATGTTATACGTATACAGGACGCGGTCTCTCCTTAGCACCTGGCGTGCATGTCCCAGAGGTCATCCAAAAAGCGCTTGACAACCCACCTACACGAAGGTCAACCAGCAACCGCGAAAGCATGCAGAGAAGGCGATTGTGGTGGCTTCCATATGTTGTCCTTGAGTTCGACAACAATCAAGTCCTGGTAGACGCCATGGGCGGAGATTTAGCCAACCCTGTGTGGTCATACCGGGCAGACTTGTATGTGGTTTATGCGCGATAACTCAGGCATCTCTGATCGTTTATGTCACTAGCGACGTGTCCCGTACATCGACAATATCAGTCTCATCATATCTTCGAACAGCCGCTGCGGTACACAGCCAAGAAGATATGGGTAACGACCTGCTCATGGCCCGTGTAGATCTTACTCCTGTACTTGACGGACATGTAGGTTCACTTATTTGAGCCCGTACTGTCCCCTGAATACTACACTTTGCATTTAGCATGCTTCAGATCAATGGTACATTGCCACCGCTGGCACTGGCTCGTTTCACCTCAAAATCGACTATAGACCCATAAGGAACGAGTCTTTGACCATCGATGCATTCGATCTGTTGAAAGTGATTGGCAAAGGGAGCTTTGGTAAAGTAATGCAAGTGCGCAAAAAGGATACGCAGCGGATATATGCTCTCAAGACGATTCGAAAAGCCCATATCGCATCACGCCCCGGCGAAATTACGCATATATTGGCTGAGCGGACAGTCCTGGCATTGGTCAACAATCCGTTTATCGTTCCACTTAAGTTCTCTTTCCAAAATCCTGACAAATTATACCTCGTAATGTCATTTGGTGAGTATTTTACCTTTACTAAGTTGGTGACAACTTATGTCTGCCCAGTAAATGGCGGCGAACTCTTCTATCATTTGCAGAGGGAAGGTAAATTTGATCAGGATCGCAGCCGATTCTACGCCGCAGAGCTTCTATGTGCACTTGAGCATTTACACGGATTTAATGTAGTTTACCGGTGCGTTCTTAATGCGGGTAGCTGTGCCATTTTGCTAACGGTTCCATAGCGACCTGAAGCCTGAAAATATACTGCTCGATTACACAGGTCATATCGCTCTTTGCGATTTTGGTAGGTACACTACAATCTAGGGACTGATGTGCTGATTATCGTCTGATCAGGTCTTTGTAAACTCAACATGTCAGAGACAGAGAAAACAAACAGTGAGAATGACCTTGATTTCAATGGAACGACATAACCGGTCGCTATAGCGTTCTGTGGCACACCGGAGTACATTGCTCCAGAGCTACTCGAGAGTCAGGGGTACACGAAGACGGTCGACTGGTGGACGCTCGGTGTTCTGCTCTACGAAATGATGGTGCGTCTTTTGAAGCATTTGCTTTTGACCATAACTTGATAAAACTCAGACGGGATTGCCTCCTTTCTATGACGAGAATGTCAACGTGATGTACCAACGCATCCTCAGTGACCCACTTCAATTTCCTTCGGATATGCCGTCAGAGGCCAGGAGCGTCATGATCGGTCTCCTTCAACGTGATCCTGCCCGACGTCTGGGAGCAAATGGCGGTGAAGAGATCAAGCGTCATCCTTTCTTCGCCAAATATGTTGACTGGAATAGGCACGTATCCTTCTCTTCGATTATTTATGCGGTCATTCATGAATCACGTTAGGCTCCTCCACAAAAAGATTCAACCACCGTTCAAGCCAAGTGTTGTGAGTAACCACGGTCGTGTTCTTCTTCGTTATACCAAGCAAATTGTACTTTCAGGAATCCGTACTCGACGTGGCTAATTTCGACCCGGACTTCACTAACGAGGACCCTCAAGATTCCGTTGTCGAGGACTCTGCTCTTTCGTCTACCGTACAAGAGCAGTTTAAGGGATTCACGTACAATCCCGCCAATGAGCACCTCAGCGAGAGCGTCAACTATGGACACGCAATGGGTTAAACCCAAGCAATGATCATTTATTATTTGCAGTGCGCTGGCGTGCTCTCGAAAGGTTTCTGGATATTTGTTTCGTTCCAGTCCGCTTTGTGTCTATTTATACATTTGCATGCACTCGTCGTTTTCGCCTTTGTGTGGTTTTTGTTACATCTTTGCTTTCCAATCAGTGGTGGGAGTTAATAGCATGTCAATTTCCCTCTGTAATGCAGACTTTTACTGTCTCTCGTGCTCGTCTGGTTATGGAAAGCTTATGATAGTACAAGTGATAACTTTCGGTCGTTGCTTTTTATTGGCACACCCATGTCATTTTACTACAAAAGCAGTCATTTGTACACTAGATTTGCACTGTCTTTCTCCTCATTTACGAAAATAAGCACAGCGTATCTCGACGGCTTTTGACGCAGGACAATGCAGTATATAGTTGACCATCAGCAAAAGTATCGTTCTGAGATCCAGAACTGCGTGAGAGAGCGCGAGACCTCGGCAGCCATTGCGCGTAAGCTAGTCTCAAAGGGGACTGTTTGCGATTCACCGCCCATAGTAGATAATATATAGCTGCTGCTTCTCGAATGAGGTCGGCGCGCGGTGAAACTAGTTGTATTCAGCATCATCAGTGACAGGTATTCCGGTAGTGATCTGTGCGCTCACGGTCATAAGCGGTTGCACAGAGGGCACTGCTGCCAACGATCAACACAACGTCTCTGTGTGCTCGCACCGTGGAGGTCAATGCTTTCACCAAAAGTCTTTCCTCTTCCTGGTCGACCCTCCACAATGAAAAGACTCCTCTTGTGACTCTGGATAGCATAATCTCCGAGTTGTTCGTGATAGATGGTCGTCGATGATTTGCAAGGTGTAGTTATATCCGCTGATATTATTTCTCAGTCTGAGGATGTGATGAAAAGCAAAAATGAGAAGGCGACAAGAGGATCAGAGCGTGCGTCACTGGCAGCTCTGGACAGTGTCGCGTTCTTGATGTTCTGTTTCATCAGATAGTACTCGCATCATCTAACATTCCCTCCGGTGAATAGGATTGGAAACCCCGCACCAATTTTACAGGCGTCCAGGCACTTTTGTCCTCAGGTGCGGTAGCATTTTCAAGATGCCAGGGAGCATCTGTGGACGGTGCCGGCGTAAACCCGCGGCTCTATCTCACCACATCGAGCTCGCAGGTCACGCGCAGTTTTTTGAAGTTCGAAGCCATTTAAATTGGCCTAACCGCCTATTAGTATCCCTTTGCATACGACACGATCCACGGACGCCCACTGACATCAGAGGAGCGATTCACGGTAGCAACAAGGCCGAAGGTAGCGGCTGAGAAGGTGAGAACCGTCACACGAGGTTGAACTCGCAATTGGATTGAACTTGAAGGTCGTACAATCAGACGACTCGATCTCTGAAGTGGCAGAACCGTTCGGGTCAAAGTCTGGGACACGGCAGGCCCAGACCGGCACCTCAAAGCGAAGTACGAGTGCATCACTATTTCTCACGCCTGCTCAATGTTTGCAACAGCGCCAAGGATTTAATTACCTTCAATTTCATAAGCACACGATATCTTAAGATATAGATGGTCAAAAGCCAGGTAGATCATCATCACCTGGTACACTTAGTTGACATACTTCCTTCGCGGGATAACCCAAGATACTGAGTTCTCCATAAGCTCGGATTGGGATCAATGTCAACGGTCTGGCTCGCCAAGGATGCCGTAGAGAAGTGAGCTCTAACGTACCCATCTTGTGACCTGTTGATTGATTCATGCTTGGGATGTCTTCCGAAACAGCCGCTGCGTGACGCCAAAAATAGTCATTGCCGATCTTTCAAGCAACAACGGAGAATCTGCTATCTTACAATGGCTGGGCACTAGACCTCGTGACCATCCCGGTGCCAAACATATTGTTCAAGTACACGATTCCTTTCAGATACAGGGTCCCAACGGAATGCACCAAGTACTCGTGATGGACGTACTTAGATCTTTATACTCCCTTATCCACCAAGCCGTCTTTCCTCAGCAATGGTTGAGTGTATGCCGACAGGTTGTGCTGGGATTAGCATACCTTCACCAGGAAGCAGTAGTGCATGGTGGTAAGCGGACGGCAGCGGTTCTCCAAGATTGTTGACCGCCGCGATGAGTACATATCTACACTTCGGAAACATCGTTTTCAAGATACCCAGTATTGACCGATACACAGAAATTGAAATGTATGAACTCATAGAGGAGCCAAAACTGATTCCTGTGATACCACGCGATCACTCAGTACCAAGTGATTCTCTTCCAAAGTGCCCTTTCTAGGGTATCATAATGGTCAACTAATCATTATGAATACTGGCATTTCCATTACAGGATGGGAGGCCTCTCAAGCATCCATACATGCCGCGTATCATATATCCCCCTGAGCTGACGTTCTACAGGATATCCAATGGTCAAGTAAAAGATGAGTGGGGCTTACCCAGCGACGTTTGGTCGATAACCTGCACGGTAAGGTCCCTTCCTTCCGACTGACGTAGAATGATAACATGTTTGCACCATGGATATGGGAGAAACCATTCTCAGACGTGATGATCGCAAATGGAAGCGACGACAATAAATGCTTATCTATGATGAGACTCGTTGGCCTTTGCCAGAGCGGTAGAAATTATACTGGAATTCAAAGCCTTTTGAAGATTCAGATGGTACAGTTACGTCGTGGTTGTCTATTGCATTACTAACATGTATTTTTTAGGCAACTTCACAGTTGATCCTGACACAACATAGAAGATGTCCTGCTGAGAACGACAGCGATACAATCGACAGTGTGGTTACTGTGGTAGACTTGCTGCGTGTCATGTTGTGCTGGGAGCCAATGTCTCGTCCTACAGCAGCTGATTTGGTTCAATATCCTTGGTTCGCGACCTAATCATCGAGTTCCGCGGAACTTGTATCCCCAGTGTTCAATGGTCGTTGAGACATTACCGCTCGATACAAAACCAGCAGCGATACGTCCTCTTGTCTAATTTTTGTCACTATATTCACACAGTCGGGTAATAACTATATTACTTACACGTAACGTCATGTAATAAATCGACTCGTGAAACATGGTTCTAAAAAGTGTCTTTGCCGGAATCTTGATGCTATGTAGAGAATTTCTGTATCTGCATCCTGCATGCAGGATGTGTCAAGGAGCATCCGACCTGTTCCAAACTAGCTTATGCACTAGTTGTACAAATTCGAGAACAAGTTGGGGATCAGAGTTTTGCACAAGGTGTAAAAAAGACGAGCCCTTGACAAACTGTATATCAAGAGTTGACTCCCCATGAAACGAGGCCTGGAGTGAATACGCGTGACGAAATGGGGGTTCACCTGGTGGTGCCAGTGAATCTCAGACAAGGTTGATTATCGTAAAGTTCAGTGAATCGACGCCATTCTCTGCGACCAGAGGCTCCATTTCAATAGCAGTGGGTTTCAACCGCCTTTGTGCAACTATCCTGCGGTGCATCCAGGAGGATTTAAATAACGAATTACCATACGAAAAATATTAGGACATGGTGAGTGTGTATTGAGCATAGAAAAAGTACAGGGCATTGCCTCCAGGAAATACCAGGACTTAAACGAGTGTAAGAAGGCAGTCATTCAGGTGAGTTTGGTTCTGTCAATAGGTAGGTGGATGAAAATGAGAATGGGGTGATCCAAAAACAAGGTGAGTTGCGTGGATGACCAAAGACAAGAGCAAGCGACAACATAAATGACAATAGTATTTCCGGGGATTGTAGAGGGAAGTGGTGTGACTTCAGTGACTGATGTGATAAGATGAAACGACTGATCAAAAAGAAAGACAACAGGGAAGATGAAGGGGGAATGGCTGAAGTCTTCCAGTTTCTGGACATTGAACTTGCAAGCTGCATGTGTCAAGGCATCTGGATCGAAAATGCTAGTCAAGGTGTGATACAATGGAATGCCTCAGAAGATGCAGTGCATTGCCACAGCCTACGTGAAAATGATTGTAAACATTCTTTCCTTCAAAACCATGAGACTTCACATTACCTTTGTTCGCCTGGTACCCGCAAAATATAGACCCCCTTCAGTTCCACAACTTCAGTCGCCCGGGTCGATATTCTATCATTACACATCCACGTATATCAGAATGGGTTCCCCAACGCCCTCGATCTCGGGAATGACGCATTTGAGATCAAATGCCTTAGCGAGCACAATTTTGAAGATCTTTTGAACGTTTATCGATGCAGATGTCGAACAGAAAACCAGCGAAGCATGCATCGCACGAGCAAATCGTTTTGCCTGATCAAAATTGTTACGAGATATCACATCATCTGAATGATGTAAAGACGTACCTGCTTGGTAATCTCCTCCTGTTCATCTCTTGGAAACGTCGCGAACGTATCA
Source organism: Suillus cothurnatus (assembly GCA_016758765.1). Lineage (NCBI taxonomy): Eukaryota > Fungi > Basidiomycota > Agaricomycetes > Boletales > Suillaceae > Suillus > Suillus cothurnatus. The sequence continues at coordinate 12,006 of JABBWL010000338.1, read as the reverse complement.
AATTTCGTGCCAATGAGAAAGGGTATAGCAGTCTGATAAAAACAGTAAGCAATACTATTGCAAAATGTCCTACGAAACATGAACAAACCTTGTTGAATCCTCGAGCCTGGCGGTACCACTCCTTCACCGAATTTAGCGTTGACTTTCGAGAAAGATCAAACATGAATAGAATCGCCACAGCATCGTTACAAACGAGCGGCAGCATATTGACAAACTCTCGCTGGCCACCCAAATCCCATATTGAGAACGTGATGGTGGTACGCCGGACAGAAATCGTTTTCTCCATGAAGTTGACACCTGTGATCCAACATTAGGATGGCAAAGCGCAATGCAAGAGATAACGGGTCCTCACCTAATGTTTGGATATAATCCTCATCAAAGCTGCCTTCTACATACTTAACCATGAGACTCGTCTTGCCAATTTGCGAATCTCCAACCATCCCGACTTTGATAACTACGCTATTCTTCTCTTCGTTATTCTCCAGCATTGGATGCGGGTTCTGCCCACTAGGGCCAGCGATTGAAGATGAAGACGCCGAATTCGTAGGTGGAGACATTGTTGATCAATGTAGAGTGGTATCCAGCAAGAGGGAATAATTTTGATGCTGTGGTGACACAATACGCACTGGAATCAATGGGTGACAGGGTATCAATTTGGAAGACCGTAGGATGAATCAAAGGAGTAAGAAGAGCGATAGAAAAGAAAGACGTGTTCTGTCGTGCGTTGGTGAGATGTTCGATAAGCGCCTCGAGTGAGAATTGCAGCTTGCAGGCTCACGCTCAGTACTGTACACTGAGACGCGAGCGACTCAACTTTTGCGTATTCGCCCGTCAACCGCCAACGCAGAGAACAAACTGAGAGAATGTGGAAGTTGAAGGAAAGATGTAGCCTTAGGTAACGTGCTGTTTGGTTTGCAGACGCTTGACAGGTGCGGCTGTGTCACAGTCTGTTTTCGAACTCAACATACAGCTTCAAATTTGTTTTGGTCAGCACAATGTGCTAAGGAGGACCACGGGGTTGGTTGCTGTTTAGTCTTCCCTAGTCAGACCAATTGAAGGATGATAGTTGTTTATTCGTATCAAGGTTGGCGTTCAATTCGTCTCACTGTTGGACTGAAACTGAAGCAGGTTATCAACCAGACCACGTCAAGAATTGATGACTTGGATCTAACGTCCAGATGTCCTCTCCGGGAAGCCACAGAATAGTACAAAAGTATTACCATGCTCTAGCAGAGAGTGCATACCATTCGGTAGGCGGCCTACAAGGGTTGGTTCAATGTATGGTGCGGTTGTCACAAGTACAGACAAGTACTGATACAATTGTGTCGATCCCATTCAACTAGCTAATGCCGTGTCTCTGCAACGATGAGAGGAATAAACGTTCACCTCAATATTGTATTTGGTGACAATATTTGTCGCATCTAACAATCACCTGCAGTTAGGCCTCCCTGAACTGTACAAAATGACACTTTACTCAGCGAATTCTCAATATCGATCGGTGGGCGGCTGATGACTATCATCTTGCCTTGTCTATCAGATTCCTGATAGATGGTTATCCTCGCATCATCCCAGCCAGCTCGATGAACAGCGATCTTCTTATAGATATCTCCGCCACGAGGATGACAAAAGCTACCGCCTACCAGTCGACGACCGGCTTGATATCCTTGTCATCATCGAACGTGAATGGCTAAATAGTGCTGGCAAATCTGTCGCATTTGCTGCGTATGTGATGTCATTGCTGTTTGCATTTGATGAAGCGAAGATAACCGAGTTGCCTGGGCGGGCAGATCTGGCCACCGAATTTCGTTGATCTTCAGCATGGGCGATCGTCCTTCATGACGCGTGTAAGCCACACATGAAAATGAACTTTACCAGTTGCTTGGGAACGGAAGTTGCGGAGTGGGAGACACGGTATATTTGAGTGCCATGTAGATCCGTGGTGGTACATATATTACCCTGAAGTCAGGCTAGTTACGAGCCTATAGTCATCTTGTAAGCATCGGATGCCAGCGGATACCCCCGCGGCTCTCGCTCGCGAAATAGAACAATGTTGTCCAGAATGCAAAGAATATTTTTGAAATCTAAACTGACATAAATCTTGAAGCTTGAAGTTTGGACCATGGCTGATGTATTATGCTTTCACTGGCCAGGCAGTACTGCGGTGTAGTGATAATAAGCGTGCCGGTATTGCGCACAGGCAACAGGAACTAAGTAGTCTTTTTCAGCAGACCATACAGTCATTTCTCCAAGGAGTCAGGCTCAAGGATTACGGCCAGGTTGGTCTTAAAGGATGCCCAGTGGTGTAAAACTGTCACTTGCTCTCAGATTGTCTCCGCAGACATTGCATCAACACCTGGAGTTACAGGTGTCCCATCGTACCATCGTAGGCCTTTTTCCTATAGCTTATGATGCCCAGTTGCATTTTGACGTTACCCTTGACAAGTCCGTCAACGCCTAGGTCTGAGCGAGCGATATGAGACAAAAAAATCAATACAAAAATATCATACTGCCAGCAGATAGAAAGTCCCTTCCAAGAAGTCTTACCGTAGTATGTGCACGACAAATTAATATGGCTCTCATCAGGTCTTAAACACTACGATGAGGATCAGAAGTATTAATATGAGAAGAGCGATCGTGACTGTAGAGCCTAAACCCAATAAATGAGCAAATTGAACATTCGAAGGACATCGATGATGGGAGTTACCATTTCGTTTCGCGCCCTGAGCAACACGTTCAAGTTTGCGCCTCGCACTGGACATGCGGGCACCGGTACCATCGAGCTCAGTGTCTAGGGCATCAAGAAGTCCTGTATGTACCTCGAGCTCGTCGCCTATCTGGAGCGAAATGTGATGTTGTCGACCAATTGAAGAAGAAAGGTGGTCAAGGTGGGCATCCTGCGCTAGTGAATAAAATGTCAGAATCATAGGTTAGTATTTGGCGGTGAGCTTAAGCCTTACCATCCATCATTTGCCTCTGTTGCATCAAAATGCCATTCTCATCTGGATCTGGTGAGGGTTCGTCGGTGTATGGTTCGTAGATTGTCTCGGGACTCGGAACACGTTCATCTAGAGGTGGGGGTGACGGTGGCATCGGAGGGGGTATACTGGCATGAGATGTGAGAATATGTTTGCAATCACGGAAGACACAACATACGTATGTAGTCCAGCCTTCTCTGCTGCTTCTTCCCCAAACATACCGCGCAGCCGTTCATAATGTGCTCGAAGACTTTCCGCAGCTTCATCATCGGAAGTGGTGCGGAGGACTAAGATACCATCCCTAATCTTATGTAAATTTGTCGATATAATTTGCAGATGTAGAGTGGGATGGGAGGCCTGGAGACGCTGCCGTTCGAGTAGGAGAGAAAGTGTTGAGGTGGCAAGAGATGTCAGCTTCCCAGCGGACATGGTTTGTGCACAGAGGTGGGACTCAGAGGCCCCTCGAGCGGAGTGTATGAATGGGTGCTAAGAAAGAAGACTCTGAGGGAGCTCTCTGAGAGTCTGAGAGCGTCGATATTAAAGTTTCGCAGGCGGGAGGGCAACTTGAGGCGATATCATGAGTCACATGTCATGTCACGTGAGAGAAAAACGCGACGCCAGCGACTAAGCATCTCACCTTCATGTAACAGAGTAGATATGCACTAGCAACGTGAAAGTTGCTAGAAGCTTTTATGAAGGCATAGTGTTTGTAACAAGCATGAGATACACATATAACGTTATTTTATCAGAATCAAACAACATCTTATCTTATCTTATCTTATCTTATCATTAACAGAGATAATGATCAGGTGATCATAATACATGGGCATTTTTCAAACGTCTAAACCCTCCAAGTTACTTACAATCTCCAGCACGAAAGCTTCACGCGCAATCACTATGTCAGATCAGTCCCTGCCTTCCGGTGTTGCGGAAGCATTGCAACGCCCTTCGAATACTGGAGACCGCTCCACAATTCGCAAACTATCTGATTTCGATCAAGGCGTACTTGCGGTTTCTGCATCGCAGGATGAGGATCTGGGAGAATTGACACACAAATTTGATCTTCTCTGTCCCCGTAACGGATGCGGTAGCGTAATCTTGAAAGCGGGCGTCGGTCGATTGGTAGAGCGTGATAGTGTCGAGGTCCGGCCCGTCTTTGATTAATCCACATCTTCAACGTCACTCAGCGATGTCGTTAGCTCGATAATGCAAAGGAACCTCTTCACCTAGACCTACCAGCACTGCCAGTTCCACCTGCGATTACGCACTGGTGGTTAGTAACTCCGGATATAATGCAATTTGAGAACATTGGCTTTACAAAGCCTGTTCAGAAAGACGGTCAGTATAATACTGGTTTCCATTTCTATTCACCTGCCCTGATAATGAAGCGCCAGAAATTTCAGCACAAAAGCTCCAGTTCCTGATATGCTCAGAGTGCGACCTTGGCCCATTGGGGTGGTGCGAGGAAAGGGGTGATAAATTCTGGCTAGCCTGTTCACGGGTGGGATATCGCTGAGACACCTTCTGTCACGTTAATTTGGAACTATCCGTGTTTATAGACCGATACTGAACAAGTCGCGATGTCAGATGAGAAATAACAACTGCATGTGTAGCAACGAAGTGGAATCTTCCAGCACTGCCAGTGAACTTCGAGGTGATGACTCCAGAAGGCTTGACTCTTACTATGTTCAAATCCGTCTGCCCATAATGGATTGCTCAAGAGGCCCTAATGACTCAATGATTTTCAACATGAAAGACCCTGACGTGACGTGTCTATTGAATCTCTCGAGCGGTTTCATAGAGTTATGACACATCATGATATCCTATTCATGAACGGACAACTTCACTGCCCCAGAGTTCTTACCGTGTTCTGAGGAACTTACACATTATGGACTCTGTGAATTCAGGATGGCCTTGGCTGGTGAGAATACGGATTTCGGTCAAGCAGAAGTTCAAGGGCGGTGCATCCCCCAAGGATTCTGACTGGGAAAAGCGGACCATCCCATGATTTGGTGAATTATCGGACGAAACGATGATATGGTGGGAACATGGTCCTAATACGTCAAATGAAGGTTCTTTATGAGAGTATGAGCACAATAGCAACGGAAGCTGAGAAACCCCAACCAAAACACCGGATTCAACCCGGTATACTTTCTTTCCGAGCTCATTTAGTCGCAGTTTTGTTGCGGAATGTTGCGAACACATGTCGCCCATAGAAAGCGCGATGACCTGATGTCCGAAGCATACACCTGTTGAAGCTGATTCCAATGCTTGAAGACATATCGCAAAATATATCCACTGACCGAAAATCATTATACGGGATTTCTCTGTGGCGACAGACCTCACGTACTCGATCAGTTTTTGATCCATTCGTTGCCCGGCTGGTCATATTCGTAGGCGGTAGCAGCTACGCACATAACAGGCACAATTCAAATGCACACACACATCCAAGTAATGTCAACACATCAACCATTGTATTCGTCTTAGGATAAATCTGTGTATACATGTCGAAAGGCTCGAACTTTGAGGGTCGCTTGCGAGTCTGCATCATTGCGCAATTGAGCCTACAGTGTCCTTTTAAAAGTGTATAACGAACCAGATGAACGAATGTGGTTGATGAGTTGGGGTGATTCCTCTAATAAGGTTCCAAAAATCCTTGTGTAGTCGCCATGTTTTTCCTGAACTGCATCCACAGGGACATTGCATATGAGGAGTGCGATACGGCGATGTGAACTCGACTCACATCGCGGGGGCAACTATCAGCCGATAAGATCGCTAGCTGCTACCTTAGTAGGATGGTAAATACTCACCTCTAACCCCAAATTGCTGCAAAGTACCTATACAGTCATTTCGGAAAGCACCGGGTGGCCTGCAGAACATCGCGGAAATACGCAGCGAAATATAAGAAACCAAACGTCGACTGCAAGCCTGTAAGCTCTTGAACGGATTCGGACAAGATTGAACGACTACACCTGAGAGATCAACAGAATGTTTAGATATTGTAGTTGATAAAGAAAGTCGGAGAGACCTGATGACAGTCGTCAATGCGAAGAAACACCGATATCTGAAAAGTATAAAGCCGTAAGACATGTAAGTCCGAACAGGGTAGCATGATATGCGGTCTCTGCTGTTGTCACGTATGCGTGATCAGTTCAAGGACATTCTGCGGGCTCGATAGATATCATCTTATCTGAAGAAATAAGTTCTCTTGGGAGAAGTAGTGTTACACCTGAAGGCCCCAAAATAAAAATCAATAGAAAATTGTCATTCTACTCCCATAACACCCCATATAGCCTTTCCAATGACGGCAACTCCATCGTTCTGGTTGCCTGCACGACTCTCGCCGTCATGAACAAGTTCAGGACCCAGGAGCTCTTGCCGCAAACGGAGAAGTAGATGCATTATGGACTCCGTGAATTCGGGGTGGCCTTGACTGGTGAGGATATGGATATCGGTCAGGCGGAAATTTGAGTGCAGTGCGTCCTTTTGGGACTCTGAATGGGAAAAGAGAACCATCCCGTGATTCGGCGATTGGCTAGACGAAGCAAGAACATGAAACAATGGCGGCTCGGTGGGAACATGGTCGCGATTCATTAAATGAATGTTCTTGAGAGAGAATGAGTACGATAGCAATGGAAGATAAATATTTCTAACCAATACGCCAGATTCGACACCGTACACTCTCTTTCCGAGTTCAGTCAATTGGAGCTTTGTCGCAGAAACTTCGAAACGAGTGTTGCGAACACATGTCCCGCCCATGGCAAGCGCGATAATCTGATGTCCAAAGCATATGCCTGTTAAACGACCATCAGTACGTGTAGACCTTATCTGAAATGTATTCATCGACCAAAAATCTTTATCCGCGGTTTCTCTGTGGCGACAACCCTCACGTACTCAATCAACCTTTTCATCCATTCTCTACCAGGCTGCTCATATTCATGGGCGGTAGATGCTACACATGATAGGAGCGAAATTCATACTCATGGTATACACATGTGTATGTTTCCACGCACCAGAGCCAGTGATCAGCATTGCATCGTATTCATCCTCTTTAGGGTAAACCTGCGCGCGCACATCGAAAGGCTCGAGTGTGAACGTTGTTTGTGAGTCTGAGCCAGTGATGTGAAATCGAGCCTCGTAGCGGATTCATGTACAACGAACCAGCTGAATGAGTCTCGTTAATGGGCTTCAGTGATTCTTCTAGCAAGGTTCCGAAGATCCTTGTGTAATCCCCATGCTGCTCCCGAATCGTATCCGCGGGTACATCGCATATGAGCAGTGCGATGCGGCGATGTGTTCCCGGATTATACATCGCAAAAACACACTAAGCGGAATCAGTTGATAAGGTAAGTACAAATGTTACATCGTTGTGATCACCGATATACAGCCGGTTGGGAATGACCGCCGGGGTTCTACCCGGATTCCGATGGTAAAACGAACACTGCCACTAGTGACAGCGCATTGAGGCTTTCACTACAATCCGTTTCAAAGTTCTCGCAGTATTATCATCTTTGGTCTCTTTCAATGAGTGAGGTCGTAAACGCTATCGTCGCTTTTGCAGTCATTGTCATCATCTTCCGATGGGCGACTTCTTGTAAGTAACGAGCCACCGATTCCATTCATTTCTATGCTTCTAACAAGTTTCTACGCAGCCAGCGACTCTTCCGGTAGAAGGTCAGCATCTTCAGCTCTTGGTTTCAGACCAAAGAATGTGACACAGGAAATGGTTGGGCTGGAACCTTTTATGCCGGGTCATTATGCTGAATCTTTCCTCGTAGGTCAACCAGATACATTCCATGTTTCCAACTATACCACAGTATGTTTATGCTTAAGCGCGTTATTTTTTATGCTTAAAAATTTCACAGAGATAATATTCGTTATGATTTGCTGAGGACAGGGAGCGTGGAGATCACTTCGAATAAAATCCTGGAGCGTGGATATCTTGATGTGGTATGTAAATATCTCATTGATATCAATCTCATGCATTCAAACATACTCTCTTATAGCCTCCTCCAGCATATTTCACTGTTTATTCTCGCACAGAAGCTCCCCCACAAGCTCGGCAAGTTGCTCCTCAAGGGCAAACGACAGGTTTAGCACCAACCCCGAAAGAGAATCTTATATCTCGTTACAAGCTACAAGACCGAGTGTTATCTTCCACTTTCTCACCCGAAGATGATCTTGCCTTCGGCAAAGCCAACTGGGAAGCCACGTCGGAGAAGCGCGAGGCTAGTTTACAGGAGAGGAAAGCACAGATGATTCTGGCCGCCAGACAGTGCGTCTTTATCCACGAGTCAATGTCCTTGATTAATTATTTATCCTCAGGCGACTGCTAGCACGACAAACTCAGAAGGAAGAGACGGATGTGGCACCAGGTTCTTCGTCACACTAAACATCTCACCGAATAATGTTCTCGCAGCAATGATTTAGATGCCCTGACTCCTTGCATGATAAGCGTTACCAAACCCTGCTCTGTACTTATTGTTGCTTTTTTGCTCATACATCCCATGTCTTATCACATCCTGGACCGACTGTCATCTTTTGCAGGATCCGACAACAATGTGATGTAATACTTGCTCATTTTATCTCTTGAAGCCACCTCTAGCATGATCAGTCGACATGCTGGGATTTCAAATTCTCAGTGGCTTGAGATCGCCACTATTGGTGAGTAACAGTGCCTTACATTTGATTAACTCACCAAAAGTTATCTCTAGCCGCTCACGACTGGATCATGTGGTACGACAACCATGTTCATTTCATAACCTAGCCGATGGCTGACGATATTGTTGCCTTGGCGGTATATGAAAACTAAATATTACCCTGGAATACCTGCTCGAATGGGTAACAGCGATAGGGTCCTGCGTAGACTGGTACTGACTCATGAGCGACTGAGTAGTCTGAGCTCACACCACCACGCAAAGTTCTAACAGATTCTCGGGATGCGGCTGCCATTTTTAACTTAGATACAGTACGTACCTGATTGCGAGCCGTGGATATACACCAAATCGTCACATATATACGGTTCGCAATCAGATCCGTACACTAGCCACCTGCGCCCAGCTCACAGTCCTCTCCGGCATCCGACTTGGCTTCAGGAGTTGTCATCATATAATCTTCGAAGATGTCTTCTATATAATACAGTCTTAAGTATGCTACACATTATCTTTGTAGGAGGGAATTAGCACCAGATCATTTTCCGTTCTCGCGCCATTGGTCACTAGCGCCCGAAGACATTCTAGTCATACTACCAGGGCACAAGCGATTAGATTCACCGGAAATGGACCTAAAGTTTATCTGAATTGACGCAAGGCTTGCCGCTTGCATGAAACAGATGACGCGGTGCAGTAGTGGCGGCGGAAGCAGAGTAGTCTGCCCCCGCCAGACCAAATAGAAGGAAGATAAGTCGTTTCCTCTTGATAAGCAGAAAGCGCTCGATGTCAGCGCTCAGTGGGTGTGGGTAACGATCGATTGAAAAGAGGGGGGAAAAACTTTTAGTCTATCAGTAAATCCCGAGGCTCCGACTGGTAGAAAAGTGTCAAGAAGTCTCGTGTCTCTACAGCATGCCTCGTTGCGCGTCAAACATATGTGCTGTCAATAGTTTGAGCATCTTTCAATCATGAAGCTATTGTGGGCCTGAGTAGTGAATCAACGGCTTCCGCGGCTTGTTCCTGCTATCCTGCTTGAAAGCCTATAGATCGTGCACTAATGTCCATCGCTCCTAGCCCGTCGATGTCGGCGTCGAAGAGGTGGTATCAATGCAGAACGACCTAAGCATACACTGACAGAGTAGATAGGTCTGCGTTGCATTGTTGTCTTCGGCCGACGCCATTACGAGTCTTGCCCAAACACTGGCCTGCTGGGACTTGGAACCGAACAATGTTCCTGATCCAGTATAAGACGTGAGGTCCTGTGGGCTGTCCTGGGGTTAGTGTATGAGGTAAGATGACAAGTACAGCACTATATACGGATAACTGAAACAACGCATCTAACAAAGTGCCGGGAATTTCTACAAATAGCAACAAACATTACCGGCACCATCGGCAAGCAAACTGACCCGATGGACATCCTGACTTCCATTTGATCACTGACCAGGCTTCCATTGCAAAGCAGTCTCCATGCCCGGCCTCGGTGCTGGTGCCTGTGCAGATATGAGGCATTTACTATCAGCGAATTCTTCCTCGATGCTACCCTCAAAATTTTGAAGTACGCACGTTGTTGCTCGCCTCGCATTCAGGATCGTCATGACCTGAGAAATTATTAGCGTTTAAGTTTTGACTCAGTCACAGGGAATGTCGAGGCATGCACGATGTACGTAACACATAAGGCCACTGGCAGTCGTGAAGCGTTACTTGACTATAAGATGCCACAACTAACGTGAGTCGCGATTGGACACAACGATTTGGTGACTTGGGCTGCCGGGCACAATAGCATGTTTAGACGCGACTTGCGCAGTCCTAGATTGCGCCATATCAAGTCAACATGCTGCAGGACCTCGGGTTAGTTATGTCCAGTGATCCCCGTCTGCACGATGCAAACAACCAAGAAAAGTAATCGACTTTCATCAAGAACACTGGTACCGGTCGTTCTTGACACGTGATATCCTCGTGCTTTGAGCGATACGGCATCGCGATTCGACCAGCGTAAGGGGGCATTGCTTCATAGCGACAGGGGTAATCAGACCGGTTCTTATTGCTGATACCAACTTTGGACATGAGAGCCGTGTGCAGGTTCGTTTCCGCTCCGCATGTGAGTCAGTCGTTGGACATTTCCGTTGGATATATCGATGTCGGTGAGGCATGGGTAATCTGACATCCTAGCTTCTCGAATACCTAACCAGTGTTTCTCTTTTGACCTGAGCTCCGGGTAGTTTCCATATTCACGCGATAACAATCTGCAAGCACTGCAGAGGATGGTGCGTGGCGCCTGCAGTAGATAATAATAAAAGAGGGGAGTATTTATTTATAGAATACCGTAATCGGAGACTGAAATTGTGAAATTGTTTATGGCGGATTAAGTTTGTATTCTGCGTTCGTTCATTGTCGTTATGGATGATGGTGAGCGAGAGCACGTACAGAACTGGTTGCTCGCTGAGGATAACGCGCGCATCGTTCTGCTCACTGTCTCTTCTTTCGCCCTCGCCGTTGCATCCATCCTCCTCTGGCGGGCAAAGCAGGTGGAGAACAATCCCGGGAATGACCACGGTCCTGATTCACAGCAAGCTCGTTCTACTCAATCCATCATCACCGCCGCTCTCTCTACTTTTCATATTACCAGTAACACTCCTGGTGAGTGCGATATGACCGAACCAGAACACCCGAACGCTCCTGAAGCATCATCTACATCTGCCGACATGGAGCAGAAAGCTTCTCGGTCCAAGGAGCGACGCAGAAGAGGAAAAGTTCCGTATAAGGAACTTCTCAAGGGCGGGAAGAAGGCAAAGTCTACACCCAAGACCACACAGCCTAAAACACCCGTTCACCGAGATCACAGCGGTAGCGAATCTCCTCTGTTCGAGTCAGAGTTCAAGTTGACCACAAGTAACGATAATATCGCGCCAGTCGCGCCATCCTCTTCTCGTTTACCTTCACCTACTCCAGATCCTCCTGAAGAGAATCTAGTATCCCAGCCGAGTGTAGAATCACCTCCCGCGGTTGAACCCCACGAGGACCGCCTGCTACTTGCTTGCATGTCAGCATCCAGTTCCGAGCCAGCATCCGTTTCGCGTCATGTCACGTCCAATAAACCCGCCATGCGTACTTCACGCTCTGAACATACGCACCCGCATGGCACCGCTGACAACACCCAACCTGCTGGCAGCCCCTGTCATGACGATCTCGCCCCCTCCATGCTAGAATCATCTTCCCCAGCCACCTCTACAGAAGACCACGACAGTCATGAACGCGCATCCTCATCCACTTCTTATCCTCAATCTCGTTCAATGCCACTCTGTGTATCTACATCCACTCACGCGTTGGATTTTGACGAACAATCACAAGCATACAGGGCTGGCGCTCACACCAAGCCTCCACGA
>JABBWL010000337.1:0-63812 GCA_016758765.1 Suillus cothurnatus | reverse complement strand
CCATGGGGAGAGGAGGCTCAAGGTTGGCGTGAGCTGGAGTGCGGATCATCGTGTGCTAGAGGGTGCGGAGTTGGCGGCGTTCGTGGAAACCTGGAGGGCATATGTGGAAGCACCCGAACGACTTATCGGAGAAGGAATATGAACCGAGTTGAGATGCTCAATGGAGGCTGTATGTACAATTAACGTTATTTGGACTTTCACGCTGTCGCTTTGCAATCATGGTCTGGAGCAAGCATATTAATATTACAATTACACATCAGCGCTCTTCATATCTACGATCGCTACATGATTGGTCTGCCTTGTAAGTGAAATTTGAAACGTCAACGTTCTGATCATGATAATCAAATTGATCGCCGCCGGCACTTTGCAATATTCCTTGGGGGAGTAGAGAGGATTTCGTGGGGTGAGATCGGCCGGCCACTTGCAAGGCGCATGTCGAGTATATCTGCTAGCCGGGGAACGAAGTGATCAATCCATCTAGTCACCAGATTCGTTTATTAATATAAAACAATATTAATGTGATTTACAAGTTGAAAGTCGCAATGTTAAAAGTGCAGATGTGAAGACATGATAATGTCAAATTCCAAATGAAAATTGTGATGCTAACCATGATATCGATGATTCAATTATTCATGGGGTGACATGCATGAGAACGAGATCATACAAGGTTTCAGTAGATGTTGTATTCATTCGCTGGGCCATCGAATACCCCGCATTAATATTGTCTTGGTACTCACAACAGGATTGAAAGTAGCCCAAGCCATATTTCTGCAAAAAAAACGTCCAGTAGGGAGTTGTTAAGATCGTTTCTGGAGACGGGCTGGAACTGAAAGTTGACATCGGGTTGAACGGACTGCTGATAGCTGATATTAGAGAATAGCTGGTATGTGGAGAGTGGAGAGATCAAGGGAGACAGTTGGGGGTGGAGGTAGTCGAGGAGCTGAGAGGGCTGTTTGTAGACGGAGGCGAAGCTCTCGGCAGGGAGACCGGGGAAGAGTCACTCCCAGGAAATGTTCATCGAGCTTGCCCGCTAATGATAATGGGGGATACCGGAGTTGCTGGACTCAGCGGGTGAGAGCGCATCACAGGGAACGAGACCTGCGAGCTCGGAAAATGTTAAGCCATTGAGATCCAGGGATGTAGGGATCTCTATACCTGGCTTCGTAAACAGAGTAGAAGGGTAAGGCGCGGCGGCGGACCGTCAGGCAGCTTTCCCACTGGGGCTACGACGAGCTTGGGGTTCGTAACCGTGCAGTTCCTTGCGGTGACGCATGAAGCTACCTGGATCGGTGGTGGCAAACGCACACCCAGAGTGAGGGCATGTCTTCGAGCATTCACGGGTGTCCTCATGCACTGATCAGCAGATTGAACATCTGAAGGGTCTTGTATGACATATGCTACATGTGATTCGACTCTAGCACTGACGAATATGCTAATATGCGACCTTGATGGAGATGGGGGGATGCGTGGGCATAGTGGTACACTATATGGTGACGTGAAGAATGTCGAAGAGTATTACATACGTACAAAGGTGCGTTAAATCGTTGGTGATAAAGGGGAGAGCGTGCAGTGAAGGGAAAGGAAGAACGAGTGACTGATGAGAGTGGTGCGTGAAAATGATTGATGCTGCGGCTTCCCTTGCCAAGCCTCTAAGAAGTGGCGTTCCCTAATATTACGACCTTGACGCCGGCGGCCCACAACACATGCATGAGCTCGTGCGTTGCGTCGTCACTGTCGGCATCATTCGCGACTACGACGACACGCATTGATGGGGAATTAGGACTGCGAATGGTACCGACTGGGAGGGAAGCTAACAACGCAACGACCATCGGATCTGCGTCGTTGAATTTCAAGTCAAGAAGATTTGGGCAAAGCGCCGCGGCGATTAGGTCTGGGACGATTGCTTGTAAGTTCGTTTTGTCCAAATCAGACAGTACGAGATGGTCGAGAGTCGTGGTTTCCTGCAAAAAGCAGCGCAAAGAAGCTCCACATGATGTAAGACCATGAAGCTCCAGATGACTAATTGAAGATAAGGGATATGGACTGCACATTGCGCATGGGAATGAATGAGACGAGGTTGTGCACGACCCATGGTGAGCTGCCGTGAGATATTCCAGAAGACGGGATGCATCGCAAGGGTGCAACGGATCTAGTGAAGAGGAAATGTCCTCCAGCGAAAGCGTTTTGAGGGCGGGGAAGTAAAAGAGTGACAAGAGATCGATAGCGTAATCGACGTCGATGAATCCGAAGGTAAAGTTTCGTAAACGTGAAAGGTAGAGAGTGCGTTGCTTGGGCGTAACGTCTGCATCTATCTGAGGACCCCATCCCAAGATGCTCAATCGCTCAAGTTCGGGACATGCCGATATGATGTCGCAAAACTCGTGCAATGTTGGCATTACCTCACTCGCGTGGTACTTGAGTTCGAGTTCCAAGAGACCCGACAATCCCGAGTTTGTCCAGTTCACGTGTACACCGGCAAGGGAGACCCTACGAAGGCTGTGAAATGCACCACCTCCAAACCAGGACACTGGATGCTTCATTGCAGAAGGGCGGAAGAGCTCGCCCTTTGCAGCAAAGAAGGCGTTACAGCGGGAAAGAAGGATATCTTGTAACATAGGAGCTGATTTTATGCGGGAGGTATAAGAAAGGAAGGTAAAAATTGGAGCCCAGGTGTCGGTGAGAAGTTCAACCTTCTGCCACCGGTGCGCATATGGCAGGATGAGTCGCATGATATTTTCCATATTTTTCCAGCTGAAGCAATGTGACGCTTCATCCCAATTCCATGTGGGGTCTCGGAAGTCCATGTAAAGGTGCAAAGGGCGAGAGCGGGAACGCGCAAGCCAGTTGATGTTGCGAAGGAATTGAATGCGATGAGTAGGAAATGTGAAAACGATGACGGTCCATAAAGATGAGTTTGAAAGAGATATGTTCCTCCAGCGTTGGCAGACGTGAGATATTGTGGTAGCGTGAAATATAGCATCATAATGGTCGTGAAAGTCGTGCGTAGCGATATGAAATATGGCAGACAGCAGTTCGTCCGGAACCGCCGCGATTGTCGAGGTTCCATGCAGATAGCGCGCTGCATTTAATTTGGAGACATTGACGAAGGAACTACCTGACACACTATTCAATGTCACGGAGGGCATCTGAAACAAAGTCCGTCATCAAGGATTAACATGAACAAGAATGTTGTTCTGACCTTGAGGGAGTCGAGAACGAAAATTAATAGTGTGACAGACAACTGGGGTTGGTTGGAACTGTTTCAACATGGGGAGAGGTATCCCGTTTATTAAAAGGTTCAGCCCTTCGTAATCACTTCCGTTACCTGTGATTAATATCGGTTTGATATATAGATGGCGGGAGTAGACAGCGTGTAGGATGGCATCATGGCATGTGCCTCCGCTTCTCTGAGAGTCATGAGTGCCTGTGTATATATGCAGAAGGTGCTTTATCTCACACTCAGCGTCAGCTTAAGATATCACCAAGTGTAAGAAATCTGGACCCATTCCCGCCCTTTTTAGCACAAGGTCCGCCTCGAGGCAGCAACAAACCTGTCGCTGGCGATTACGTTGCATTCGATGTCCAAATAGTTTCAAACTCCGATGGTGGTCTAGGGGTTAAATGTCCCAACTGTGAGTGCGTGAGCAGTAGTCTTTCTCACTGAACAGGAGCTTCAAGTTTGATGACGGAGAACTAATACTGTGAGCCGCTGCTCCGTGTAAAACCATCGATAGGTTGTGGGAAATTAAAGTTGCATAGATATGCGACAGGCGATGCCTCGTGCATTTAGCCGGAAAAATCACACTAGAATGTTGCGAGTGGACCAACAAGGGACCCACATAAGCTAACCCGACAACGGGTTAATATTAGGTGAAGTCACGATCATAGATTATTGTGACTGGAACAGTGAGAATACTAAGGACCAAAATCTAGCACCTTGCATTATACTCAGGTATGTAGCGCTAACCCTAACCTTGTCGGAACTCAAAAAGGCTTTTTCTGGAACCTCAGCCTGCGTCGGCATTTCCGGAATCAACATTAGGAGCATCTACAACATTAGGAGTATCACCTTTATCTTGCACTCCGTCACACTAGCGCCATAGAACTGTCATGTCAAAGACATCCTTCTCGTGGACGTCCCAAGCGCAAGCAGCGTCCCGTCTCTCAACCTCCTCCTTGCAAGTCCAAACTGACTAGGAAACGCCAGGCACTCCAAGAACGGTACCAGGCATGAAGAGGAATGAATTTTACATTTTTCAACGGTATTCAAGTTGACCTGTTCTCATGATTTGGTTTTCTTTCTCGCTACGATTTTTCGGAGGCTCATAGTGTATGTCTCGATGCTCTGATCACATATCATGCCCCATTACCACACCAGCAATTCCACTTTGCAAGTCACGTCACCATGACATTCAATATACACATCGTCATCATCCTTCTCACTGGACTGCCTGAACCTAACCCAAAACTTGAAGTAACTGTGACAGGATCGCACTTAGTGTATGAGGTCATGCAAAAGAACGCTGATCAACAGCAACATAAAGAGAAGGAAAGCACGAACAGACATGAAATTTCTGCGATAGAGAGGTATTTTTTCCCTATACCTCATGACTGCGATCAGCTGGACGCGTATCGATAGCCAAGGTAATCACGGGAGGCTGTAGACGCTCCCCAGGCCAAAGATGAAATTTACGACGAGATAGGCATATGCCGGATAAATCGAAGGATGCCGGAGGAAAATTATTGGTATTTTCCTCGGCGAGAAGCAGATCAATGGTCGGTAGTGAATGCCAACACCCACGATGGCGTCGGGGGTGTTCCTCATAACATCCACGCAGCTTTTTGGGGTGCAGGTTGGGCGTAGTTGTGTATAATTGGAATATCTCATTTGTTCAGTCGAGTTGCAATAGGAAGTCGCAGGACGGCGTAGTGGTCCCGCTTCGGTGATCCTCGCTGCAATTCCAGTGTATCAGTTCTAATCGGGTAAAATGTAATGGGTATGTCAAAATGTACATGTCCCCAGATACTACTGGTCATGACGCTGGTGCTATCATGCATATTGGACTCGGATGAGGTGAAGATCAACCGGTTGACTCCGAAAAACGATCCTGTAAGTGCGTCAAAATTGTCATCTATGGCGTCTGCATTTATGCCGCACCTGTCATTCTCCCTGATCTTTTGGCATCACAGTATACTTCATGGAAAGGAAGTTAGAAGCCGAAGGGCCATCAAGCATTTTCAACTGTTATTTAGTATTTCAGAATGAAATATCAACTGGAGGTAGAGATCGATCTTGATGCGCACTGCGAAGCGCTGGGCAAGTATGCATCGTCGTCGTCGTACGTGATGACAGGAACTGGTCGAGCCTGAGAGCAATAATGCGATCACGTGAGATTCATTTGTTCACGTCTTGTTTACGCGTTGTTTTATGCACCTACACGACCAAACAAGTTCGACTTTCTGGAAGGCGGTGAAGGTAGAAGGGGCTCTTGTCTCTCTTGCACGCGAGCTTGTCGCCGTAAGTCATCTTTTCTCGTTCAGGTATGTGTTTATTCTCTAGACAAGAATTCTGTTGTTAAACTGACCACTAATATCTGCTTAGAGATTCTGTTTCATCTACTAATTCAAGTCATTGGCGAGTTAATTGCTCTCAGTCGAACGACCGCTAGGTGACAGCAAGACCACGACGATCTCATCAAACAAATAGTCAAATTTAAACCAACATAGATCTCCTAACGACACTGACCACGATTCACGACGGTTCATAACGCTTTCTCTTCATCTACTTTGCTTCATTTCGAACTTCAACAGCCTGATTTAATACGATCACGACTACATATAACGTTTTTCAAGACCTTTTGTTCATATCATCAATTTCATTTACGCACGAAACGAGATGCCTTTGCAACTCCTCTCACGACCATCTGACACCACTCATTCCCGCTCACCATCACCCTTCGAAACACCTGCCACAAAGCCTGCTGTCCCTACCATCCGTCTTATTGCCGCAACGCCCTCACCAGCCAATCTCTCTGTTGCCCCATGGCCTGAACCCCAGCCCTCACTCCCCCTCGCGCCCAAAGCCCCGTCCTCAGATGCAACGCCTCGTAGGCGTCTCGTACCCAAGAAATCAAAGCTTGGTCTCCTTTCGTCGCGAGAGACTGATTTATCAGATGTGGTGCGCCGCGTCGGTGCACGCGACTCGAATAAGAATGCCAACACGGGCGTCGAAATATACGTTGACCCGTTGCTCGATCCCGAGATCGGAGAGATCGTCGTAGTCAAGAAGAAGAAGAGCCGCATGGCCTTGGATGGCATGCGCTGGGGTCCAGCTCTTGGTGAGGTGACCAACATTCCACATGTGAAGGAAAAGGAGAAGAAGGAAAAGAAGAAAGACAAGGAGAATGCATCAAAGGTAAAGGTGGATGAGAAGTCCGGTTGGTGGACCATCGGAAAGGGGAAGAAAGATTCGAAGGAGAAAGAGAGACCGAGATGTAAGCTCATGATTCACAATCCTACGCACGATTAACATATTTTATTTGACAGCGCCTGAACCTTCCTCAATTAGCAAACCCACCGAGTCCCGAGCCCGGTTCAACTCTCTCGACTCGGGTGTCTTGCTGAACAGTTCAGTGTTCCCTGAGCATTCCAAGTCGCCCGCAGAGAATCAACATCTACGTGTACCAACGCCGCCGTCTGCGACGTTCGCGTCCGCTGAATATGGTGCCACACTTGCTCCACCAAGTGCTCCTCCCCTCGGCTCAGGTAAAGATAGCGTCGCCATTCGAGCCATGCGCTCTGTCCGCTCTCTCGCACGAATTGGCTCCTGGGCACAGCTCAAGAACATGCCCGCGCCCGATGACACCCCTAAACCTACACCTCCCGCCATCAGCGAGCCCAAGAAAAAGAAGAAAAAAAAGGACAAGGGTCAAAACAAGGAGAAAGAAAAGGAGAAAGAGAAGGACAAGGACAAGGCTGCAACCTTTCGCTACTCCGGCAGCAGCTTCGAAGCAGGGGCGCTCAGCGCTAGCCCCGATAAGAACGCTAGTAGAGCAACTCTTGGCAAGAAGAAATCCATCCTTGGGCTAGGCCTTCCCTCTACGATGCGTCTCCCGTCTATGCGCAGTGTGTCCATGACATCATCGATCGGAGCTGCCCAAGTGCAGAGCTCGAATAAACTGTCGATGGATTCAGCTGCCACGTTAGGGTGTGGTATTCTGGCCAGGGCAAGGACGGGATCCACCATGACAGCGAGCAGTGCTGGCAGCGTGAGGCCTGTTTCTGTGTCTTCGGGAGGGTCTTCTGGAGGGTGCTCGGTAAGGTGGGACGAGGTTGGGTTAGAAACCGTGAAGGAGGTCAGGAGGAAGGAACGCGCATTGAAGGAGAAGGACAGCAGCAAGGAGAAGAAAACCAAAGGAACCCGCAAGAGTTCGGATAGCAGGAAGAGGACGCCGCTCTCGTCAGTGTTCCCTGAGAGGTTGTCTGATCATGAAGAAGGTGGGGGAATCAATGACGAAGAGGCATCTACTGTGCCGATTGTCACCATCGAAGAGGCAACTGTTGACGGCCACAGCGACGTCGAGACACCCATTAAGCGAGTACGTCCAAGGCCGGTGAGTGAGCAGCCTTTGGGACGTAGCAGGCCCAAGGCTATGTACGAGGACGAAAATGGTACGTCAAGCCATTCGTGCAGCTAGTCGATTATTCACGTCGTACTGATTCATTTATTTGATTTTGTGATATAGACTGTGCGGTCATGTCCCTGCTGGATGCAGCCACAAATGATCTTGCGCAGCTCATCAACCGCCTTGATCTCCAAGCAACACCGGACATGTCGCCGATGAGTGGGCGTTCACCATCCTTGTTCGCCTCTTCCCAAGCTGGCAGCCCCACGAAAAGCGTGACTTCAGAAAGTCCTGTCAAACGCCTCCGCGCAAGCGCTGCGAGCGTCACCTCACTCCGCCCATATGCCAAGACAATATCCACCGCTGTGGTTCCATCCATCGGGCAGCACATTGCACCGTGGGCAACGCTCAATGCTGGGATCTCACCTGCGAAATCTCCGCCAAAGGACTCACACGAGTCAGCAGCATCAACCTTTAGGTTCACGCACAAGCGTACAATGAGCCCTGCACCTGCGGCAGAATCAGAGCCGGTCTTCAAAGCACTCCGCCCCGCGAAAAGCAGAGTGCCTGTCTCGGGACGCGCTGTATTCGCAGCGCCTATGAGCTTACCGTTCGTGGGCAACGCCGATCGTTCACCATCATCACGCACGTTTGGCTCTGTACATTCAAAGTCTAGTTCCCGTGTGTCACTGGGTGCAAGCCCTGTGTTTAAGAAGGCAAAAGGGCACGAGAGGAAACCGTCGTCGCTTGTGCCTGTGGAGCATGCGCATTTGCAATTGCGTTGCGATACCCCCGATGATATCCCGAAATCGTTTGATAGCCCAAGCTTATTGATTCTCCCTGATGCACGCCGAAACCTTGGTCTCGCAGGGACGTTGGGCGGGTCTGTGGGAGGACAAGAACTGGACGCGAGTGATCCTGACTCAGACATTCCTGACGAACTGCAGATCATTTTGTCCAACTCGGATCACGAAGCGGATGACACACTGTCATTCAATCCTAACCTGACGATCGCTCACCCACCATCGCCTGGGCTGCCACCCGAGATGCCGCTCCCTTTGCCCGAAGGCTCCGTCACTGAAGTTCCTGTGTTCCGTGCCAAAGTCATTGACGAAGATGATCACCATGCTGATATTGAAGAGGCCGGAATGTCCTCTGAGGACGATACCAAGAAATCCTTTGACTTCACGGGCGAGTTGCAGAAGTTGAACGAGTCCGGTGGATCTCACAGGCTTAGCTTCGTGGAGCAGTTGGAGAACGCGTTTCGTACGCCTGCCAAGATTGATTTGCGGTACGACTTTGACCTGCCACTTGATGCACCACCTGTGCCCAAGATCCCATCGTTGCAGGCGGAACTGGAACGTGCGGGTGATAGCACATTCAGCATGAACTACGTGTCGCAGGAGTTCTTACCTCAAGGCTTCCCGATGGATGTGGATACTGAACCGTCGTTGCTTCCTGGAACGGATAGTTTTGCCACGACAAATGACTGGAATGAAGAGGAGGAGGAGGACTTCCTTTGCGCAGAGCGGCCTCAAGTCTTGAGGAATGCTAAGTCCATGAAGTCCATGAAATCGCGACCATCGGATGGACGGCTCAATAGGGACTTCAAGTTTGGCGGCAAGCCATCGTCTGCACCCTCCACTGAGAAGACCGAGGAATTACTCACACTATCGGATATCATCCCTCCTCTGGCTATTGCCAAGTCCCTCTCCGCGACTTCGTTAGCTGGGGACGAGTCTGCCGTTCTCAACTCCATATTTGCAAAGGCAGTTGAAATTCCCTCGCCTCCATCTCGCGCCCGCCTCGATTCAGACTCTAGTTCGAAGTGCATCGGGCGTTCAGCTGCTCGCGCTTCAAATGTTCCAGGCCACCGCAGACATTCTTCTGAACTGAGCTTTGCGGGCTTTGACTCATTCGCAGAGGTGAGAAGGGGATTCGAGTTCCATGATCATCGTCCGAATTTCTATCCTCCGCCCGGAGCCAATTCGCGTAGCCAGCACAACAAGCACGAGTCTATGTTCAGCATCGCGTCTATCTCGTCATATGGACAGGTCATCAATCACGGGTCCACGGATCCTTTCGACTATGGGGCGTTACCACTCCCAAGCCTTCGGGAGCGTCCTTCCTCGGACGAGTTCTCTTTCACCATGTCTTCTCTCAATGATACATTCTCCTTCATCCACAAACAACCTCGCAGGAGACGTGTTGACAGCGATGCCTCCAGCTTCTACTTCCGTGCTTCAGTGCACTCGCAGATGCACCCATATAATCGTATTGCTGCTCATCGTCGCCACTCATCTTCAGCCTCTGTCTCATCGTTAGGTCCACCCATCAGCTTGTACAACCGCAACAGTTATGGATACAACCGCAGCAGCTATGCATACCGCCGCCGCAATGACTCGAACGCTAGCACAAGCAGTATTTCGCAGCCATACGCTCACGGTGGGCGTGCCTCGTGGGCTAGGCATCGCCCCGACTTTTCTGTCGACTCAATGCTCAGTGATTTCTCGGGGATTAACTTGGGGAGGCCTGGGCTGGGAGACAAGATGCTTGACTCTGCTTTGGATCATGGGATGCCACTGACCGCCATTTCTGCATCACCGCCTGACAGCCCTGCTGGGAGCCCCCAAAGCGAGCAGTTCCGGAGTGGTCAATACGTGAATCGCATGTCCTATGATTCGATCATGGGCTTGGAGCATGAGCCTCAGCTGACGTCCAACATGGAAGACTCGCTCTTTGAGAAGACTGGCCACAGGACATCCGTTTCTTCGTCTGATTCAGCGTTCTTTGCTGTGGACTCGTCGCATGCACCGCCTCAATTCAAGCGGTTATCAAGCTACAGCATTGCCAGTGTTCACAGTCCGCAGAAGGAAGATGACACCATGATCAGCGTAAGTTGTTGGGATTGTACTTCTCAATTGCTTGTTTACATTTTCCTTTCGCAGATGCTTGGCGGTGGCCATGTTCGACGCCGTTCCGTAGGATCTATGATCGAAGCCTCGCCTTGTCGCCAAGTTGAAAAAAGGAAACATATGGCTTCTGACGCTTCTGACGCTCCTCAACCAAGTGCCCGTCGTAAGGTTGACGATTACGAATCCCCGAAGAGCCGAGTTCTTGAATCCAAGCCATCGATTGCTTCGACTGCATATTCAGAGAAGTTCGGTGACGAGCGCATGATTAGGGCAAAGCACGGTCTTTTAGAGAGACAGAGTTTGGAGAATACGGTGTTGATCGCAGAAGGAGAAGATCTGTCGAAATCTTGTGAGTTGGTCGTTTGCAATGGTATTTGTCTTGCTCACTGAGGTTCTAGTCCGTATCCCTGTCTTCACACGCCCTCCTTGTGTAGGCCGTTCTCGCTCCAGCACTTGTACGTCTATGAGTTCCGGTGCTGAGACCCCTCCACTTTCAATCTCGGATGGGTATTCCTCGTTCTCGGAAGGCTCGCAGTCTAGCATTGACCTCTCACATGTTAACTACATGCTTTCTAATGTCACTCACCCTCTGTCAAACGCTACCTTTGACCGAGTCCGACCACGTGCTCGCGGCCACGGTCACCAACGGCGTATCTCTCAGGCTCGTGCATCACGAACGTCTATTTATGAGACCATCGAGGAGGAATTCACAACATCGCTTTCCCCGACTTCGTCCCTTCAGTCGCCTCCAGGTCCTGCGACAAACAACATTCAACTTCCTGATTCGGCAACAAAGACAATTGGTCGCACTCCCGTGTTCGTTGCTGATCCTGAGACTGCGTCTGTGGATTCAGTGTCATTGTGGGATGACGAGAGGGGAATCACGGCGCTACGCAAGTACTATGCGCTTCGCGACGAAGCTGAAGATACGGTGACAGAGAGCCAGCGAGTCTGGCTCGACACGCCGTTTTCCGTCTTCGCAGTTCAATGTGAGTACTTACTGCCTGTTTACTATGTTGTGCTGAATGCCACTCTCAGCATTTGACCCCCCCAGTCATCCTTCCGGCATGCGCGCGCTCTTAGAACATTCACTCCAGAACTACGGGCCTTTGCCTTCGGACTTGCGCCCTCGACGTATGCGTTCTCGCGTCAACTCTCGACCCTCGCCCTACCCCAGGACTTTCAAGACCTCGTTCACATCTTCCCCAGCCACCGAGCAAGTGAGGGCAGCCATTGTTGCAGCTGTCACAGAAAGCGCTCCCAATGACAATATGCGCACCCACGGACAACCCAAGGCGCTGCAACAGATTTCCGTCAACCCTAACATCATGTCACCTGCGGTCGAGAACACCAAGGCAGGCGAATTCATGAAGGACGCAGCTATGTCACCTGGTAAACTCGAGCGCGTGTTTGGTCTCCCACCTCGTCCCCGTGTGGGCTCAGTCGCGCGACGAACTGCTTTGGGTTGGGCGAAGAGGAGCACTGGCCGCAATGGATTGGAGAACAAGGAGAATGCCAGCATCGGTAACATCTCTCTAGCAGCTGTTCCTGGTAATACGTCGCAAGGCTTGATCATGACGTGAGTGTGATATCGCATCTATGCATGTACATTTTGTTGACCCATTTCTATAGGCCATCGGAAACATTAAGACTTAACCGACCCCGTCCTAGGGGAAGGCCCACTCCTGCTTCGGGGAGGCCCATCCGTATCTGACAGGGCTGGAAAACCCGTCGTTGTTCTCCTACGTTAACTTCTTATCACTATGCTATGACTATTCTATGCCATATCCTTTCTTGCTTTTCTGATACAAACAAGCTTATTGAAAACATTATCTCGCAAGCGTTGTTCGCATATTTCGTCTTCCACAATTGCCGGGTTCTCGGTAATAGTTTCTTGTGCAGTACGTAGCGAGCAATGAATGATGTAAATATCAAGAAATCTCGGGGCTATTGTTCGTACAAGTTTCAAGGCCTGTCTATAGCGATTTGTCGAAATCCAGAATGAACAAATCAAACTATTGGGATTCTCGTCTCGTACTCAATCATCTGTATGGCTGCTCCTTTGGCATCATGATGCTAACCGTCAATAACACCCTAAGTCTGTTGTGAGAGTCCTGATAATGATCCCACAGAGAGGAAGCAAGTAAATCGCCGTTTACAAGACTGCGAGGGTAGAACAATCAAGGTCAAAAACAATGAACAGAACCATCAACAGACACTTCGAAGGTCCGCTAGTCCCAGAAACAGCTAGACCATCACATCACCCCCTCCTAAGGTTGATGCATGACGTCTTGACCCAGCAAGGCACAATACAGTCGAATCTGCCTTTGGGGGCTATCTTCACGATTTCATTTTTGAGAGTAAGGTTCAAACCATACATCATTGCTCAAATATGATTGCACGCAGCCACCAGACCATGTGGCGACTCAATATGCCTGGAAGTCCGCGAGCACATCATCTCCGTAGTGTGAATTAATTGATCAAATCTATGAGATCTAGGTGTTATTTCTGCTGATGGGTGTTGTGGTCTTCAAAAGGGGGAACTGCAAGGCTTCCACTCACAGAACTCCCCTGCTGTATGTACAAATCGTGGATAGGAAGACAAGCACAATATTCAAATTATAAGAGGCATTGTTGATTGGAATACTGATGAAGTTTTCACAGCGTCAGTGAATGTATGAGGGAGCGTGTGATTGACATACAATTGGATAGGAGCTTGATAGCTGTGGCGTCTGCCTTTGAGTCCGACGTAAAATATCCTGCACAGATACCAGCACCTGCAGATATGTCTGGTTTGGGTTGGTCGCTGATGCCAGTAAGTCGCATAACTGACTCGCTAGAATACTACTCACTAAGTGACGAGATGAAGGCCTGAAAGTGTATTTGGTCATAAAAATATTCACGAGCGAATTGTTAATGACTACCCACAGAAGACATGGCTCCGAGAAACTCTCCGCCCCTTATGATGACGCCCCCGCTACCTTGGAAGTCGCTACAACTCGCAAACAATATCTAACATCTGACCGTCAAACGGATATCGAGTTGAGTACATTTCACTTACCACGTGAGCTTGCGGGTACCTTGTAAGAGCTCGAGAGTTCACAGCATGCCGTTTTAGGTGACCACTGGTTTGATACTGGGCAATAATTAGACAGTCTCGAATACATCAATCCATATTTTTGGACTGACAATGTATCGCAAGTCTGTGCGCGAAGCAGATCAGTCAAAGAGACCCAACTGTAATACAACCGCTTCGTACCAAAGACGGTTCCAGAATAACACGACTAGTGTTCATAGTATCACCGGTCCAACTTGAACATTGGCAACTAAAACTCACATCAAACAATGCCTGTTGATAAAAAAAAATGAAGTTTTTTGACGCATAAAGCTGCTCACACGCTTACAATAAGGCGACAACCAGTAGGTAAGGGTTTGACCTATGTCGAGGTTAGCATCTTATAGTTTGCGTTGTCAGTACTTGCCATTGCATCGTATAGGTCCTGTTTGAGAATTAACATTGTATCTGATCAAAGTAAATGACTATACGAACGCACCTCGGTTACAATTTCACCAGCGTGCTCCCAGTCAACCGGATGGATGGCTTGTTTGCAGATCAGCATTTCTCAAAGTCTGGACTATCAAAACTGTACCCTTTTCAAATCCATCTACACGGTGACCATCCACACGGCGATCATCCAGGTCGATGATTCGTCCTCCATGTCCAGAGTCTGGATGCATCATCAATCACTTGGTAGAATTACCGATACGTGACTCACAGTGGAAGAATAAGGAATCTCCAGGTTGGGCGTCTTTCACTAACCATCGTAATGCGCTAAGGATGTTCCGTTTCGTCGGCATATATTTCAGATTGTATGGCTCATCCGTGAGCACCATGATGTCCTCTTTCGCATAATTCCAGGAGGCTGTTGCGTGGTTGCATTGTTTCATACTGAGTAAACAAGAAAATATGAAAACGAACAAACATTTTAGAAATTCTGCCATGTTCCAAGCATCATTCACACAGCCGCGAAGCTCTTTATCCTGGTTTTTGTAGTTGATACCAATCTATCCAAAAATAAGTTGTGCAAAGATAAAATTGAAAGAACTCACACATAATGCCTTCTTCTTCGTATGTGGCAACACCTTGATTGTCTGCGGAATGTCCATCTGATCACTCAGGTCACAGTTACACTTTGCGACGACAGGTCGTCGCACTGCACTATACGGTGAGTGTATGTGATGTCTCGATGACTCTGTACTCTCTTTTGCATATTGCTGAAGAGATTGAGTTGACTGCGTCCGTAAGCGATGAAGCCGAGAGGTCACATGATCATGCTGTAGTGGCCACTCATCAGGCGCACTCCTCTCGTTGTACATGAAACGATAGGAAGGAACCGATAGAGGAAGGGCTGCATGTGCACTAGAGGACGTCGTGTGAGGACGTTGGCGGACTAGCGATCGGCGTGTTCTAACAGCCGCTGGTCTGGTAACAGATGTGAAGAACGACTTGATCACGTGAAGTGGTACGAGCTTACTTTGGAGATGGCGACCGCCTCACATGAACGACAGGGGTAGGTGCAGAGGATGGATTCCTTGATCTGTCTAACCTTCTGAAATAAATCAGTACAGGGTTTATTATACATTGATGGTCGCATTACCCCTTGCTTCGGTGGCTGTTAGCTACATTAGTAAGTACATAACGATCAGGATGTAAACGTACGAAATCAGTTTGGAAGGAGGGACGGACATACGTGTTTATCGATGAGGGTAGCGTATTACTATGCTTCAGCGTGCGAGGGCAAGTAGCTAACGAAGCCTTTAAGGGTCGAATCATGCATCTTATGAGAACAAAGATCATCAAGCTCCCGCCATCATAGCGCTAGATGACCTTGTCAATTTGAATAAGACACACTGTCACCAGATGATGATATATACCAGTCTCGGCGAGCTTCGTTTGACAGGTGCATCGCCAGAAACGACGGATAGGAGCAGGCGAACTGCTCATTTGCAAGACGGTACGGAGATTATATGGGGCTTGCGATTAAATAACCCCCTGTTGCCAGACAATAATCACTTTCGCAAGCATTGGCTACCGAAGAGTCGTGATAAGACATAGAAGCAGCGTAACTTGTGCCAATCTGGCCAATCATCGCTGTGCGAATGTTAGATGAACGGCATGTGAACCGCATTGAGGTTCGGGAAGGCTTCGGGGAGCCCAGAGCTAGCTTCTTTGTTGATCGATATGAGCACTGGCCTGAGCATTTGGACCCAATCAATTCGTACTTACGAGCGGCTTATTTCGGAACGGTGTCAACGAGATCAAATATGCAGTTAACATATAAGGAGTGATTACGACCCAATACCATTCCCAGCGTTCAGATATAGAAAGGTAACGTTGTATCCTGTATAATATCAGTGGCTATAATATGAATAAGAACACGTCGACAAACGGGAGGGTTTGAGCAGGAAAACTGAGGATGTTGTCTGGCGTCCGGTAAGGTTGCATGAACGAACGCACGTATTTGTTCGGATACGCTTTGGAAAGTTAGAGGTTGCGTGCAAGCTGAACAAATTTCAAATATTAGCAAGTTGAGCTAGCAATAAGAGCTCGACACGGACAGAAAACATGTATGAAAGCCTTCAATGGAAGATCAGAAGCGACCGATATCATGATAGGTTTACCCACAAAAGTCATGAGTCCGCCGATGGATTGCCCCGGCATTACGACACTTTCACTCTCTTCGGAATCCCCACAACCCGAGAAACAAAACTGTTCGATGCTGACTGAAAAATACAACCATCTCGTAAAAAGTAATTCTCACAACTTGCGCCTGCGAGTACCTCCTGATGCGAGCATCTGGCGTAACACCATCGATGAACTTGGACTGTTCTGAATCATACTGTTGTGACAATTAAAGAAAATCACGAGAAGAAACTGCTTCTCTCACAAGGTAAGGCAAATCTAACAATCTTTCAGTATTTGTCAACGACGAAGTTAATTTGAGGCTCACCAAGTACCGTGCCGGAATGGCATGACTGAAGTTCATTCGGCAGTTGAATTTACGGTATTAAAGAACGTGCTTACATCAAAGAGCGCCTGCAAAGTTATCATTTAGTGATGTTGCGTCATTGATAACTCTTCGTACCGTCAGCCGTGAGCCAGCCGCCAGCGGCTTTACCTACGAGCGTTCTATCAGCGACTATTTGAAATACCATGTGAAATACCATGGGCCCGTCTTTGTGTCAAGATACTGACCAAGATTTCGTGTATTTCCTGAAGATCTAATCAGCCTTATCCTCTGATTAAAAAAAGGCAAACGCCTGACATCGTCGCTAATCACACCCGACCGTTGATAGTCGACTGGACATATGACTTGATGCACGTCAACAGTAGTCTTTCTAATCATGCCTGAGTCCTACATTCATCGTAACCATCAACTTCATCACCATCTAGGTCGCGGATTTGGCCCCCATGACCCGCAACTGAGTAAGACGCCGCGTGATTCACAAGACCAACAGCGCTATCAAAGGGAGTACGCACAATAAAAGAACATGGAGTCACCTGCCCTTGCATAAAATGCCAGGCGATGCATTTCAAGTAAGATATTGCGCCTAGTTGGTAGGGGGCTACACCCATCATCAATTAATTGTACGATATCTGCAGGATCATATCCCCATTGATCTGAGAAGGGGTCATAGAGCCGTCACTGAATTGCCAACAAGTACACGTACTAATAAGGCATGGTAAGATATTACGAATGTCATTATTGCACCCTCTCAGTTCATAACGTTGACCTTGGTAATTGATTCCAATCTTATACAGTGTCAGAAATATCGTTGGTTTACAACGCATTATGTAACACTCACCAATAATGCCCGCTTTCTTCCAGGAGACCGTGGACTGGGTTGTGTGTATATCGGAATATAAGCTTCCCACATATGTCGGTCCCGATACGGTGCTCCAGAAGAACGAGGGCATCTCGAGAACTCGGCGAGATGATGGTGGCCTTGGGCTGCGATTTCTTCTAGGATATTTGTCTTTTGGATCTTCGACGACTCCCGCGAAGCGTACGTCCATCGACGTTTACATGTGTGGTGATGCTGACGGAGGTTAAACGCAGCAGGGAGAGAATCATCATCAATTTCGATGATCTTGAGTGACATGGCGTGCTGGGAAAGAATTAGAATGAATCAAAAGAGTACCTGGATGATGCAGGGTCAGTGACGGCCTTCACAGCGAGCTTTATAACTGAGGCAAGCGGTCTACATGTTTGCTCTCACGTCAAAGTTGTTAAAAGTACAAGGATCACGAAACGAATGATCGTCGCCATGATGCGGGAGTCATGATGGGCACGATAGTTAGGGACGTTCGTCAAATATTAAATTTGACAATAGTGGCAATGTGGCGTAACAACCAGATAACGCCCTGGTAATCCTGTGAACGGTAGTGGGGAAAGACATTACAAAACGCGGTACGTACATGCAGACAACTCAGAAGACTGTGTAGAGCAGAATTTGCATACCCAAGCTACCTTCGAACACGGAGCATTGACGTTTTTACAGCTTTGATTAGTCTCCTTCAATTGAGCAACCAGACCGTAGGCATAGATTTAGTCTCGAAAATATTGGATATGGAGAAATCGCTGTGTACTAATATTATTGCATGAGTTCAAAGGGCAAACAAGTATAAATAATCGTAGTACTTGGCGATTCAATGCACTGGAAATAGGTATTAAGTCGTGAGTGAGCAAACAATAACCATATCGTCCCATTACCCGTCTGCCCTAAAGTCTCTAGATGTCATGATAAAGTCCACCTACCACCATGGATGACAGTCTCCACCGTCCCACCAGAAAACCTTGTCTGTATCGCCCACGACAAGTACAGATCTTGCCATCCATGCACCATCGTACACCTTTTCGATCCACCACCGGAGTACGGGGTGGCGCATAAACCACTTGAAGTAAAAATAAAATCTAACATCATAAGATGAGCCAATATCCTAACAATGTAACATGCGACAAACCTCCAGTCGTATCCGTTTATCACCTTTGGGTTAAGATATATGTGCTGCAGATTGAACTGTCGCCTCAAATCATATGGGAGGAGGAAACTTTCTGATGAAAAACATTCCCCTGGTGCAGAGGCGCGGAACTGTATTGGGGGTGTCAGAGCAGGACTCGGACCCTGCATCGAGGCATTGTGTGTTGCTGGGTGGGTTACCGGCAATTCGTATGGCAGAGGATCGTTGGAGAGCGTACGGTTAGAGCGCAGGGCTATCGGGAGAAGAGGATCTGCAGTGAAGACAACGATGCCATTCCAGCAGGTGAATACGGGCACAGGAGACTCGGTATGCAT
This sequence comes from Suillus cothurnatus, assembly GCA_016758765.1. Classification (NCBI taxonomy): domain Eukaryota; kingdom Fungi; phylum Basidiomycota; class Agaricomycetes; order Boletales; family Suillaceae; genus Suillus; species Suillus cothurnatus. The sequence goes on along the minus strand of JABBWL010000337.1, from coordinate 44,914 downwards.
TGCTTGATAATCAGCTTCGTCGAAGAAATATGGCCAGCTAGATACCGAACAGAGTGGATTAGATATATGTGAAAATAGAATTCGCAACTCACATTGCACTGGCTAGCTTTGCCTGTCGATCTCGAAGAACCCACATATCATATGCACTTTTCCACGATAAGAATCAGAGACGTGGCATAGCAGGTGGATGTGCCTACCCAAAATGTCCCATGTCTAAGCCACATGCCATATCATAATCCCCATCGTTGGTTTCTAACAACTCGACAAAGCTCTCCGGCTCGATAAATATGTCATTCGAGAACACGACCCTATCATATCCTCCTACTAACAGGGGCTCCATTGCACGATTACGCGTGGCCGCTAGGAAATCAATACGATTGTTTCCGCTCATATCGTCGGGCTTTGGTACTGAATCATCTCGTATGAGTATGCGCCGTGACACGCCCAAAAGCGCAAGGTCTGCATCTAGTGCTTCAAGGAGCTGAGGGGAACTATCTGTACTGTGGCTCTCAACGACAGAGACGAAGACATTGTCTGGACCGAGATAGTGAATGACTTTTATGAGAGTGTCATGCCAGTACGGAATAACATTTTCGTTATCGTGGAACATTGCAGCAATGAAGATTTTCTCTGAAACGGGATAAGCAACGTTCGAATTATGAGTTTAAACCAAACTCACCTTGCTTCCCGTACCCTTGTTTTCGAGGATGTGCAACGGCCTGCTGAATGGAATCCCTGTACCGTACATCGCCAGGCTGCTCGTAATGGACTCCGACCCACGTGCTTGCACAAAACAGGAGGACATATGCAAAAAGCTGTATCTTCCACAGTTTGAGATAGGGCACCAGACGGGGAGTAGGAGATGTAGGTCTAGAGAATGAGCGCACACTAGCACCTTCTTCCACATTTTGCATGAGCGCATTTTCTTCCTCGGCGGCATTAAATATTTCACGTTCGCTGATAGAGCTGTCTCGACGAAACATAACATACCCTTCCTCCGAAGGGTGCCTAGATCCAAAAGCCTTGTGCCATCGATCGATCAGCAGGGGAAGTAGGAACTGACAAGTCAAGAGACGGAGTATTTCGATGCATGCAAAAACGGGCACTATGAAGATAAGGAGGAGTATAAACCTCCAGCTTGAAGGAAAAGCAGGTGTCCATGTATAGCTTTCTGCAAAGAACTCGTCGGAAAACCGTTGCTCAGCCTTGTTGTAAAGGGTGACGAAAATATAAAGGGAGACAAGACCAGGAATGCGAATAATTATGAGAAAGATACGACAAATAACGTGGAGAGCGGCCTTCGGCGTTATGGACATGCGTAGTAAAACGGGAAATGAAGCCAGCGCTCACTAAACCGAAGTAAACGGGGACGAAGGTAAGGGGAAAGACGGTTGGAGGCTGTGGTTCATCATAGCTCTAGTCAGAATGTTGTGTTGATTCTTATATCCTGGAAAAACCGAAAGAAGAAGGAAGACCGAACTTATATATAGAATACTAGCCACAGCAGATATCTATATATATCAAAATTTCTCATAGAATTACCGCATGCTCGTTGTATAACCAAATTCAACCGACGACCGTACTGGCGTAGTTGATTCGGGTGCATAACTTGAAAACCCAAAAAATAGAACACAGGTGTAGTTGGTTAACAATGCGGCAATGCACTAAGAGGCTGGGCTTCGTAAGGATCAGGCTAGCCAGCAGAAAGTCGGGCTAGATCAATCGAGGTTCGCATGCACAAATAACAATAACTGACAAGCTGGGTCCAGCAGCTGCTGGGACATGTTACAGCACTGAGCACATTGCGATTATGCAGAAAAGACACTCGCGTCAGCAAGAAAAAAAAAACCCGCAGACTATCGACAAGTAAACTCGGAAGACGCATCGATGATTGCTAATCACATCATCAAACCCATGCAAAAAAGATGCCAATGAACACGCATAAGACTAGAGGCAGACAGAGGTAGACTCGACAAAGTGACCCATCGCGGAAAAGAGGAAACGCATCAATGATTGATCCCACAGTTTGACACAGTTTGACGAGTGGTGGGAATATATAATATTATATAAAATGATCTGCACGCCCTGTCAGAATTTTTGGGGGGCATTTTGAGCTATTTTGATATATTAAAATGGGTACCCATTTTGAAGCAGTAGTCAGCATGACTAAAATGACTCGAAATGCCATTGAAATGCCCTTCTTTGACCATTAGACTTCAAGGTAACCCAAAAAAGATTTCCGACAATGATATCCCGTTATCACCTGACTACTTGCGTACTCATTAATGCGCACTAGTTAACCATTCCGAGTATCCTGTGTAACAGGGCCGCGATCAGTTTCTTTCATCTTATGCAACATGTGACTCATCGGCATATCATGATAGATCGCCGTTGAACGAGAATGTTCTGTATCTCTTCAAACAAGGACTGCATTACGTGGTGGTGCTGTGTGCTGAGTTCAATTCGGTGACCGCCAGTACTAAAAGTCTCGTCGTGAAGGTAGCGCGCGTCTCACGGCCCCGGAGCAGTTCACGACTTCCAAAAACAGATTTCCTTGGCGAATCTAACAGCAGCTGCCCTAGTCCAGTCAAATACTGACTAAAGCCGCTGTTCTCGCAGAGATGCACTTTTATCGTCGCTTTCCCAGTCAGACCTCCCCGTCCAGGTCTTCTTGGCTTTCCTCCTCACCGTAAGTCACTCAAGTATTCATTAGGACCATATAAGCTTTGTGCTGTAATGTGCTCACTGTGATCTCCGCCATGCCAGGTTGTCCTGCGTTTTTGTTGTTCCCGCGCTTTAAGTCATATACTCAAGTCAACACAATGATGTGGGATTTACGCGGCAACGACGCCGCCCAAGATCGGCGACATTCTCCTAATCCTAGGTTTCCAATGCCATCGTGAGTTATAATACACTTGTTCTCCGTTCTTCTCAATAGCTAAGCTAAGTATAATCACATAGCCCTGGAATACCCCCAGTGAGGTGTGCAACGGTCTACATGATACAATAAGTCGTTACTGATAAAAGAATGAATAACACAGAGACCTGCATCGATCCCATGATCCGTTCCCCCGACCATTTGAACCCCTCGGTCTGCCCAACGTTCCGCGATCAGCGTCACCAAAGTGAATTTTCCCAATTTTTTCTGCAATGAACGTGTTGACGGGTTCGCAACACATTTCCCCACAGTCCCCGGTAAGCTTCAAATTAGATATCATATCCGTATGGCATTTATTCAATTTGCCGCTCTCATTACTTCATTGATCTCTTATAGCATGTATTCACATGAGAATTCCCCTTCGCGTATCCAGGAGGGCTTTCCTTCTCGCGGGAGCGCACCTCCCCCACCAGTCCCCCATGCAACGCGACCACCCCCGTCCCCCTATATGTCTCTACCACCACCTCACCCTTTGATGTCTCGTCGTTCACCACGTCCTCCGCCCATGCCTGTTCCGCAACTTGTTTCAAAATCATCCCATGTCCAACTGTCATCCAGAAATAATCACACTGATGCACATGCTCACACTCAAGTTCATTCTCACAGGCACGGGCATAACCATCATTCTCATTCGACTTCTGCCATACCTAAGACTATTCGTCGCACGACCTCGCAGCAGCTCCGTTTCGCAACACCCGCTCAGCCTTCGTCTCATCCACCTCAGCACGCTGACAGTTCGCAGAATTTGCACCGCTCACGTTCTTCACACCATCTACGTCCGCCAACGCCTCACTCAGGTCCTTCAGGTAATGGTCAACGATCGCGTGTAAACTCGGCAAGTAGCGCGCATAAGCCCATCATTCATCCTCAGCAGCAGGTGCAGCCACATATTCACCAACAAGTCGTGCATCATAATGGCCATGTTCATTTCCAATATTCGAAGTGCACCGGGCGGAAGAAAGCACTCTGTGTGAGTGAAGATACAATATTTACTAATAATTTAAGTTGAGTCTTTGTTGAGATCGGAATTAACTATGAAGGTCAACGACGCGAGCTTCGGGGCTGTATCAACGATGCGCACAATGTGAAGCGGTTTTTAACATGTGCGTTGTTAGTTTACTGTTGTGATGTCGATACTCATACGTTGCCATAGCTAACTGGGGCTACAAAAACGGCGATATTGTAATGTTGGTCGACGACACCAATAATTTGAGGCAAATGCCAACAAGGCAAAACATTCTGGATGCGATGCGTTGGCTTGTGAAGGACGCCCATCCTCACGACGCACTGTTTTTCCACTGTACGTTATTTTTTCGAACATTTGGGTATAATTTCCGGATATCCTTATTGTCGTCTAGACTCGGGTCACGGGGGACAAGTTCCGGACAAGGATGGAGATGAAGTTGATGGACTTGATGAAGGTAATGGATATTCCTTTCTCTTTAGAACATCGTTAGATTTCATCACTCACAGTTATATACCCTGTCGACTACAAAAAGGCCGGATTAATTGTTGATGACGTGAGGACTTTTTATCTTCAACCTGTTGACGCTCATAATTCCGATGCAGGAAATGCACCGCATTATGGTACGCTTGTCGCATGATAGGAGAAACACGCTGATCTGAGAAATTCCACAGGTCAAATCATTGCCAGCAGGCTGTCGTTTGACTGTAAGTCTTGACATTTAGTTGCTTGTTCGGAGCTTACAAAATTCTATTCATCCAGGCTATCTTTGACGTAAGGTTGTCTTACAATGCGCCCATCAGACAAATCTGATAGATTTTTTAGTCTTGTCACTCAGGAACGGCACTGGGTGAGTACCTCGTTTCGTAATAATAAAGGTTGACTGAAAGTCTACGACTGCCAGATTTGCCATATATCGTGAGCGCGATACTTACTTCAGTCAGTATTAGGATTGATCATCTTGCAGTATCATTCGAATGGACGCCTCAAGGGACCCCAAACAACTCAACGGGCTCTAGCGGAGAAAGCCACAAATGCTGACGTGGTAAGTGACCACCTGACGTTATTGCTGTGTACTTCTGCCGCTCATCTTCTATCTAGATATCATTCTCTGGCTGTCGCGATGATCAAACCAGTGCTGATACATCACAGGGTGGTATGGCTGTAGGGGCTATGAGCTACGTGAGCGATATATTCATTCAAATCTCACCACCTGATTGCGGTTGACATATACGCACAGGCCTTTGTCAAGTCTTTAAGTTGGTCGGGAGTTTTGTTTCTTCTTGCATGAGACTGACTTAGTGCACAGCAAGGAATCCAGTACAAAGTTATCAGGAACTACTCAAGTCTGTTAGGGATATTTTGAAGCAGCATTATCAACAGAAACCGCAACTGTCGAGCTCGCACCCCATTGTAAGCACTTGCAATTTGTAGTGTGGTGGATTCAGGTTAACACCGCTTTTCTTAGGATACTAATCTACGCTTCATTATCTAGCGTGACGATTTTGAGCATGATTATTATGCTGCGATGCTCGTGATTTTTAATATTATATTAACCAACTAGTATTGACTATGTATGTATCAGTCTTGGTCTCTCGTTGACGAGACATGTATGTCTAGTTCCCAGCGGTGAAAACACCGAGGTACTTTTGACTCAATCTTTCTCATATTCCGCATCAATGTACTTTCACCTACTCTTATGTCCACAGTGATTGTAATTATTACTCAAGTAGTCAAGCTACATCGACCCCTGCACTGAACATGTATCGCCTTGTTTAAATATCAAGGTCAACTAAAAGCAATCCGCCTTTCAGCTGAGGTGAGCCATGTTTGCAAATTATGCCATGACTTCAAAGACGGCTCGGAATGTAAGTTGTGGCCCGGCGTGAACTGATAGGGATGCACCAAAGCATAGTATCGCCGTTCACATTACTGCGGTGCACTGACAGGCAACAAGCCTCTACTAGTACTAAACTGTCACGCTCGGATCCCGCTAGTGTTTTTAATAGATATAACGAGCAAGGTCAGCCTTGACTCTACATACGTATCACGCGGCACTCTTTCGATCTCCCAACTGGCTGGTCAGATGTCACCTTGTTCATAGCGCCGCTAAATACCCTGACGGCTGTACACAGGCGGGGACTCCAATTGGAGCTGTGGCGGAGGTCATCAGGCCAGCCTGACAGTGGTACTCAGGGTCATACATAGTGCGGGGTTTCTCATAATAATGCCGGTTGACGCTCAGTTGCTCTTGCTGCAGGACAGATCGCACCTCATGGACATCAGAGGGCACTGCTGTGTTACACGAAGACTGCGGTCACTACATTCTTCGGCGTTTTACAGTAGCGCATTTTGCTCTTCGGGAAGCCCATCATCGAGTCGGAATTGACTAGAAAGGTAGATAGCCGAAAAGAATGAAGAAGAGCAGTTCTTTGGTCATCATGTTCATTCTTGGAATTGTGGAGAATGATTAATGATGATTGATCATTTCATTGATGTTTCGGTGGCCTCAGATATTTTACGTGAAAGGTTCAAGGCCGTACGATATGTAATCCTCGAACGAGATCGCAGCGATTAGTAGTAGTAGCCTTCGTAAATTAGCAATCAAATCAATGACCAACTCGATGACTGATTTGACATTGATAATTCCCCGCCTCCTCGCGCAATCTGTTCTCCGTTGGTCTGATTACATGCTTCGTCCGAGACTATACTAAACAGGGTTAATAAAATGATGCTGTTTCGACTTCAGATGGGCCTGATTGATCTTGCAATGGAAATCTTTGTCATACTCGGGTTAAAATTTCGCCTGATGGGCTCAATGGGCTACTGGCTTTTGGACACATCCCTATCATGGGTGTAAACAAACCGAAATACTACGTCATGCTCCCTCCTCGCGCATGAGCGCCAAGTTACATAAGCCACAACTGACCCCAACAATCTGTCTCTCACATCTGTCGGTGTATCGCACATCATGCCTCCCATTGCCAAACGAAAGCTTTCAGACCTAAATGTAGGAGATGTAACCGAATTGCTTCATAAGCTCGAGGAATTTCGTTCCAACCTTGATGAAGGAGACGAGGATTTGCCTGCTGGTCTGATCGAGAATTGCGTGACAAATTGGAAAAAACAAGGTGGTGAAGGCTGAATGATGCTGAATTATTCACAGCGCTCATCAGCCTCTCCTTAGTACAATTCCTTCTCCAAGGTGGATCCAATGACGCTCCTTTCATTGAAGATTTCGTCTGGTCCACTTTTTCTGATCAGTGGCAAGAGGCGAGAAGTCGAAGACCTTGGATTGACCGAAACTCCGGGGTGTCTTCCGATCGACACTACACGATTTCTGATAAGTTTAGTGCGCGGCCACGTCGCAACGGTGGTATGTTACGGTGGCTGATTTCTGCGATTGACTGTATATTCATTTAAACTCCAAAGACTGTTGATCAAGATGCGACATCCAGCTTCCATGTCACATCTTGATCAACATGCTCTTGTTGAGAATTGTATCAGTCATGTGTCTGAACGACGCGTCGGTGAACATAATTCCAGAATTTCCTCTTCCTAGAACGACCTTCAACTGAGATTCTGGCAAATGTTCGTTCAGTGGCGTTGTCGACTCCCTGGTGACTAAACTCCCCGCTCGGTACACTGGTTAGTTGTTTTCCGTCACGCGCTAGAGTGGTTTTGAATCGTTCTTCAGAATACCTCCAGGGCAATCCGACCACAGCACTGGTGAATCCCGGATACATTGGGGGATCAATGGCGTCCAACATCTTCGAAGCCAAGCGCGATAACGTTCGGGCCGTTCTGCCTCAGGCGGCAATTGCTGCGGCTTCGTATTGCCAATTGCAGGGGTCAGCTCTCCATCGTTGTGTGTTTCATGAGGTAGTCTAACTTTGCGATAGCTTATTTGCCGTCAGGGGTGTTGTCACCAGCGGAGAACAGTGGGTATTATTCGTGTACGAAAGGCACACAGATGGTACTGGGCTAGTCCGATCTTCTCCCGAATACACTCTGGGACGGAATCTCGAAGGTCTAGCATTGGTTCTTGGCCTCTTGCGGGATTCGGTGCGATTGGATTCTCGTATCTCATTTGTGCATGCTCACGGTTTCGAAATAGAATGATAACGCAACTAGCTCCGATCATACATTCTTCACTACTACCTGACGGATATATGGCCGTACAGCACGATCTCCTACTATAGGATTCGCAATACTCACTATGTATCTCATCTGTGATAGGGTTTTGCACTCATTTTCACAATATAGAGTTATGGGTCTACTCCCGTATTATGACATCCCACTGGCTGCAGGCATTCAGTTGGACGGCATGCAATTCATGACAACTACATGTGTATCATGTTAGGCGTGCGCTTTCTCGCATCATTAATTCAAACAAGGCCGTAGGATTTTTGTGATTATAGGACGTCAACAGATCATCGTCTAGCCAGGCATGAAATGGTTCTCATCACAGGCTGCGGTGGATATCATGGAAAAAGAGGGAGCAAATCTCGCCGACCGTCCACGTTCTATTTCAGTGCAAGAGACATCTGACGGGATGAGAATAGTCCTCGGATCTCGTCTGTGTAGTATACCGGATACTAGGTTCTGAGTCCAGTTGAAAGATCGTGATTGGGATTCAGGGTTTGGCTCAGTTGCCCTATGTGGCTGGGAGTGGCCCCAGGAGGAGGAAAAGCGATTGAGGGTGCGTTGACGTGGTGCTTGAGTGGGATGATTATGCGGGGATTGGGACTCCATCGGCGATGTTCCGTCTGTATAAGTCCTGGCTTCTGTTTCTGACGCACTTTGCTCTCAAGATTGCCAGTCTGCATCGGCATGTCGCAAACGAGCCCTGGGTCGAGGATACTGTTATCAACAACATTTGCAGGTGCATTTGAGTTCGAGTACAAATATCAGTGGTATAGTAAATGCCATGATAACTCCTCAGACTTCTATCGTTGTACGCATATGTAAACAAACTTGCCAAGGATTTTTGATCATGGATCTCCAGCGACTGGGTTAAGACTGCATGCCTGATATCATCCTCTTTTGCGCTGTGAGCAGCTGTCATTCCTGCTTGCCTGATGTTATTATATGAACATGAGAAAAAAATGGACGGGTTGACAGAGGGTATGATACACACTTCTGTTTGAGATCATTAAAGATAATGTCCGCAAGTTGAAGAACACTGCGGGAGGCGCGAAGTTCTTCCCAGGTCTCGTGGCCAAGGTATTCCAGAACCTTTTTGCATGCAAGGTCAAGGAGGACACAAAGATGTAAGGGGACTAGTAACGTGGTGACCTAAAAGATTGTTGTCAGAGTTGGTGATTGGAAAGAGGGATGACTTACTTCTCTCAGTGCTTCGACATCTGAAGTATGTTTGACCCTCGCCGCTGCCTCTAGATCCTTGCGGACGCTACTAAAATCTCTATTAATGCGCTCATTCTCGTTGCGAATTTCTCCACTCTCATCATGCATGCTCTCGTTCTCCTTGAGAATCCTCTCATTCTCCTTTGAAACCCTTTCAATCTCACCGCGCATGCTCTCAGTCTCTCCCTGAATCTCTGCGATCTTGTTCTGCATCGAGACTAACATCTCCTTGAGCTGGCTGTCCACAGTCACCTGAGGGAGATTGGCGACAGATGCCGTACTGGCTGTAGATGCAGCATTTCGTTTCCTAGCTTTCTTGGCTGTGGAGGAACTGATCGGTGTGTCTGTATGCTATTGATGTTACAACTTACATTTGCCATGTGAGGCTGCTGATGTGCTCGACTGAGAGGTTGGATCAGTATCGGTGGCTGATGTTGTATTAGGTTCCACAGATGTCTGATTTGCCTGTACCATTTGGGTCTGGATACGGCGATTCGTGTCGGCACCAGGAGCGAATGGCACTGTGAGACCAGTGGGGCGACATATATTGAGTGAATCTGAAGGTTCAGCGCCTGTAAGAAAAGTGGATCAGTGAGTTCACCTCTACAGTAAACGAAAGATCAGTTCGAGCTTACCTGCTGGAAAGTACTTTGCCCGCATGGCAAATGGGTCCAATGGTGGGTTGAGCACCTTAGGCAGTCTTACATACCCGGTTTCTATATATATATTTCTCAACCTTCCTTCCACGATATGCCCTTGGTCTACACGTTGCGAATAGGTTCTAGTATCATTCCGTGCTCATGATCTTCCAAGCTCATCTGATTGGTACAGATCGGGTTTCATAAGCTCGCTCCTTATTCTTTGGGCTTTCTAGCTCTCTCTGGATCCTACAAAGCCCCTGAATGACTGGGGTTTCATGACCGGGGCAATACTGAATGACAGGCCATACGCTATTGACTTCAAGACGAGGTTTCCGGAAGTGGAGCTCAGGCACATGATGCAGAATTGTCCTGACGTCGCATGAGAATGCATTGACATCGCAACCAGTTAAGAACGAATCTCCATTTCGTTCATCCCCTCAAGTCTCGCAATATCATGTCTATAATATCACAAATTGAGTTGTGCATTCGATAAGAACTGAAGCCCCTCATTTTAACAGAGGTTGATCATGATGGTTCGGCATACACCTACATTCCCTCAAACTTCACTCCCGGTAGTACCCGTCCCACTCGTCGACATTAACGAAGGTCGTAAGTAGTTCACAGAGTCTAACATCGGTACTGACATAGACGTTTCGTGGACACGTTCGTTATTATGTCGAAGGCGGAATAGAATTCGTGATGCCAGGACGCTATGGCTGACTATCTGTAGCCTGGTGCAGTGGCTTCAATATCAACTAGCAGCCAGAGTGCGGCTGGTGACGTACGTGTCAAACATATTACTGTAGGCGCTCTGCAGAAAAGAACAGAAAGTTGAGAGGTAGTAGGGCCTGACAGATTAGACACGTACCGCAAGTGCAGCTCCGATGATAACATTGGCGATTGTGATAGCTTCCCGAAACGCGTTACTCTATGATATCTTGAGAGTCAACTATTTCCACGTACTGAGGATGCACAACATGTAAATCATGCCATCGTAGTACAGGGTTTGTATAATTCCGCTCTGGAAGTCTCGATAGTCGTGAACCCTTTTATACACAGTAAGGACCAATATCACTGTCACATTGTTATGGGTAAGTAGGCCAATAGAAGGTTCGAAGATCACTAACAGCTTTCAAACATTGCCAAGAAGATGTATACGACCGCAGAGTTACGTGTGCTCTCGAAGTAACAGGTTCCTATGGGGGGTTCCTCTGATAGTCATATTAGAACAACTTTCGTTCGTGAATACTAACCAACTCACCTCCTGGAATTAACATTGTAGGGCTGAGGTCTGCAGCAATGGCGGCGGTAATTGTCAACTATGCAAAAATAAATATCTATGCTATTATTCCTGTTCTGCAAGACACGTACCACACTATAAATTGATAACCCAATCAGCAATCTTTTACTCTTTTGCCAGAATGCCCAGGTCCGAATAACCAACAAGGCTGCCACGGAAGTGAGATCCACTGCGCTTTCCACATGATGTGGAACACGCACCTTCCGCAGCGACGATACCTATGATGTGAATGACTGACATTCACCTTGTTGAGTTGAAAAAACGAACCGTTTGGCAGGTCGACTCACTATTTCCTTCCAGAGTAGAGGCACACTTTCCCCATGCAATCAGCTTAGTGTAGAAACTATTCCCCATCCAACCTTACCTGATTGCTAACACGCAATGCATCTAAGGCGTGCCCATCAGCAACACACAAAATAAGGAGAGTCTGAGTGGGTCACTCGCCATATGCAGTCATCCCAGCACCCGCGAAAGGCAAATATCGAGAAATGATGAAAATGATGCGAGTTACATCCCATGGTTTGAACCAGGTCCATTGCACCTGTGAGGAGTGATCAGAGCAACATTCGCGAACAGAGAGATACTTCCCCGACCTCTTCGGAAAAAGTGATGCAGTAATCAAATGCCTGAAACATCGAAAGAGATTTGAGCAAATACAATAAATGTGTTTGATACTCACGAGTATCGCAAGACTGCCCACTAAAGACAACAGTCAATGTCACCGTTCAGTTTTCGGACGATCCGTGGACACTCACAATTGACGTACTAAATCAGACATAATGTCAAGTTTAATGATCAGAGATAAGCCGCCCTTGACTCACCTTGACCGTCTGTAACTTTGTGAGGTCTGAGACCGATAGGGAAGACATATCAGGATAAGAGATCGGTACTCAGTAATCGGTATGCGCCTTGTGATACTTGCCCGCAAGTCTTGAATGGCGACGGAGTGATACACCTGCGAACATTACTTAAGTTCGAGCATTAAATTGGACTCATGATTGCCCTAGTTATTTTAAGCCTCGAAACCGATACTGCAGCACAGCCAGAAGCCGACGGAGGAATTTCATTCGATACATCAGAGATAGTACCTGGGAAGTACCAGAGATGCCGTGTACTATATCATGCGATACTGGATGTGTTGAGTGTCTGCACTCCCACCACGGGCAAAGGGCGTGTGAGATGTAGGTCAATTTCGGTGAAAAAGTAACACAACTTATGGGAGATTGAACCAGTAAAGATGACTCTAGAAATTCGATTAAAGGAAACTCCTCAACGATGAGTACTAGTATTGAAATGTTGCATAAACCAGTGCTAGGCAATGATCGTTGATGTGAACGCTGCATTGCGGAGCCCTAATTCCAGGAGGGACTGGTTTGTCATCATCCCGGCTCTCACGGCCCGGTTTTAGCCATCTATGCTCGCCTCCTTTCTTTCCTTTACTCCTCTTTCTGAAGCTAGTTTTTCATCTCAGGTTCTCTCACTGCTGGTGGAGTGAAGCAACGAAACATATCATGGCTTCAAGTTCGTCACATCTTGGGGTTTCTTCCTTTGTTCCTCCTGCATGTCAATAGGAGTTATGGTGTTACCGCATTTGACATTCTAATCCTTGAGTGACCGGAATCAGTCAGCTGTTGGCATGTCGGGATTGATTGTTGCTGCAACGGAGCTGTTGGGCGGTGCACAAAAGATTCACATTTTTACAAGTCTTTACAACTTTAACCGCTCTAGATCAGATCATCAATCTGGCAAAATATTGCCATCAAGGTCTTGTGCACACTGGAATTTGGCCGTGTCTGTGACGATTTGATGGCGCAACAAATTCCATACATTGCCTATAGACCACGCATCGCGCATGTAATGAAAAAAGGAACACCTGGAATGAGACCCGGTAGTCAATTGTGAACGAGTGCAGCGGTAACATTGTTCAACTGTTCATTTAACCGGCAAAAAACATGAGTGAATGGAAAGAGTGCAACAATGCAACAAACGTTGCGATGGCTCTCTGAGACTCTTGATAGTGACCATAGTTGAAGTTGTGGCTGAAACTGAGTCAGACCAAACGAAGACAGCCGTTTATGGGGGGTGACAAGCTTGTACGAGCTGCGTACCACTGGCCCGATAATAGACTGTTGTCGGCTATCTGGACGGTGTGCCAAGAAGCTGATACTAATCGCAAACAAAGTTGAACAAAGTATGCAACTGTGGCGTTCGAGAATGTGCTTACTAAGCAACGAAACACCTGGAAGTGGAAACTCGCCGTGTTAACGGCGAGAAACACTGAACGAATCAGGCGATGAATAACAGGACAAAACCGTGGATTTCCAAGCGTGATACAAAAAGGGCAGATGATAGTAAGTAAGAGACCCGAGTCTGTCCGAACATGACGTTGAAGCGGAGTGATATAAAGGGATGGTCATGTGATTTGGTGATGTCGTAAGCAACAAGCTTACACCCTCCCATCCTCCGAAAACTTTTCTGTGGCGTGATAAGCTTTGAGTGCGTCGCTATCTTCTAACTCTTGTCCCGACAACCATACGTCTGCTTCAGGTCCGTAACCGCGCCAGCGAACGAGATACTGGAATCCGCATCCTCGTGTCTCGTGGTCTAGGATTTTGTCTATCTCCCATTCTTCGGCGCCTGAGTTGGTGATGATAGGTTGTGGTCTTTGCTGTTCTCGCGATGGGTATAGTTGCGCGTCGTTTGCGACGTGTTGTTTTAGTTCGGAGACATGAAATGTGGGCAGGATGTTAGTGTGTGCAGGCATGTCAAGAGTGTAAGTGGACGACTCAGGGTTTGCTGAGACTATTTGGTAGGGTCCGTCGAAGCGAGGCATGAATTTCGCTACTCGTTTCTCTTTTCCATTCAGGTATTCTCTCCGTCGATGTGCGGTCGATAGATATACGAGGTCACCAATGTTGTAGGTTGGTTCTGCGCTCCTATGCGTGTTTGCGGCATGTGCTTGTGTGACTTTTGCTGTCAACATGGCATCGTGTGCGTCCGCCACATCTGTTTTGAGCGTCATGATGGCCTCTAGTGCGTCGTTGATCTCATTGGGAAAGTCTTCTCGTATGTCGCGCACGTTATCGGGTACAAGTGGTGGCAGGAGGCGCGGTGTTCGTCCGAGATGTAAGTGAAAATGGGAGTATCCCGTCGATGCGTTCACTGTGGACATTAGATTGAATCTTACTCTAGGTAATGCTTTGACCCATCCAGCTTGGCGACGGTCGACGAAATATTGCAGTGCTTGGTTCAATGTTTTGTTAGTGTTTTCGCTTGCGCCATCTGTTTGGGGATGGTAAGCTGTTGACATTTTTAGACGTATACCTGTGAGCTTATGTAGCGCCCTCCAGAATTTGCTGGTGAAAATTTTATCACGGTCGGACACGATATTGAGCGGCAGTCCGTTCTCGCAGTACCAGTTGTCGAAGAAGAGGTTGGCGATTTCCTGTGCTGTCATATTCATCCTACACGGCACGAGTCGGATATCTGCGCCCAGTCGGTCTGTTATGGTCATTATTCCGTCGAAGTTCTTCTCGACAGGTAGCGGTCCGATGAAATCGATGGCTACTGAATCCCCTCGCTTATCTGGTACTGGAAGGGGGTGTAGTGGTCCAGGCGGTTTGGTCGTTCGGCTTTTGTTTCGGGCACAATCAGGGCAAGCCGGTATGTAGCTTTCTTCTAGATCTTTGCGCATGTTGGGCCAATAGAATGATTCTCATAACGATGCGTAGGATTTGTCCAGGCCGAAGTGGCCGAGGTCATCGTGTGCCAATCGAAACAGTGTTTCGCGTATGTGTGTTACCCTCGGTATGACCAGCCGGTTGTTTAGGTATAACATGCCGTTGGTTTGTCGTAGGCCTGGCAGGGAGTTAGTCAATTTTGACAGTTTCACGCACCAAGGATCCGTTTTGTATCCCGATTTTATGTCGTTCATCAAAGATGTGTCCGGCGTGATTGATAACACAAGTGCAACAGGTTTGATATCGTTTCGAACGCCAGCTGGTAGATTCGTTGTTCCGGCCGCGTATGAAGGGATATTGTCGACTTCTGGTGGTAATCGTGACAGTGCGTCTGCAACTGTGTTGTCTTCACCCCGTATGTACTGGATCGTGAAATCATATTGAGCGAAGAATTCTTGCCAGCATGCTTGTCGTCTTGACAGCTCGCGTTGTGTCATGAAGCTTTCTAGAGTTCGGTGGTCAGTGTATACGGTGAATGGTGTACCTATGAGTTCCACCCTCCACTTCTTGAGTGCTCGTACAATTGTGAGCAGTTCTTTTTCGTGGACGGGGTAGTTGAGTTGTGCATCTCGCAGTTGCATGGAGTCGAAAGCGACAGGTTTCGCTGTCTGTGGTGTTGGTCCGAAGCTGAGCATTGCCCCGGTGCGCCAGTCACTCGCATCGCACGTTACGTAGATGTTGTTTTTGCCCAAGTTATCGTGATCGATAGTCACGAGGCAGTCACGTCCGATTACAAGCTTCTTGATATTGTCGAACGCCTTTTGGTGGTCGTTCGTCCACCCTGGCCATTGTTGGTCTGACACTTTGGTTGTCAGTGGTGTTAGGATGCATGTATGTTCAGCCAGATGGGGTAGGAATTGTTCGAGATATCGAACGAGTCCCAGGTAGGCACGTACGTCGCTCACTGACTTGGGTACGGGCCAGTCTAAGATTCGTTTTGCTTTTGAGGCATCCGCCTCGATTCCGGATGCTGAGATATGGTGTCCGAGGAAGTCCAGCTCGGTACAGAATAAGGACGTTTTCTTTGGCGAGCAGAACAAGCTCGCTTTTCGTAGGGCGTCGAGGACAAGTTTGACATTACGCACGTGTTCAGCAACTGATTGAGACCAGATGATGATGTCGTCTAGATACGCATGACAGATCTTTCCGATTAGCGGTCGCAGAGCGATATACATTCATCGCTGGTGAGTTGCGGGTGCATTTCTACCACCTTGGGGCATGACGGTCCATTCATGTAAGCCCTTTGGTGTGTCGATCGTGGTGTATTTAATGTCGTCTGGGTGTATGCGCGTTTGGAAGAAGGAGTTAGTCATATCTATCTTACCGAATATCTTTCCCTTAGCACAGTCGCGTAGGATCTCGTCGATGCGAGGCAGGGGGTGGTTGTCTGGTATAGTATTAGCGTTTAGTGCACGGTAGTCATTCACCCATCTTGGTAGAGCAGCAGGGTCTTTTTTGGGTATTAAGAACGCCGGTGATACGAAAGGGCTCGATGACGGTCATAGACGTCCAGCTGCGATGTGTTGGTTTAATAGTGCGTCCCATGCTTCTCGATATTTTCGAGGTGTGTTGTAGCGTCGGCACTGTATAATTTTGTTTGGGTCTTTGAGACGGATTCGATGGACCACGTCGGTGGGTAAGTGATCGATGTGAGGTATGTCCTCAGGAAATCGATCTTCATACTTACGACGCATTTCTGCGTCAAGGCGTTGTAGTTGTTCTTTGTTGTCTTCGATGAATGCTAAGGTATCGATTCTGCGGTGTATTATTGCAGCGACATTTGGTGATGTCGTTGTCGTATGTTCGTCGAGATCATCATACCGTGTTGTTAGTACTGAGCGAAGTTGTTCGATAACATTTTTGCGCTGTTGTAATACATCTCGATGTGAAGGGATTGGTACTTGTGTGCGTTTTACATGATTTGGAGGGTTCAACAGGTCATATTGCGAATTTTTGTCGATGCAGGTCCGTAGTTCGTGATCTATAAGAAGGCAATTATGGGATAAGAAAGGCCCCCCTAGGAGCAGGGGCACAGCGAGATTTGGCGCAATAATGGCGCGTATAGTACGTGAACACCAGTCGTGGCGCACAGAAGACGGAGACAAATGAACATATTCAGAAAATGAAAGGGAAGAATTTGAAGACGTCAAGAAGGCAGAATTCGCTTCGATCACAGTGTGTAACTTGCGTCTCCGTAGACCCAGTTTGGTCACAAGTTGTTCGTCAATAAGAACTAAGTGTGATCCATGATCAATTAATGCGTCTACACGTTCAAAGGAAGTAGAGGATGGCCCGGTCAAGTGACAGGGCCAGATAAAGTGGGGAGTTTCAATGGGGGCTACGCACGTGTCATCATCGGAGTCCGATATTTCCTCGATTACTGACGAAGGCATAACAGCTCCAATGGGGGCGACGGCGGCAACAGGTTTTGCTGTTTTTGGTTTCTTAGCAAGTGCATCGGCCTCCATTAGTGTCTTGTATGAAGACGGGTCAGGAGGACCGTCGGTACATTCTTTCGAACGGTGAGAGACATAGAACTTTCGGCACTTGTAGCAGCCGTTGTGATCATTGAGTAGAGTCCGTTCGTCTTGAGTTAACGGTCCGAGACGAGAAGAGGAGGAGGGGTAGGAGGAGCTACGGGTGGTCTGCGGAGCTTTTGTAGTCTGTGTGCGTCTAGCGGCCTTATACAGCTCTTCGGCGATCTTCCTGTGAGACGCAAGGTCCTCGCGACGTTTGTCGTCGAGTTCCTTGACTTCTTCAATCCACTTCTTTAGGGTCAGAGTCGTTGGGAGTTTCGCTCTGAGTACAGGAGTGATGAGGTCGTCGCACATGTTCGCCTCGAGTTGATTGCGCAACTGTTCATCAGTCAGGTGGGCCGCGTTACCGAACAGCAGAGCGTTGAGGTTTTGTAGCTCTAAGGCCCATTCATAGAAGGTATGAGCGTTCTGTTGGGAGCCCAGCACCTTCTTGCGCAGTTTAGAGTCCCAGTGAGTTTCCAGCCACGCGTCTTTGAGAGCGGTGATATACTCGGCGAAAGTTCCTGCATCTAAGGTCGCTTTCTGAGTGAGATACCAGGTGTGAAAACGTGGGTCCGCCATGCCCATCGTGATCATTTTGACTTGATTTGCGCCATCTATTTGTTTATGCATGAAGTAGGTAGTGCACGCATTGTCCCATTCACGGGCGGCCTCAGGTGTCAGTTCACCCGCATGAAGCTTCGGCGGCTTGTTGGGAGCATTCTGCTCTACTACTGCGAATTTGGTCATAGTGTGAGATGGACGGTGGACTATATGCGTCGTTTCTGATTCAGAGTCTGATGAAGTGTCGTAATAGCACTTGACAGTGGTATTGGGGACTGGTAGGGCGTTGTTTATCGTGGGTGACGGTTGTGAAGATGAACTTTGAGAAACGGTTGACAGTTGGTTCTTTGCACGCGAGCGCGTGATCAGAGACTGTTTGACGGTTGGGTTCCTTTGTTTAGAAGGCAGTTTGACAGTTTAGGAAGCGGGCGGGTAGCCCAACGTTCCGGGGTTCTAGAGAATTGCACGAGTTTGTTTCTGTTAAAAAAAAAGTGGAAACTCGCCGTGTTAACGGCGAGAAACACTGAACGAATCAGGCGATGAATAACAGGACAAAACCGTGGATTTCCAAGCGTGATACAAAAAGGGCAGATGATAGTAAGTAAGAGACCCGAGTCTGTCCGAACATGACGTTGAAGCGGAGTGATATAAAGGGATGGTCATGTGATTTGGTGATGTCGTAAGCAACAAGCTTACACCAAGTTTCCTAAGCTTCTTTCTCGCCTACATACCACATCCTATCAATGAAAATACGCCCTCTGCTGTGTATCTTGGCGAGGTCGATCAGCTAGTGACTGTCATGCTTCTCCATGATGTCCACCGCAGGTTGTAAAGGTATGATGGCTTGAGTATGGCAACTTGGCGTGAATGAACTGACGTGGTGAGTCAGTGGCGACTGATGAAAACAGTTTCTCAGTGCCTGAGCGGATGGTAATGAGAGGGCCATACTGGTTTGTCCATCCCGCTACGAACTGATCACTGATCAACGGATAGGGGAAATAATCGGCATTGTGTCAAGGACAGCCAGTCGAACATGAAGATTTACTTGCGAGGGGTAGGACTCGAAGTGCTCCCCAAAGTCTCCACGCGGGAAGGGAAGATGGAAGCACTCTGTGATTTAAAAAGGGACGCCCGAGCGATCGATCCTGCCAAAGAGAAGCTGCGGCTGCAACACGTGTTATCAGGGAAGCCCAAATATATAGCAATAGGCGGTAAGGTTCGAACATGAGTCGAAGCCACACGTACGATAATTCGTGGCTCTCTAGATATCACTCCATTCGCTATGCCGATAGCACAGCGAGCGGAAAACCCCACAAGTCCCCTTCAGGCTGTAGGGGTGTGATATACTATCTCTGCTGGCCTGCGATCCGGGGTCCGCTCGTACTGCTCATCAATTCAAGAAAGTTAATGGCAAACACTCGTTCTCACTCACCAGCTCTCGCCTACTTATGCCACGAAGGAAACTCGTGTTCCGTGAAATGAAACTTCGAACTTTATCAACTTTCTGCAACGATATTTTTTTTGCCGCTGGTGCACCGCAATCAGCGCTTCCCAGTGAATACCGAATTTCTCTTATTGGGGATGGGAAGCTCTGAAACGCTTAATTGATTTCTCATTCATATCATTTTCGCATGCATCACTGGTTATCTCTATAAATCGATGACCTTGCTGGCACTGAAGCGTAGGTACTCAAGCCCACTGGTGTAACCCGATTCTCATTCTTATCAGCCTGCCGAAGGTTGTTCTCAGTAGCAATTCATTCATGACAGTACACATCCTAGGCCATGCTTCAAGCGAGGCTTGAAGGCGTATGTAAGTAAATGTGACATGGTAAGTACACGTTTCGATGTCCGTGATGTGATTGTGCATGTCACCAGCGCAAGATGGAAGGTGACCAGCACAATAGGGAAGAAAGATGCCCAGGCACGTATGAGATTAGCAGCACCAGTGGTGAAAATATGAATAGGGATATTGTAGTTGCAGCGCTCGAGGTGGGGGCGTGTTGGGATGGTCACAAAGGTATACTGAAAACGCATCTGTAAGAATGGTGCGAGTTGGAAAAAGGGGGACAAGCATACTCAAATATAGTAGGACACGCGCACTAGGTCCTCTAGACATGCACCATCGCTGGACTCGTGAAGTTCCTCACAAACTCGATTTGTGGACCAGTCTCCGGTGAGTGCGGAAAGCGCTTGCACTTCTCGACGGTCCGCCACTCCCGTTCTATGATCTTCAGTGCTTCTTCGCCATCCCTCGCAATTCCTGCCTCTACAAGCCAGCACCCGACAACTACGCCGGTCCTCCCAATCCCACCACGACAATGTACAGCACACACGCGCCCTTGCTCTGCATTTTCCCTGAGAACGTCTAGTACTAGGCGCATGAAATATGTTGGCTTGTGAGGTAGCGAACGATCAGGGATAGGGAACTGGTGGTAGGAGATGGTAGTCGCGTCGAGGCCGGCAGCCCTGATATGCCTTGGGAGATGGGGCTTGTAGGGCATGAGTTCCTCAGGCTCAGTGAGGTCGATGAATGTGCGGACGCCAGCGGCGAGGAGCTTGTCAAGTTTTTGAGTGGAAGTTTCAAAAGGAGACCATGGGTACTCGCATGCGAGTAGGAGGGGAGTTGCCCAGTAGGAATTGGGTATTGGACGTGGACGTAGTGAACTTAGTGGGAGTTTGCGTGGACGTGAGCGGGATGGGGAGGGGGGCGCGGGGCGCATGCTTCTGTATAGGGAAGTGGGTGTATGTATTTTGTTCTTCCGCGAGGAGGAACCCAGCTTGTGCGAAGCGTCGTGTGATAGCATCGGTCAAGTAAAACAATTGTGTATACCGTAATTGGTTCGTAAAGATGAACTCGCGTGTGGTTTGATTGACACAAGCTCGCATCTACTCCTCGACTTTATACCGTCAGTTGCGACTTTCGAGAACCTAAGTCTAGACCATTGCATTGCTTTCGTTTTCGTCCGGTTTCATCCGATTGCCGATGAGTTCTTATCGAACACGTTGAGCTAGTGCCAAATCCAGCGACCCTCGCTCATCGTCCGAACATGCTCCTCGGAACATTCGTTATTCCCAAACATCCATTGGCCCAGTTGACGCTCATTTAAACTCAGTACTGATTGTTTCCGATGCACTGGTCTTCACCCTCCTAGTTGCGATCGCAAGGATGCGTTCAGTTCAAGACGCTCGAAAATAGCCGCTCTCTCCACTCTCTTTTCGCCGCTATATCTCCTTGGATTCACCGCAAGGTCAGCCTCACCTCTGCCAGAAGGACTTCTTTCATACTTCTATGGTTGTGATCACAATCTTTCTATGGCATCGTGTGCCGTTGTGTAACGAAAACCCATTTTATGGCATGTAGGGAATGCACAGTGCAACTGCAGTACGTATTATCTACATCCTGGGCGCAGGACCCTTGACATGATGTCCTATGTCCACGGCGACAATTCAGAGGCTGTGCTCATATTCGGGGGATATAAATACGAAGATGTGATAAGGAGGGCATAACATGTCACAGGCACTCATCGGATCATGGAAGGCTCGACTCATCTAGATCTAGCTATACGCTTGGCGCACGTCAATGCATCCCCAGTACCCCAATCGCCAAAGTCACGCGCCCGTGCATATGGAATTTCTTCTTCACTTGACTCTTTGTCCTTTTATTGCGAGTGGTTGACTACATGTCTACATTCACTTTTGTCACCGATACACTGTCTTGTATTGTTCTTTAGCTTGCAAGTTAAGTGTAGGTTGCACATGGTGGACTATACGCCACGACTGAATTATATTTGTCGCTCCAATAGGCCACCTGATTCGAATGCCCTTCAGTGAGCGCAGTCATGGATTTATTCTTGTGTTTCTGTCTATTCAAGAGGACGCGTCGGCCGTGTTTCTTGGAGGATTTGGATACGATCCGAGGCATTTGGAGTAGTCACACAGACACTTACAGTACGAGTCAGTTCCTCCTCATTGGCTAAAGTCACTACCAGCACCCGTGGTACTTGCACAGCTACTGGTTCCAGATCAACCAGGCGAGGGACCCCACGACCAGATGTACTGAGTGGGGCGCGCAAGATTGGCAGGAGCACCAACAAACCCCAACCTTCACTCGTCACTCAGACACCTCCTGTGGCACGGATGCGTGGAACATGGATGTAGCACCGCTCATCTGACCCACATTTGCGCTGTCTTTTTTCGCTGGACTCGCTCCTGACTGCTTAGTCCCGAAGAGAAAATACCTGCCTTCATTCTAGACTCGGCCTTCGACCAGATCTCGCGAACAGCACGTTGGCGCAACGAAACCTATAATTCAGCCGATTTAGATTCTCTGAGATCCCTTGCGTCATACTGGCTGCATGACGATACTGGCAGCATGCCCGAGATGGGAACACAATCTGATGTCAATGAACATACATTTTTCAATATTTTTGGTACGCACTGCAATTGTGCAAATCAGGGTTTACTCAACACTCTTGTCGCTCACGTTGATCTAATGCGCGCGTGCACAAGCTGGAACACCGCGGCGATGTATAAGTTTAGTTTAGTTGCCTAAAGAATCACCAGCGAAGGCCGAACGTCACTCGTGCCGTACAGTCCATGGAGCACCAGCAGGAGAGACATTCGATGAGAAAGCCGAACAGAGACTCTAAATGATTTCCTGGGAAACATATTTTTACATGCAGTATAGATACGACAACCTGTTTCTTTTGCAGATTATGTTTTCAAACAAAAAATCACGAAAGACAGTCAAGAGACAAATAAATATATATACTTACATAGTGCGACCACAAGACAGAGCTTGCAATGGAGAAGGAATACAAAATAGCAGAATGATGGCGAAATCCATCCGAGCTCAGCTTCCAAGACCCCAACAGCGCATAGCTCCGACACCGAGGTTGATGATAATAATGATGTCCATGACGCAACGATTGTACCGGACGAGACAGTAAAGGTCTCCAAAGCAAGAGCGAGTGCTGTATATAGATATCCACATAAGACATCATACATGAAAAAATATACCACGAATAAGAAAACTGATAAGACTCACGAGATGCCACGGTCCGCGACAGAGGCCTGATGGGTTCTAGCATCTTTCGCAATATCAGGAACTCACAGGAAACCTCCGCTGCTCCCACTGCCGAAACGCTCGCCGAGTCCTTTGGCATCCCGAAGCATTTTCTGCCTCTGTTTATCATCCATAAGCCGTCCACCCAGAGACATATCGCGTTCATGATCCCAGATAACCGAGGGTTCACTCTTCTTGTGCGTCTCCTCCTCTTTTTCTCGGTCTATATGCGACTCGACAAGTGCTGAGCCACGAGCCTTGCGCTGGCAAAAAATGGGTCAAGTTCCATTTCAAACGGGCGAACAATCAAAGGTCACGTACTGTGTGCTCCTCAACTTCTCTGCGAATTTCCTCATCCCGTCGCCGTCGCTTGGCTGTTTCATGCGAATCCTCCTCTGGCGGTGCATTTGCTGCACGTCGTTTCCGTCCAGCAACTTCGTCAGCAAGACGTTGTTGTTTTTCTGCAGGTGTCTCAGTCCAAAGGGAAGATCCAGAGTTGTCCCGCGATGGTGCAACGCTACGTGCGAACTGACGAGGCCTGGCTTTTGTCGGGTCAAGTGCTATATGACTTTGATAAGACACAACTTAGAGAACCGCGTCTTGAATGAAACGTACACGCCAATAAGTCGCCGCTTTTTGGAGGTACAAGCATCCACTCCTCCCGTTGAAGCTTTTTTGGTTTGCTCGCCTCTTCCTGAAGCTTCCTTCTCCTTTCCTCCCTCTCCAAAAACTCTTCCACGCCCGATTTTTCTTCTGTTAGCGAAGCATAAGCTGCAGGAAGTGGTTGAGGCCCAACATCTGAATCCGAGTCATCATCGTAAGGAGCTTGCGAGTGAGGTAATGATGGTCCTACGTGTTGTCGTTTCGGAGGCGGTGTATTCGATTCACTCTTTGAGGGCAACGAAGGCCCAGCTGTGCGGGAGGCAGCGAGGTCGGGTGGCAGAGCCGGTGTGTAATCGTCGTCTTCGTCAGAATCCTCGGCTGAGGTGATGCTTGGAAGAAGGTGTGCTGGAATCTGTGGGCCTATGGAAGACATTTGTGAGTATCGATGAAGCACTTGGTGAATTCAGTTGTAGCTCGTAGCTTATGTAACCATTTATCTAACATACTCGACATCTGAAAATTACGACTAACGTTTCCCTCGCCTCTATCTGTCGCGTCCACCATATTTTTGCACATCAACCACAGTGCACACCCATGAGCGGTCGAGTCTCATTATAATGCGGATCAGATTTTTGACCGTAAGTGAAGGACCTGTGAAGAACCTCTCTTGGTCAACAGCAACTCGAAAGGGCGATGGGTTCCTTCTGCAGGGTTACTAGCCATCGAGTGGGTCGGCACAAAATATTTCGTAAGGTAGCTCAGGCGGTCATGTCTGCTTGTCACAGATTTTGAGGGAATATCGATCGATCTGCTAAGTCAAGCGAAACTTTCCCCATGCATGTTGGGTGCGAAACGGATAATTTGTTAAGTCGGTCTTGCTGTCGATTATCTCAACTGTGAGTGGACCTGCAATGCTTCTGTGATTCAGGAGTAATTATGTTCTCATCTTGTTTATTTGTTTGCAGAAGGCGAGATGTTGTGGTAGTGCAACAACGATCATCTCAAAGGAGTCGGGCAAAACTGTACAGCATTTCTACCTGGCGCCTTAATTGCGCAGATAACAGTCGCTAGATGCGTTCAACCGGCAGGCCTAAGGATATCTTCATACGAGAGCTCGCAGTCAAAAGCACAGTTAAGAAACAGGAGAGCGGCTGATAAAGGACTGCATCTCGAAAGCATGGCGAATATTGATTTTGATATGAGACCCCGTTCTCGTGAAGTCGCCTCAGGACGTTCGAATTCATGCGACACCACCACCATAAAACAAGCTGCCTGAAATTTATGGGAAGAAAAGAAGTTCGGTGGCGGGGATCGATAGCCTGCCATCAATTGCCAGCGTGGTCGGAATCACCAAGATTCCAGCATTTTCATATTGACGGACCAGGGTTTGGACAATTCGTTCAAGCACCTCTGTTTTCCTGTGAGGCGTTGCAACAAAAGGTTCCATGTGCTGTAAGTAGACGAGCTCTCCCAGGTCTTTGGACAACGAAGCACACGGTCTGACCTCGATCTTGTCTAGTACTTGGGCGGTGACCTTCAAGTTTCTTCCACGTGCGGGCATGTTGGCCCATTGCTGTTTCGCGGTCCCTGGTATGTGTTGATTGCAGTTAACGTCATAGTTAATGTCGCAGTACTCCCAAATGTAACACGCTATCAGTATCATGTGGAACATCCTGCAATGAACTAACGAGTTTCCGCTAACGTGGTCTACGAAATGAAAAGGCGACAGGATGATGATGAACGACCAGTCAGGTCGTCCATCAATCAACAAGAAAAACATCTTGTTGAGGAATTGGCTTGCGACTTCATTGGTCGTGAGGGTGTTAGAGACGTTGGTCTCGTCATGATATAACTGGGCGTTGACACGCCAGATAGTGTCTGAGAAGTTTCGGACAGTGGAAGTAGACGCGACGCACCACCCATCCCCAACTGCGCGGCTAGCGAAGATAGTGAGGTATCGCGAGACCGTGTTGTTGGTGCTCTGAATGGCGGTTTAGTATGACATCACAGACATCGGAGATTGAATTTCGGGCGTATGTCTTTAACATATGCATAGAAAATCATAATTGTACGTTCAATATGAGAGATGACTTGTTCAACAGTTGTTGGATCGAAACGAGTCGCATGAGCAGTGGATTATACAGGGGGAACAAGTTATTTGGTTGCGTTGATCATAATATAAAGAAACGAGCTGCTAGTGAGCCTGTTCCGGGTTTCAGTCAGAGAGGGAGTTCATGGTACCGGACTTGACTACTCCGAAGTTCCTTCGAACAACTTCGCATTCTAGGTGAATACCAAAACGAACAAGTCTAGTTGAAATGAGATTCAGAACTAGATTCCTAGACTTGCAAGACATACCGAGCATGACTCCAAGCAATTTAACGGTTCACATGATGCCATTCTCCAGTATTTAAAGTCGAAGAGCCAATTCATAATTGCGTGAAGTACCTTCTGACGATTCTGAGCACAGGCCAAAACCGTAGTTTCAATCACTCACAGTACAGTGTAGAATCCCATCATGGGCATCGCCAAATAGGACTGCCACGAGACCTACTCGACATGTTCGCTTCAGTAAGTTATTTTCATATCAATAGACTTAAATTTGAAAAATTCACTTAGTCGCTTTTATTTGTTTAAGTTATTGGAGGAGTCGTAGGTGTTCCGTACATTGGTGATGTCGAGATGAACAAGACGCGGTTTGGAGGTCATGGGGCCCATCATGTCAGACTTCGATTTCAACATCATGGTTACCTGTGAGTGACTGTTTCAGGGTTGCTGAATTAATAGTTGAGTCGGCGTTGGGCTATGACATCAATGGCGTGTTAACTACAGAGTTCCATCTTGAGGGATGTGTTGCGGTTCTTCTGCACACCTAAGCGATTCCGTTTTTGTAGTTTTGTCTTGCGATGCGAGATCTGGGACGAAGCTCCATACAAGTTGCGCAGGTTGGAGAAATAGATTGTCAGAGTAGAGTAAGTCCCAGATAAGGGCCACACGAACCAGGTCTCGGGAGATTCGCACAGAGAGTTGGAGAGATCGATGATGACGATTAAAAGCTTGGTGACCCCCGAATAACCCAAATAACCCCTGGTACATCAACCCTACTAACCCTCCCAAGATTGCAGATTCATCTAACCAACCTCTCTATGCATGCCTCGAGCACTTTCGGCAGTTAGAGCAAGGAAGTTGCGAACTTCACAAATGTCCAGTTCAGGGAATCGGCTCAACCGGAGATCTCTCTGATGCCGTCGAAGCACTGAGACAACGTGAGCAACATAATACAAGAACAATTCAAATGCCCCCAATCAAGCGAACAGGATTTGAGGCCTGTCATGTTGTGCAATTAATCACTGGCAGCTCGGAAAATTGTCGTCGTGTTTGGCTGCAACGCTCTTCAAATATTTGTAGGCAAGACGAAGGTCATGAGGTTTTGGAAGAGAGCTGCTGTCGTTATCGGCTCGTCATGATATAGCAAGTCATTTTCCGACCTTGTCAAGTACTATATGGCAGTGACAGCTAGTGGGACGCGGACTCCTCGACGGTTTAAATCGACCCAGAAATTGAGGGCATATCCATGATTGGTGTATGAGTGTCAATACATCCATGTAGATTATAATTTGCCTCCCACCGCTCTATACTTCTTGACCATGATCCAGGAGGAATAGCATGTGCTCGATCACCCATCTTTCGTCCAAATGCAGGCACAGAGTTCATTCTTTTCGGTCAGGACTAATCCTCTGACAGACCATGGGGAGTCTCAGTTGGAAATAGGTGCGAGATGGTGTGTTTGCAGCCGTTGAGCTGAGGCCTACAAAACTCGAAACTGATTCAAGTGGTTTTTCAACACTACCACAAACACGTGATCGAGTGTAGCCGCGTCACATGCGCGTCACACCGCCTACCACACCCGCACGCTCAGGCCAGGTGGTGGGCAACACTCATCGTCCACATACTGCAATACACTGAAGCCTTGGGCCTTGGTTTCGGTAAACATAGGGAATTCGAATAAGTTGTGCATCTCCTTCAACTTACCCTATCAACGAGCGTGGAACAAAGCATGACCTGGCCTTTGTCACTTTGGACTAGACAAGTGGCATTGTGGCTCTTTGGGCTTGTCTTGGACGGTATTTAAGTCTCTGTCGACCATTATTTTCTTATAACCACTCTCTTCTCAATAGGCTAGTCCCTTTCGAAACCTTGCAACTCTCGTGTTCTTCTGGACTGCAACTCGCTACCTAGATAGATCTTTGGCAACATGCAAACCGTAGCACCCGTTCCAAACGAGGTATCACCCGCTGTGGCTCAGCACACGGAAGCGCCTGGCTTGACAAACAACACTCCCTCCAACGTCATAAATCAAGCTGGCAAACTTCAGCATGCGCGCAAGAGTCCAATCAATGCCTTGCCTGAAGAGATCATTCTGCACATATTCAAGTTGGGCGTGTCCTGTCGCAACTCTCAAAAACGTATCGATTTTGCAGTCTTAGTTTCTCATGTGTCACGCACATGGCGTAACGTCGCTTTCAGCTGCTCTTCGCTGTGGACGGACATCACCATCATGGCCGATAGGGTGCATAATGTTGATGGCGAGCTCGCTATCGTAAATGCATCGCTTCTTCGTGCAAAGGAGTTCGCCTCGCGTTCTAGACTCTTTCCGTTATCTGTCCGACTCAAACTTTTCATAACACCCAGTTTCGTGTATCTCCAATCGGGCACGATTATGATAATGAATTGGCTCTGTCGGGTGCTACCACGCGTCAAGTATCTCTCGATACACTGCGATACTCTCCAAGTTGCGTGGCTCGTCATGAATCGTTTGCATACAGCTCCCATGGAGACTCTGGAGACCTGCAAAATGAAGTATGGCACTACAGTCCTATCTTGTTGTCATTCAATCATACCACCACCACCCGTGCGCTTTCTTTTTCTGGCTGGCCAAAACGAAGAACAGGCAGCGGTCAATTTCTTTCCAAAACTGACACGTGTTAAAGTGTCTGGGTTCCCGGTGTCATGGTCTCAGTGGTCTTTAACGCGGCTGACATCCCTATCGATTAATTTCATGACCTTGTATGACCGACCTTCGGTGGACGCGCTGGAATACATCCTTACGATGAACAGAGAGACTCTGGAAAAATTCGAGATCCAAGGTGCTATTCAGTTTGGGACGCCGTCTCGTAACACGGCCGAATTGCCGACGAACTTGCCGAGGCTCACGGACCTTACGCTCGGTTATTTATCCCAGTGGGAAGCTATAATTTTTTTCCTTCACTTCGAGGCACCTGCGCTGAAATACCTAAAGTTATGTGACATCTCTCGTTCGATTCTCGCTCAGCACTGGTCGCAGGACTTCAAAAACGGGTTCGACTTGAACAATCCGATCTTTCAGAATATACTTGCTCTTCAACCGTTTAACAACTTTTCCTCTACGATGCTTCTCGAAAATCTGGTTTATGGATGGACCTCAATACTTAAACAAGTTGAAACGCTCGTGCTTGAATATTTCAGTTTACCACCTCTTTTCTCCAACTTCTTCCTGCAAAACAACGATCCTTTGAAACGATTTTATGGCGCTCGTGTTGTTCTGGCTTACCGCATGTTGCAGAGATGCTCGCAGCTTCGACGCCTCACTCTCACCGACCCGGAAGAGTGTTTCATCCATGCACTCAATATGTATCCCAATGGTGCCAAAGACAGCGGCCCGGCTCCTGTACTCACTCACCTGTATCTCGCCTCGTCTCGTCCTGACCGTCTGCTGCTCTTTTTGAAGCGAAGGGCGGAAAACCTTGCGAAGGAAAAGGGTCCGCATATTTTGGAATACCTTCAGCTAGCGACAGAGAAAAAAGATGTGGATCATCTGTTGGAAGCTATTGTATCAGACCATATTGACCTAAACCATCTTGCAAAGAGTTCGTTGGTGGCTGAATGGCAGGGAAGCTTCACTACCTGAATCTTGTGTGTTTATGTTCTGCCGGTGTAGTAGAACTTAGACCTAGAAGGAATACGTTGTATTTATAGCTTATGTCATCGCTTAATACGGAACAATAATTTGAAAGACTTGTTTTTGTTCTTGTTTTCGCTTAAGGGCCTCGTGCTGGCAGCGCGCTGTTTATTGTTCGATTAAGAGGTAACGAGGTTTTTTTGCCCCAATTGTTTCTCGGCTTATATCAACGACCCTCTCACTCTAGCTCACTTTCTTCGTGCCCAACTTTGATTTCTTTCGAGACCAGCCTAGACAAGTACTGTGTACTTTGTCATTCTTGTACTCTTCTGCTTCGATTTTGTAAATCTCATTGCCCCATTGATTACTGCGCGCTCCTAAGCTGCCCACTCAAGACCTATCCACTCTTTCAATCTCTTGTGCAATGTCTTCTACCGCGATCTCGACGATCACATATCCATGTCCCCCACCTACTACAAATATCCTTGACTCCCAACAGCGCATGCGTCTCATACGTTCTGCGCGCAAATTGGGGGCAGTCATGGGCACCACACCCTACCTCCTCGAGGCAGATGTTCCTATTACGCTTCTCCCCATCGGGGGTAACAAAAAATCAGTGACGGGCAAAGCACTGAAGCGCCAGGGCTCCATATTCATGCATTACCACAGAGACTCCCCCTCCGTAACATCATTTAGCTCAGCCTCAACGTCATCTTTCCACTCCCCGTCTGCATCACTAGTCTCGCTACCTTCGAGCATGCGGAGCACAGAGTCCTCAGTGACACCGCCTGGCCTGCCTGCGCGCGGCAGAAAGTCAGCAGATAAGCCCAGACCATTGTACCTTCGCATGAACGCTGTCCCTGTATCGCCCACCGACAACCGCTGTACATCACTACCCCCCACACCTACCTCAGCTGACACGACCTCCGCTTACTTCCCCCCTACGCCTCGCACGCCAAGTTTCGACGCGGCAGAACTGCGGAGAAAGCGGATGGCAAAACTTGCACGGCATCTAGGCGAGAATGTGCCTCCTGAATTAGTCACAGGACGGGGACCGCCTGCTCAATTACGTTCTGAAGAAGACGTGCCCAACAGGAAGCGACGCAGTATGTCTATTGACCTCACGAGCCCACAAAATACACCTATCGCTCCGAGGCCTGAAATTTTCTCACAGACTCGGACAAACAGCGATTGGGTTGGGGAGTGGAATCGATCTGATATCAGAGATGTTCAGAGGGAACTGAGAAGCCTCAGGGCTGTACGATGTTAATGGCTTCGCGGTTTGGGTGGTCTCTATTACCCCCTCACATGATTTTATGCTACTCCCATATTATGACATTCCGCTGGCTGCAGGCATCCAGCTGGACGAGATCCAATTCACGATAACTAGTCATCTACATATATGTATCATGTTGGGCGTTTTTTCACGTTAATAATTCATACATTCGCATGTACAACTACTGATGTCATTTGTAAAACATAATAATACGTGGGCATCGGTCGCTATATCGATTTTTCACATATCATGCATTTTCTCTTACACAGACTGAAGTTCTGAGTACATACAATGTTTTATTTTTAGAATAGTGACCCACTTTAGCACTTTCGCTTCCGACTTGACGTCGGAGTTGTTTAGTAAACCTAATGGTCGACGGTCCTGCTGCACGACTAATATTATTCCAATGGGTCATCCAGAATGATATCGATACGATGGAATCGAAATATCTTGGCACTTGCGTGTCCACTATTAATCACCAGGTGGGTCATGAGGTTCCCTTGCGGACCTATTACTTTTAGTACGTGGAAGGAAGACTCACACATCCCCGATTGATCCGTGCAGGTGCTGAACTTGTGTTTGTAAGTCAGTGTAATCATGCACTGTAATCTTAGCGTATCCGTCGCTCATCGCACCAAGTCACCATGTCCTGGGGTACTTAACCTGTTGCAATGCACGGGGTGTTGTGACTATCAGCAAACCCAATCATTTCAATGGCGTTTACCACTATTGCATGTACCCTTATTCTCTTGGCCAGCATCTGGATCGTGAAGCAACGATATCAGACTGCAAAGCGGTTACCATTACCGCCTGGGCCACCTGGACGTTGGCTTTTAGGAAATACAATGCCAAAGTCATAGTAAGTCTTCGTCAGAGAACATCGATATTTCTCTAACCTCTCATGCAGTGTGCCGTTTCAATTCGCGAGGTGGACAGAACAATACGGTCCCGTATTTTCGCTCAAACAAGGTCATAGAATTTTCGTGATTATAGGACGTCATCAGGTAAGCGTCAAACAATCATCGTCTAGCCAGGCCTGAAATGGTTCTCGTCATAGGCTGCGGTCGATATCATGGAAAAACAGGGAGCAAATCTCGCTGATAGACCACGTTCTATTGCAGTGCAAGAGACACTATCTGACGGGATGAGAGTGGTCACCGAGTACAGTGGTGAGAGATTGCGCCGGCTGCGCAGGTACATCTTGTCTCTACCGGATGCGATCAGTGAGACTGAATGTAAAGCAGGGTCTTGCATGCAGGCTTGCAGCCCAAGGTTGCGGAGACCTATGAGCCGATCCAGACCAAACATGCGAAGAATCTGATTCTAGATATTTTAAATGATCCAAAGAACCACCAAGGTCATGCCAAACGGTACGAATACTGGTTGTCACTCATGGTACAGGTGGTAATCCGTGCATTTTAGTTATGCAGCTTCCGTGGTCATGACCTTCACCTATGGAAAAACTACTCCGACTTCGTACACAGACCCTGAAGTCGTTGCCGTTAATAAATCTGTTGCGCGTTTTGGTCGAGCCATGAAGCCGGGAGCGTACCTTGTGGATACGTATCCAATCCTGCGTTTCGTCCCAGGCTACCTGAGTCAGCTGAAGGTATGGCACAAAGAAGAACTTGCTCTCTTTAACGGGCAGTTGGATGCGGTGCGAAGACAGATGGTATGTGATTTTGCCATTCTGACAGATATCCTCGCTCACCACTGTGAAGCATGAGGGCATTGCAAGGCCATCTTTTTCGAAGTTCATTTTAGAGCACCAGAAACAATACCAGCTTGAAGACAAGGAACTGGGATACATTGCAGGAGGAATGTTCGCGGCCGGTTCTGATACGGTAAGCTCTTATGTTACTTTGCGTCTTTACCTGACCACTGTTGTAGAGTGCATCTGCGATCACAGTTATGATGATGGCTGCTACCACTCACACGGACGCACAGGCTCGTGTTCAAGAGGAACTTGATAACGTCGTAGGGCGTACACGGCGTGGGTTATGGCTTTTCTTTGTCAATCTACTGACTGAGATAGCTCGTGATTAGTGCCAACATTTGATGATCAGGAAATGCTGCCGCAGGTTACCGCGTTCATGCTCGAGAGCATGAGGTGGAGACCTGTCAGCCTTGGAGGCACGTCTTATTTGAATTGTGATGACGCGACAATGAACGACGACCTTGCATCACAGGCTTTGCACATCGCGCGACCAAGGACATAATTTGGAATAACTACCTCATTCCTGCAGGTGCGACTGTTATTGGCAACCATTGGTCAGTAGGCAAATATTTTTGATGTTTCGCGTTTGTCTCTAACGCTCGTCTTTCAGGGCTATCGCAAACGATCCTGAGGTGTTCCCAGAGCCACACAAGTTCAATCCTCAGCGCTGGCTTGACGATGCAGGTCGTGTGCGCCATGATCTCCGGTTTTTCCCTTTCGGCTTTGGCCGGCGGTGAGTGGTATCGTTTATCACTCAACCCGTTCCCATGACTGAATTGAAAATGTCAGCGTGTGTCCCGGTCAACATGTTGCAAATAGGTCTATCTTCATCAACACGGCTCTTATTCTTTGGGCTTTCCGCCTTTCTGAGAATCCTGCAGCAAAGATCGACACGCTTGCTTTCTCGGATACTACGATTATGCATGCTGCTCCGTTTGAGGTATGTTTGGAGAAGAGGATCGATGAGAATTTGATCAGGGAACTGTGCGCACCTGAGCAGTAAATGGCGTCTGTCTAGGAACTTGAAAGTTTGGTACTCCAGTCATGCTTATTATGTAATACAGACGCTTGTGCATGCCTTTGTCATCCAGGATCTTGTGGCTGTGTAATGAGTGGGCGCTCTGGCTTCGTACCTGTTCTATACTACATACCGCACAATATTATCCGCGTTCGACATGGGCAAACTGAATATCGCTCACCATAAATCGTACCACCCCTACCGCCGGGATAATATCGAACGCGTACGGAGAGATGAAGAGGAAGCTGCGCAAAAGGAAGCCGAGGCTGAGGGAAAGGTAGTGCTGGCTGATGCAGAGGCTCGGCTAGACCTCCTCCGAGAGCGTGCAGGACTTGGGAAAGGAAAGGGGAAGAAGAAGGAGGACGATATGAAGGCTATAGAGGATGCCAGGGCCTCCGTCGTTGCCAAGGACTCCAATCAAGGTCATATCAATCTATTTGAGGATCTAGAACAGGTTAACTCATTCTCGGCGTTTTGTGCGCATATACTGATATGGTGCTAGCAAGAAATGATTACTGCCATACGAGCGACAAAGAAGACTGCACAGCTGGAGGCCGAGAAGGGTGTACCACTGGCTCCGAGTGCTAAGGACCTCAAACCATGGTACAGCGAGCACGATAAGGGAAAGGAACACCAGAAAGATGAAAAGAGTGAACGCTTGAGGTATGCAGCTCATACTGCTCCAGCCTTACATTTACTTCTCTTTGACATTTCAGACTGCGGGATTTAGCTTCAAAGACCATGAATGATCCTCTCACAGCCATCACGCATCAGCTTGCATCGGGCTCTTCGTCGAACAATTCTTCCCCTGTCCCTCAACCGTCATGGCGACGTTCCAAACATCGTATTCTACCTGATTCAAATGATAAGATGAAACCGCCTCCCCTACCTTCGGATGCTACGGCCATGCGCCTCACACGTGAATCATCAGAACGCGAACGCGCGCTGGCATTGATTCGGCGCAAGCAGCGTGAAATGAGAGGCAGCGAGACGCCGAGCACTGTGCATGGAGGACTGGATGAAGGGTATGGGGATGTATTTAACCGGCGGGAGGTCGAAGAAGCGCACTCATATCGGCGAAGGCGGTGGTAAGTACATTCCCGGTCTATCATTATTGTGTTGTATGCTCTACATCCCGTGGCAGCGCTACGATGCGATATTGTATCAATGGTTTATGTATTTGTAAATTGGCTTGTTCCTGGACATGCTGAGGGCCCTGGTGTCATGTGGTCTACCCTGTCGTTCGATAGTGAGTACATCAGCAAGGTGCGTGCGCTACCTCACTTACAGCAGAGGTCAAGATCTCCAGCATCACTCGGTAAGGTACTTTCTGCTTGTATATAAGGTTCAGCATTGCGCATTTACTACCCCCAACCTGCAGTCTCCACCTATCACACCTAACCTCCAGTTGCACCCTCCCGTGTCACGCGCGAACTGCAACTACAACTTCATGAAACCTGACGCCTCGAACACTCACGCTGACTCGGACTCTCGCGCCAGACCGTGACCTCCCGATACCCTCCCGCCACTTTCTGCTCTCATTTAGTCATGAGAAGATGTCAAAGTGCTCGCTTGGCCTTATTCTACTTCGTAAATCTCACGAACGGAAGATGATTCGAGAAATAAAAGTAAATCTGAATTCTCTCTAACTAAGGAAGACAACATGCAAAATACGGAGATGCAAGAAAATTGTTCCCAAGCAAACATGAAGGAGACATCTATATATATTTATCCCAAGCTCATTAAAGGATCCCGCAATGAACATGTATAAATCGTTGTTATTCTCCTTGGTAAATGCGAGGATGCTCGGATTTATGAATTCAAAACGAGTATTACGACGAGTGATTCACTAGAACTCGTCGGAGAGCGATCTTTCATATGAAAAAAGGCTGGTACTACCATTTGATTTCCACAGATGATCGTCTTGGTACTGATGGTCACTGGATTCATAGTCCTCAAGATGCCCTTGAACCAACTGTGAGCAGTAGCATTTGAAGCCATACCCATCCTGATTTTAGGCGGGTGATCTCACTGGAAGAACTTCAAATTCAGGCTCGACGCTAGGCAAAATTGACATGAAACAAAACTGGATATTCGGTAATGCTATAATCGGGTCATCAACAAGTAGGGCTAGAAGTATTGATTTAGTGACTGTGAGGGACGGTTAAGGCTAAGAACTCACAGATCTCGGCAATTCAACCAGTGTTCTCCATGAGCCATGCCACTCAAATCAATCTCTTGCCCTTTGGGTATCGTCCATACAGTCCTAGAATAATGAATTGGCCGAGCAGGTGGCACCCAGAAAAGCAGCTGACCACCCGGTGCTACCATCCATCCATCATCCAGTAAGACAGGCGTTGAATTAAAATCATGATGAGAGGTGTTTTCGAGTAGCTCAGCGGGTGCTTGAAGCGCATGGTCCAAGTTTGATGAGAAGCAAATGACGGGATTGCTCCAAGAATTGGTCAACGGGATAGTTTCCGGTGTGGAAGGTGTGGTGGGACGTTTATGCAAAGAGGATACAGAGGACTGATTCTCCGCGTGCTCCTGGAATGGCTGCGCGGTCGCTGCATTCCACAGCCGGACAGTGAAATCGATTGAACCGGACACTATGCGAGTGCCATCGGGGGAGAACGAGACTGACAAAACCGAACTAGTGTGCCCTTGGAAGGGCTCACCCAATGGCAGCCCCGTCGCTGCATCCCACACTCGGACAGTGGAATCGCTTGAACCAGACACTATGCGAGTGCCATCGGGGGAGAACGAGACTGACCAAACGTCACTAGTGTGCCCTTGGAAGGGCTCACCCAATGGCAGACCCGTCGCTGCATCCCACACTCGGACAGTGGAATCGCTTGAACCAGACACTATGCGAGTGCCATCGGGGGAGAACGAGACTGAGTAAACCTCACTAGTGTGCCCTTGGAAGGGCTCACCCAATGGCAGCCCCGTCACTGCATCCCACACTCGGACAGTGGAATCGCTTGAACCAGACACTATGCGAGTGCCATCGGGGGAGAACGAGACTGACCAAACCGAACTAGTGTGCCCTTGGAAGGGCTGACCCAATGGCAGCCCCGTCGCTGCATCCCACACTCGGACAGTGGAATCCCAAGAACCAGACACTATGCGAGTGCCATCGGGGGAGAACGAGACTGACGAAACCGAACTGGTGTGCCCTTGGAAGGGCTCACCCAATGGCAGCCCCGTCGCTGCATCCCACACTCGGACAGTGGAATCCCTTGAACCAGACACTATGCGAGTGCCATCGGGGGAGAACGAGACTGACCAAACGTCACTAGTGTGCCCTTGGAAGGGCTCACCCAATGGCAGCCCCGTCGCTGCATCCCACACTCGGACAGTGGAATCGCTTGAACCAGACACTATGCGAGTGCCATCGGGGGAGAACGAGACTGACGAAACCGTACTAGTGTGCCCTTGGAAGGGCTCACCCAATGGCAGCCCCGTCGCTGCATCCCACACTCGGACAGTGGAATCCCAAGAACCAGACACTATGCGAGTGCCATCGGGGAAGAACGAGACTGACGAAACCGTACTAGTGTGCCCTTGGAAGGGCTCACCCAATGGCAGCCCCGTCGCTGCATCCCACACTCGGACAGTGGAATCGCTTGAACCAGACACGATGCGAGTGCCATTGGGGGAGAACGAGACTGACGAAACCGTACTAGTGTGCCCTTGGAAGGGCTCACCCAATGGCAGCCCCGTCGCTGCATCCCACACCCGGACAGTGGAATCGCTTGAACCAGACACGATGCGAGTGCCATCAGGGGAGAACGAGATTGACTTAACCGAACTAGTGTGCCCTTGGAAGGGCTCACCCAATGGCAGCCCCGTCGCTGCATCCCACACCCGGACAGTGGAATCGCTTGAACCAGACACTATGCGGGTGCCATCGGGGGAGAACGAGACTGACGAAACCGAACTAGTGTGCCCTTGGAAGGGCTCACCCAATGGCAGCCCCGTCGCTGCATCCCACACTCGGATAGTGGAATCCCTTGAACCAGACACTATGCGAGTGCCATCGGGGGAGAACGAGACTGACCAAACGTCACTAGTGTGCCCTTGGAAGGGCTCACCCAATGGCAGCCCCGTCGCTGCATCCCACACTCGGACAGTGGAATCCCTTGAACCAGACACTATGCGAGTGCCATCGGGGGAGAACGAGACTGACCAAACCGAACTAGTGTGCCCTTGGAAGGGCTCACCCAATGGCAGCCCCGTCGCTGCATCCCACACTCGGACAGTGGAATCCCAAGAACCAGACACTATGCGAGTGCCATCGGGGGAGAACGAGACTGAATAAACCCCACCAGTGTGGCCGCTCATCACGGTCTGAATAGCCGTCCAGTTCATAAGACGTCCATCTATCAGACGAAGAGTGTTCGGAAACCTTGCAGTAAACTTTCTGGCCATCGTGGAGTTGATAGGCGAAAATGGCAGCGCTGATAGGTAAAGATGCGGTGTGCTGTGCAAAATCATCCCAGCAAACAGTTGGACGAATCTTTGCACATCCTTTGCAGTGGACAACACATTTTCATACCCAGATTGGCCCTGTGTTCGCGCGTAAGCACTTCACCTCACACCACCAGTGAACTTTGTTCTCACCTTCAGCCACTGGGAAATGAGTGGAAGCACACCAACTGCAACGCTGAGTCCATTAAGAAGCCCGAGTGATTCAATCCAAAAGAGCAGCCGCTCGTGGTCGAAGAATGATCCTATCTCCTTTGCGAGCTCCGTGTCGAATTCCGTTGCTCCTACGTGTGTAGCCCAAAATCGAGAGGAATAAGACAGATGGGAGGGAATGCATGTTGCGACTCGATCCGACAGCCCCGCATCTTCGCTATTAGGGAGGTACGAAGACTTTAAATTGCACATATTGAAGCGAAGGTCATGTTCCATCACACGAAGTGATGCAAAAGCAAGATTGCGTTGTGCGCTCGATGTCTCCACAAAAAAGTCACCACTGGATGATTTATCTGTCAGGAATTCGCGGAAGGATGCGTGAAGGGGTCGGATGGGACTGGTTGAGTTGGTGGTGCCGCTCAGAAGAGATCCCATATGCCCAACCACGACTTCCACCTTGTAATGCTCCTTTGTGTCTGGAAAATGGCTCCGCATGGCATTCAGGGCGTCTAAAGGGAGGGGTTCGGCTGACCCAAGTACTTGTCCCATCACGGAATGAAAATTCGCCAATGCTTGTTGATACTCGCTTCTTGTATATCTGTCTTTCCCCATGGTCTCTCCTAAAATGAAGCTATATATGTCATACAACAGGTTCTTCCGCTCTCCACGATCATGGGATACCACAGCATGGAAGCGATTAATCGGTCGAGAGCCAAGAGGGGTTCCTTGGATGTATTTGCATGCAAGACGTGCCCACTCGAATAATCCGTCAGCTTTGTCAGCGAGATCTTCAAACTCTTTCTCCCCAAGGACCTTTTTCAGCTCATGAGACACAAAAGTACGTATGTCTGTTTTCGTGACTGCTTCTGGAATGTCATCCATGGATAACCGTCGAACATGTGAAGCATCCCGAAATTCATCATCGATATCACGAAGTGGGCGAGAGGTGACGAGAATCCGAAAGTTGGATGGGAGTTCGGTGATTTTGGGAAGACCTTCGGCCTCCAGTGTACCGGCAAGTATCCGTAGAAGGCTACGTCGTGTCTCAGCTTCACCACTCTCATCCAGCGCTTCGATCACAATTAGGACAGGCCCCACACTCGCCCCAGATAGCTTCTTCAGTGGTTCCATAAACAGCTTGCGCCACTGCTGGATGATATCCGTTGTGTTCTTAAGCGCATTTGCATGTTCGACTGCATGTGCCAATGCTCGTCTCATCTCCGGATCACGGTCAGCGAGGTCGCGAGCGATAGTGGAGAAGACTTTTTCATGACGCTTGTCGGCTCTAAGGTCCTTGTTGAAACAAAAACAAGAACCAAGCCCTCCCAAGTCGTCGAACCAGTTCGCAATTGTGTGAGCGATGGCTGATTTCCCTGTGCCTGCAGGACCAGATAGCCACAGCATGCGCTGAGCAGCATCTCTGCTGTCGTTGATCCACTCGGTGATCTGGGAGAGAATGTCCGTCCGCGTCCCAGGTAGGCATTGTTTTGTAGTATCTAGTCCCGCGCCTGCTGCATAAGGCATACCGCTCAGATCTAGTTTGTCGCCCAGTTCGTCACCTGAGGGGGTATGAGTGCATGTGGTGTCAGAAGCAAGTTTGAATCCTTACTCGTACGCTGCACAAGGTCAGCTACGTCCCGAATAGCTTGATCCCGAAATTGTTGCATAAGGGCGTCCAAAGCCTTGTTGTACCGTGCAATCAGATCGTCTGTCTCCGAGACAGCATTTTTCCCGAGTCTCTTCCCTGTAACAATAGTATAAGATTCACGATGCGCAGAGTTGAGTAGCTCAATGACTTACAAAAACCTTTCTTCTCCGAGTAGTCCTTGATGAAACCCGCACACTCCAGAGTCTGCTGGGCAATCCGTCCTGCGATACTGCGCTTGGATGAAATCTTGCCAAGAGTGTCGTCTTGTGACATGAACAGGTAAACTTCTTCCAATTTCTCGAGAAGAGATTGTATCGATTGGTCGCGTTCCGTTTGAGCGAGAATAATCTACTTAAAGTCAACAACTACTGAACTGGAGGACAAAATTACACGTACCTTGGATGCCGTAGACAGCACACCCAGCACCATCTTTGCGTAAGGATGTACCTATGCAACTTAATCAGCTCGCTTCCAACACAGGAGAGTGGCCCATACATTCGCAAGCTCCCCAACAACACTGTCAAAGATTCTGAGTGATTTAAGATATGTGGTCTCAAAATTGTATGCGGCGTCGAGATCCTTTGGGCCATCCTTGGCTGCGGATGCCACAGCAGTGGTATGTTTCCCGAGTTGTCTCATACTTTCCATACCCT
Organism: Suillus cothurnatus; assembly: GCA_016758765.1. NCBI lineage: Eukaryota > Fungi > Basidiomycota > Agaricomycetes > Boletales > Suillaceae > Suillus > Suillus cothurnatus. Next base: position 4,320 of record JABBWL010000337.1, on the reverse strand, counting down.
CACGCGCATCTCGAAGTCCGGCATCAACTGATTGGGGATCAGGAATTTGCACGCCAGACGAAGCAGCCGGAACCTGTGCACCCATCGAAATTCAGAGATGAAAAACAAATGATTCGGCGTAAATACCTTCGAAGTAAGTTCTCCGGATGCTTCTGGGTTCACACAACCACTGGGATTCTCAAGTGTGATGGGCTTATCACCATCAGAAGGATGCAGACGCGACGCATCCTTGGTGGACCTCAGATAAGTTGAAGATTACAATAATGACCACCTACCCCGATATTTTGATTCGACAAAGTACCTTCATGGTTGGCGTTCTGAACAGCAGGGGTTGGTTGGCGGGAACGCTTGGATTGTTTCTGTACAATATATCTCAGCTATATGCTAGCTCCTTCCGCAGAAGGTCGAGGTCAACATACAGAAACTTTCTTAGTCAAATTCTTCTTAAACTTCCGCAGGACCTGACGAAAACCGCTACGGGGCTGGCTCTGGATGAAGGATGATGTATCAGAGGTCGATGATGTTATTAGCGCTCGTCGACAGTGATCCCATGAGAATACGTACCGAGCTCTCGCCAGTAGCTACTTCTCTGGATTCGGAGGGCTCCGAAAGATGTTTTGGCCTGTGGTCTTCGCTCATTGCAAACAGTCAAAGATTTGTATCAACCCGAGGGAAATGGATACAAGAACTAGAGGGAGGGAAGAGTACTGGGTAGAACCAAAATTGGAATAACAAGCACTTGACCACAAATCTCGAGGCAGTGCTAATCATTTGATCAAGCATTGCGAGAAGGTGTGTCGTACAAACACAGAATACAATACATCGAAAGTAACTGTAGAGCCCCGGGGGTGGGCCATTGGCGAGTGGTTGTTAGCTTTGATTTATTTCACCAGCAAATTTGCAAGAATACAAGGCGTCTTAACAGCAAGTGCCACAGCACGCGTTATATCAGCCCATGAATCGACAGACATGATCGCATCAGAAGCGTTCAAAAGCGCAGAGAATAAGCTTTCAAATTTCAAATTTCGGCCAAGGTTGATCGATGATCGATCGGGCCATTGAATTCCACAAAGTGTTGCTGCGCGTTCGGCGAATTCCGAACACTCTGCCCTCCGCATACCCCTTCTCTTAATTTTTCTCTTTCCTATCACTTGATCAACTGATGCCAGTCGAAATATTCTGACACTTGTGCATCCACAATAGTCCAGCCGCAGGTTCTCTTGCGCATTATCCTTAGTATGTGGGACATGGAAGGAAGATCATACATCAATATTAATTCATGCAGGTGAACATGTGTTCGTAAGTCAGTGCAATCACCGCAAATTACCAAGCCAGCATCTTCTGGGGTACTTGGCCTGTTGCATTTAAGGCGCGGGGTATTGTGACTGTCAACAAGCCCAACCGTTTGATGGCGTTAATCACTGTCGCATATACCCTTATTTTCTTGTCCAGCGTCTGGATCATGAAGCAACGGTATCAGGCTGCAAGCCAGTTGCCATTACCACCTGGACCGCCTGGACGTTGGCTTTTAGGAAATGCGATACCAAAATTATAGTAAGTCTTTGCCAAGGGACATCAATATATCTCTAACCCCTCACACAGTGCGCCGTTTCAATTCGCGAAGTGGACAGAACAATACGGACCCGTGTTCTCGCTCAAACAAGGTCATAGGATTTTTGTGATTATAGGACGTCATCAGGTAAGCATCAAGCAATTCATCGCCTAACCAGGCATAAGGTGAGTCTCGTCATAGGCTGCGGTGGACATTATGGAAAAAGAGGGAGCACATCTTGCCAACCGTCCACGTTCTATTGCAGTGCAAGAGACATTATCTGATGGGATGAGAATAGTCGTTCAGGGCAGTGGTGAGAGATTCTGCTGGCTGTGCAGGTACATCTTGTCTCTATCAAATGCGATCAGTGAGATTGAATGTAAAGCAGGGTCTTGCATGCAGGCTTGCAACCCAAGGTTGCGGAGACCTACAAGCCCATCCAGACCAGGAATGCAAAGAATCTGATTCTAGATATTCTAAGGGTAAATTTGTAAGTGGGTATTGGTTACAGCTAGGTTATGTCTATCTATCTGCTTTCCAAGTCGAAGGCCTTCGGCCGTCCCCGTCCCCTTATTTCCTTTTATGGTAGCGTCCCCCTCGGGGGAATGCCTCGGGCATGAATTTTCATCTCGTCATCGTCCCCCCGTCCCCTTTCTCACGGCCGTCGTCCCCTCTTCTTTTTATTCCCACAGCCCTCGAACGTCCCCCCGTCCCCCCTTCTTTTTATTCCCACAGCCCTCGAACGTCCCCCCGTCCCCCCTTCTTTTTATTCCCACAGCCCTCGAACGTCCCCCCGTCCCCCCCTTCTTTTGATTCCCACAGCCCTCGAATGTCCCCCGCCCCTCATGCATCCCCTCTCCTGCATTTCCTGGTCCCATCACAAAGATCCCCCCATTCCCTCTCCCATGTTTCCTGGTCCCCTCTCCCACATTTCCCGGTCCTCTCAGTCCCCCGTCCCCCCTCTTTTCCTCAAATCGTCCATTCCTGTCTTTGCATCCTCCCTTCCCGGTTCTATGTGCGGCGGTGATATGTGTGATGTACGGTAGTTCTGTGTCGTAGCGTCGATATTCGATATGTATATAGCAGTAGTTCTACATGGCAATTCTAAGTGGCTGCGATATATAGCAGTGGTTCTACGTGATCGTTCTGAGCGGCGGTGATGTATAGCAGTAGTTCTTTGTCGTATATAGGGCAGCGATGTGCAGTGGCCATTCTAAAGCGGTTCTAAGCGGTAGTGATACTCGATATAGCAGTAGGCGGCATGATATATAGCGGTGGTTCTGACGCAGCGGTTCTAAGCAGCGATGCCCCCCCATGTCGCGACGTATTAATCCCAAACCCCATCTTCTGTCTGTCTCTCGCCCATGCATTCACCCTTCCTGCATGCTCTGATCTCCTCATGGCCTGTCGTCCTCCTCGAAGGTGAGTTCTCCCCCTCATGGTGCCACTCCTCCGGTCTCATGCCTTCTTCCCTCCCTTGCCATGGCCTCTTGCTCTTTCTTTTCACGCCATTCGAACTCTCAGTCGAGCGTTTTTTGCTGATCCGTCATCTTTTTACAAAATGGTTCTGATCCATCTTCATTACAGGCATATTTACGTGAGACCTGCCCATGCGAATTTCGATCTCTAGTTTTCCTGATGCGCTCTGATTCTCTTCTGAGAGGTCTGCGTGATATCCAAACTACCGGTGAATATACTAGCTTGTTGCTGACTTATTTGAATTCATTCGTTTACGTGCTGTTTTATAGTCGCTTGGAGTTCCTGGTAGCTGTCTGTAGTAGCACTCCCATGAACTACGATCTACTACTACTACTACTACTACTACTACTACTACTACTACTACTACTACTACAGTGGTACCTGGTAGCACTATGTAGCTCAATGCGGTACTTACACAGTCGCCTCATAGAAGGCATGCGACCACCGAGCTACACGCGCTACACGGACTATATAGTACTATGTATTCAGCTGACTTTTTCCCGATGTACGCAGTAGAATAAACTCACGTATACCAATTTGCGCAGTTCATCAATCTTTCTCTTGACGGGGGCGCTGGACAGGCATCATAGCCTGAGTACCGCGCAGCATGCCGATCAAAAGAGTAGACGAGAGAAGCCACAGAGGGCTGGTTTACCCTGCCCGGTGCAGGATGCCCCACACATTCAGCGCCTGGCGCAGGATGAACCAGCCTTTGATGAGTCTCCCAGGCCAAACAAGGGATGGTGCATGCCGATGATCATGAATCGAGAGCTTTTCTAGCTTCTCCAGCGCACCTGACCTTGGCCCAAACAGGGATGGTGCGCACCGATGATCATGAATGGAGAGCTTTCTAGCTTCTCGAGCGCACCTGACCTTGGCAGCGAATTGACGCCTTCCAAGCATGGCGCTGATTCTGCCAAACAAGTCGATGGTGCATGCTGAGACAGAGATCGAGACCCGACATACTTCATGGCCAAATTCGAATGATACTGGTCGTTTGCTCTCTCGGCTATATGAAGAAGATTATGATGGAGGATGCAAAGAACACGACTTGACTCGTGACACGCTGCGTTGGGAACTAGGCAAAGCGTGAGCATCATTCAAACTGATCAGGTAAGACCACGTACGCCAATGAAAACGTCGCCAAATGATTCGATCGCGTGATGAATATCTACCTCGCTCGTCGGTAGAAGGGCCAGTACCATCTCCAGATCTCTTGCCCTATCTTGCCGTGGACGAAAACCCTAAGGGACCTCGCGTCCTGCTCAAAATCAGGCCATATCAATGGT
>JABBWL010000336.1:0-64122 GCA_016758765.1 Suillus cothurnatus | reverse complement strand
GTTTGTGAATATGACAACACCAGAGCAGACATTGTTAGATCTGAAATATCTGTTGATGGAGGCTGGACAGAAGTATGTTTACTGTCTTGTTGCAATGCGTCTTACTGACATGTGTCAGGGTTCCGCCCTTCCTGCGGACCATCGAAGATCCTCGAGCAGCACATGGTGGCTCGCTCAAAGGTTGTCCTGTATGTGGAGGTATGCATGATACCTAATTAGCAAGAATTGCTTTTGATTACAGCATTAGGCCTTGGACACGGGATATCAAATTGCCCGAAGTTGGAAGATGCTCAGAGACGACAGATGGCATCGCACAGAGCTGCTGATGATGGAGGCGGTTACTGAAGCTATGTACGGCATTTTGACCTGCAGTTATTTTCCATACTTGTGCTTAAACGTCTCCCGCTCGTGAAGCTTGTCTGGATCTTACTCGCTCGGAACCGTATAATATTTGCGGTGACCTCCTTTACTAGGTTGCACAATAGACCGTACTGCTCTTGCAGAATCATTGATGATGTCTGGGTCGGTTGACCTGGTCGAACTTGAAGGCCTTTGCAAACGATCGTGTAGAGTCTCTGTACAAATGTGGCATAAACCACCAAGGTGAGCATGACCATATAACTCAAGAATTTAAACAGGGCTCCTTGAACGTTCTTGCGGACAGGGAGAAGGAATGGATGGATGAAGGACAAGAATACGAGCAGGGATACACAACGCTGGTGGTCTGGCGCTGTCTCCTGGAATTCTAGTGTTTGTCGAGCATTCAAGTTGGCCGACTGGCGCAATCAAGACAGCGTTTTTCTGGAACGAAACAAAAGGACTAAATGAGGTGGTCGCAGAAACAGTTCTTATTTCCAAGTCGAGAGTGGGGTTAACGTAGAATAAGTGTCGGACTGTTTGTTTTGCGAGTTGAAGAACTGACCTGTAAACTGTACTATGTTGAGTAACCTGCGGTATTGTATACGGGTGCTTACCAGTAACATCATCGTCCCAAGCTGACGGACGAGGAAGGGGAAACACCATGACCACCACCCGACCGCTCACATGACGACACGACATAAATGAAATAAACTCCAGAGATATTGTCAGGGAAACGTTATACATAGCATTATATTGCAAGTGCTAACAAGGCAGCTAAGAAAAAAAATGCGGGTGAGGACAGGTCATGAGTTACAATAAGTCAACAACGCCCCTGATTTCAAAAAGCACGGGTCGTACAGGTCATCGTCATCTGAGTCATAAGCGAAATCAAATGGTATCCATACAAAACAGAAGATAGCCCTGGATCATGAAGCAATTCCAACTGCCTCAGGTTCCTCAGACGCGACGGGGGTAGCCTCGTTTGTAGATGAAGAGGTATCGGCAACTTGATTGCCATTGGCCGGGCTAGTAAATCCAACTACGGATGGACCTCCGCGCCCGCGCCCGCGACCTCTAGATGGACCTCCTCTGCCACTTCCTCGACCTCCCCCTCCCCTATGTTCAGACGGCGAGGAACTTGGAACTGTTGCAGATCCATCAGCTGGAGCAGGGTTCCTCGCTTTTTTTCCAATCACCTGGGGACTTCCCAGAGTCCCATTCACGATTCTGAATCTTGTCTAATTTTCTCCGAGCATTCTGCTCGCGGGTGCGGTCAACGCCCTCTTGCACTTTGCGTTGATAGGCTTGACGCACACGGTCGGCTTCCTGAGTCTTCTTGAACGCGTCTTCGTCCGCTTGTACATCCTAATCATACCATGTTGGTTAATTGACGTTGTGAATATGCGTGCCGCTTACAATTCTGCGTTGTTTAATCTTCTCGTTCTGCTCCTTGATACGCTGCATCCGTTCAGCAAGCGCTTCTTCACTGAGTTTCTCCTATGAACTGGTTAGCAGGACATATCATACTGTCCTGTCATTGCATACCCTCTGCGCTCCGCCCGTCTTGACGCGCTCAGGGTTCACATAAGGCTTCTTCTTCTCCTTCACGTCCCTTGACTCTACATCTGCTGACTGATTTTCTAGCGCCTGTGACTCTTCTGCATTGGTCTGAGGATGTTCTACTGTCTCTTTGATGGAAAGGTTGTTGAAATCAAGGCCAAGGGAGTTTGTGGAGGACTCAGCCATTGTGGTCAACAGCAGACGCGACCAAAGGAAATCTGAATACTAGGTACTGCCGCGGAGAGAATTTGGCCTGGAGAAGTCCATGGACAGTCTAGCAATGATGTGGGAAATCAGCGCCTTATCTGTCCTGATAAGATAAATGATACCACAAACATTTAAATCACTAACATCATCGCCCCACTGATCCTAAAGTTAACGACGACCATGTCTCTCTCGAACAAACTCTCTATCACAGATCTCGACCTTGAGGGCAAGCGTGTCCTCATCCGCGTTGACTTCAATGTTCCCATGCAAGATGGCAAAATTACTAACCCCGCTGTGAGCACTCGCCACGTTACCACACACATAACCCTTACTAAAAGGGCTGTAGCGTATTGTAGCAGCATTGCCCACTATTAAGTATGCTCTCGACAACGGTCAGTGCTATGTATGCATGTGAAATGCTGTCACGAAGCAAATCGTTCTATCTGTCTAGGCGCGAAGACCGTTGTCCTCATGTCCCATCTCGGCCGCCCAGATGGCAAGGTTGTTGAGAAGTATTCCCTCAGACCAGTCGCTGGCGAGCTCGAGAAGCATCTTGGAAAGCCTGTGATCTTTCTTTCTGATAGCGTGGGCCCTGAGGTCGAGAAGGCCGTGAATGCTGCTGAACCTAGCTCTGTCATCCTTCTCGAAAATCTCCGCTTCCATATTGAGGAGGAAGGTTCTGTCAAGAACAAAGATGGTACGAAAACTAAGGCTGACCCTGTCAAGGTTGCGGAGTTCAGGGAAGGCCTTACAAGACTAGGCGATGTCTACGTCCACGATGCCTTTGGCACAGCTCACCGTGCTCACTCGAGTATGGTTGGCGTCAAATTACCACAACGAGCCGCAGGCTTCCTTGTGAAGAAGGAGCTCGAGTACTTCGCAAAAGCTCTTGAGAATCCTGACAGACCTTTCCTCGCTATCCTTGGAGGTGCCAAGGTGTCCGACAAGATTCAGCTGATTGAGAATATGTTGGATAAGGTTGGTGGTCTGATTTTTTACTCGGCCGCAAATCGGTCGTTGACCGCTTGTGTTTCCTGCGCTTGCTTTAATAGTTAACTCTCTTATTATCTGCGGTGGCATGGCGTTCACGTTCGCAAAGACATTGGACAAGGTATCCGTGAGTTATACGGATGATTTTTTATAATGCGTGATCACTCACGGCGTTATCCAAGATCGGTGACTCCCTCTTCGACCAAGCTGGTTCTGAAAAGGTTGGCGCCCTTGTTGAAAAGGCAAAGAAGAACAATGTAAAACTGGTCTTCCCCGTCGACTACATCACTGCTGACAAGTTCGATAAAAATGCAAATGTGTGTATTTTGCCTCAGGTCTGCTGTTTGTGTTAACTGCTTCCGCAGACGGGCACTGCGACTGCTGCTGACGGCATCCCTGATGGGTGGATGGGCCTTGATGCTGGCCCGAAGAGCCGCGAGCTGTATCGCCAGACAGTACTCGAGGCCAAGACCATTCTATGGAACGGGTACGTGTTAAGATTCACGTAGCAGTATTTTATCTCAATCCCCATAGTCCTCCTGGTGTGTTTGAGTTCCCTGCTTTTGCAGAGGGCTCCAAAGCTCTCCTTGATGCAAATGTTGAAGCTGCGCAGAGGGGCGCGACTGTCATCATCGGTGGTGGCGATACTGCAACAGTTGCAGCGCTCTACAACGCTGAGGACAAGATAAGTCACGTCAGTACAGGCGGGGGTGCTAGCTTAGAGCTGTTGGAGGGCAAGGTGAGAATTACAGAGCCTCGTAACCTGAACTAAGTCAGCTGATTAAAATTAAGATCCTGCCTGGTGTGGCTGAGCTCAGCGAGAAGTAACTCGACGAAGGAAAAAGATGACTTGTTTATAGAATAGTTTGTACCAAGTTACTGCCGCCGCCGGTCGATAGAACTACGATGGAATTGTACTAAATATATCTGTTGGAAAAACGCGTATTTGAGCACGAATGCAAAAGTAGCACATACGCCATCAAGGCGGTAGCTGCAGCGCTGAATATTAAAAGGCAAGGTGACCCGTCAGTCTCTTGTGTGATATCAAGCGAACTGCTTGTTCGATCAGTGGGGCCCTAAATTAACTTATGTAATTAGCTAGCTTGTCTGAATGTCATTTTTGGTAGCCAGCCTAAGCAGGAAATATTAGATAATCACTTCTCCTGAAATTCAAGCATTCGGGTTGGGGCTAGCAATCGACGTCCGCTCAATTTTTTTTGGTAAACACCTCTTGACGTTATAAGCAACGGATGGCTCGGAGTCGACGTCGCATTACACGTTCTGCAACTCAAAAGTCACCAGAGCGTTCGCCAAGCTCGTCACGTTCGTCGCTGACACCGATGGAGGACGAACCAGAGCCCACCCAGGCGGAACCCACACCAACTAAGACAGATGAAGATGTGTTGCCCATCATGCAGAGAAGGCGTGCAGGGAGAAAAGAGTAGCTGGATACGCTGTGATGCGTGCAAGATTTGGTTCCATTGGGCATGCGTAGGGGACGGTGGTGACCTCGAGTTGATTAATAAATGGTGCACACTAGTCGTGATCAATTGTGTACGGTTTATCTAATACTGGATGTCACGAAACAGGTTCTGCGGGCCATGCATGACAGAAAAGCCGTCACGTGTGATGACACTCAAGGTTCCTGCACGCAAATCCTCACGCAAGCGTACACAACTGGACTACGCAAACCTCAACGCAGGAGTCGAATCCGACCCGAGTAGATGGTTACGAGTCATCCAGAGCAAACCGATCGAGGATGACAATTTCAGGAGAATGAAGGGTGCAGACGTGGGTCTGGAATGGTTGGAGAACGACGAAACCGCGATGCATGAACCAATTGTAGTGGAGAATCCGGAAGGACTGAGAATGAAGATGCCTCCACCCGAATTCTCGGTTCAAGACGTCGCGGATGAAGTTGGCCACGAACACCTGTGGAGGTCATTGGTAAGTGTATTGGTTACAGTGTGTGTATGTTACTGATGTATGCTTAGATGTTGCCTCACAGTCAAACTCGCCTGGATGGACGTTAGGGCGTTGGGCTGAGTACTATAATACGGAACCTTCCAAACGAGACAAGATCCGCAACGTGATATCATTGGAGATTTCTGGGACGAAACTTGCAGACCAGGTTTTACCCCCAAGACTTGTGAGAGAATTGGACTGGGTTGAAAAGTTCTGGCCAAGTACACGTAAAGGGAAGGGGCATGCATACCCCAAGGTGCAACTGTATTGTCTTATGGGCGTTGCTTCCGCGTGGACAGTGAGTGATTATCATTTTCTGTGAAGGACGGTACTCCAAAAATCGGCCATAGGATTGGCACGTAGATTTCGCTGGTTCGTCAGTGTATTATCACATACTTCGTGGATGCAAGGTCGGTCTCTCAACTATATGCTCCATTCTTCTGACAGGTTGGGCGTTTACCGCAGGTATTCTACTTCATACGACCCACGCCAGCCAATTTACAAGCCTACGAACGATGGTCCGGGACTGAGATGCAAAGCAATGTCTGGCTTGGTGACATGGTAGACGAGGTGGTGAAGGTCACTCTTCACGCAGGCAACACGATGATAATACCAACAGGTTGGATACATGCTGTGGTGAGCACCTTCGCCACTATCGTCTCCAGTATTATGAAAGATCGGCTATTCCTTTAGCACACCCCAATAGATTCTCTAGTCTTCGGCGGAAATTTCCTACACTCTTACAACATTGCAACACGTGAGTTGGCCTCTTGCTACTCTTTTTAATGCTATAGACTGACATTGGCTGTCATGATACAGAGCTGAAAGTGATTGACATTGAAAAAGCAACGCATGTGCCAAAAAAATTCAGGTTTCCATTGTTTGTCAAGTGAGATTTTTCTTCATTTTTATAAAGTTTTCTGAGCATCGATTATCTAGGCTCTGCTGGTATGTAGGCGACAAATATTTGCGAGACCTGAAATCGAAAGAAGAGTTTTCTCCTCGTGTTCTGGAATCCCTTGAAGCTCTTGCCCGTTTTCTCGTGTCAGAGTCACAAGCCATGGAACGCGGGACAGAGGTAGCCAAAAGGGAAGCCAAAGAAAACGTCCCAAGTGATCGCGTGAAGGACGCGCCAGCAATGGCTCGTGAGCTGAGGTGGCGTGTGCGGCTTGCAGCAGGAGCGACGAGCGATGATGAGGACCTCGGACGCCTAGTCAAGAAGAATATGGTTAACGGCCACAAACGGAAGCGGTCGCCTACTAGCGCAGCTGTGAGTGTGCAGTTCAGGAACTTCCAACCCCAGGGGTGGGATGTGGTCAATGAACTTCCCCGGGAATCAGACGAGCGGGTCGTGAATATTCGCCCCCCAAAGATATCAGATATGTGGGAACGAGAATGGACGGAGTGGAACAAAAAGTTCGAAGGTCAGGAATATGAGGAACAGGCGAATGTGGAGACAACGAGAGATGTGATGATCAAAGTTAGGAAGACTGAAAATGGGGTGGAAAGGCAGCGGATAGAGCGGGTGATGGAAAAGTGGGTTTGGAAAGCTGAGTCTTCGAAGCCAGAAGGTAATTCCCAAGATGTCGAGATGAAGCCCGTGGAAGACGCACCCCTACGAGGAAGCGAAGAAGTGACGCATCAAGAGGAACAGGGACTGAAGTTGATGTCACTTCGCCGCTGGAGACAACTCAAGCAATGGAGGTAACTACTTAGTTAGGAGCTCGTTGATTGTCCTTCCTGCATTCTATCGATATCTGATCTATTAAGAGTGTCATGCTGTCCTTAGTAGAATGTGTAGACGATGAATGGACTTATTTTGATTCATTTGCCCTGGGAAATCAGCTCGGACAACCTCGGTAACGTTCTTGCTGGTTGGCGTAGTCTCTGCCATCGTCGTGGTTTCATAGTTTTCAAGGTTTTCTTTCAACTGCACTCAGTGCTCGTTAGTTACTGAGATGTTTGTTTCGACAGGTTTTTCTCTGTTGTCTGTCGGCTTCTGATTCTGCTCTGCTAATCATGTCCGACCCCGACTCATCGTTGGCCTATGACCAGCCCGAACACGACTCGCAAGAACATCTACCCGTCGAAGTCGAGAGTGTGCATTGGGATCACCATGGAACACCTCTGAACGGTCAACAAAACTGGGCGCTGGCACAGCACACACTACAAGGCACTGCTGCTAACCACTATGGCGCAAATAACCATCTTCCAAACCCTGGTTAGTCGTATTTCAAGCGCTCCGTGCTCTTATCGTTACTTATCGGTTTGTCGTCTCAAGCCTTTACACGCCACACTAATCTCTCCGTACCTTCCCTGCCATCCCACAGTCAAAGATCAGACTACGACGACGTACCACCACTGCCCAATTTTAATCCTTCAACCCTCGTAGACAGCATGAATGCAATGCACCTAGGCGATCCCGTACCCCGGGGGACAAGCGCACTGTCATACAGCTCTGACCCTGTTCCTCGTGCAGGAACTTCCATGTCAATGCAATCCCTCTCCCCCGGTCAGCGTGGTCCATACCCGCCGCGATATGCGAGCACGTTGCCGTCAGCGCCTAATGTGAATGTTACCCGCCCTCTACAACTTCGGCATCCAGCCGATCGTTCGCACACAGTCGATGAAGCCTCACTTTACTCCAGTGATCGTCATAGTGGCCTCTCCGTGGATACAGATCTTGTGGACATGCATAATTACGACAACCAAGGGCAAAGTCCATACCCTTCCTCAGAAAATTCCGTTGCACCATATTCTCAACCCCCACCCTATCCACCGAGACAGTTTCAAGTTGGGCGGCAGGGTGCACAGGCAGGTTTGCCTCCCGCCTACTACCCTCCTGGTCCAGGTCCTACAATTCCTGGCCCCTCTCGTCAGAACGAATATGACTACTTATATGCTGCCGCATCTGACGTCCTCGGTATGGGCCCTCCGCCACCACAGCACCACATGCCGGCCTATTCTGCTGGTCCTGCGTGCGGAAGCCAAGCATCCCTTCCTGTAAGCCAATCCGCACCCTATATTACGCCCCCCAGTTTAGGACCCTATGGCGGTAGTGCGGTGACGTTGCCCTACGGCGGCCCACCTAACCCGTCAGTACCCCAAGGTCTAGATGATCCCGAGTTTGAGCTTCGACCCTCATCGTTACAACGTTCTGCCTCCACATCAGTTGATCCACGCACCAAGAAGACGAAGGCAGTTGATCTTACAGCTCCTCCATTCACGAAGGAATATATCGACCAGTACCGACAACGTATTAAGGCTGATCCGGACCCCGAGGCTCACTTCTTATATGCAAAATATCTCATAGATGCTGCTAAGAAGATAAGAGCGGATGTCAAGGACCAGAGGGCTGTAAAGAAGTATCGTGACCTACTCCTTCAAGAATCTCTCAAGACCATCCGTCGATTAGCGGAGCAGAAAGAAGCTTATGACGAGGCACAGTTCTTCCTGGCCAATTGTTTCGGGACAGGTTCTCTGGGTCTCCAAGTGGACCATGAGCGCGCGTACCACCTGTACCTACAAGCCGCAAAACAGAATCACGCAGCAGCTTCATACCGCGTCGCTGTCTGTAATGAGATTGGAGCTGGCACGCGACGGGACCCGCAGCGGGCTTCTGCGTTCTATCGGAAAGCAGCATCACTGGGTGACACTGCCGCGATGTACAAGTTGGGCATGATTCTTCTACTTGGGTCTTTGGGAGAGCAGAAGAACGCAAGAGAAGCTATCAACTGGTTGAAACGGGCTGCAGAGCAAGCCGACGAGGAAAATCCACATGCACTTCACGAACTCGCCATGCTTCACGAAATGCCCAACTCACAATTGGTCATTCACGATCCCGCGTATGCCAAATCACTATATGAACAAGCAGCACGTCTAGGTTACACGCAATCCCAGTACAAGCTTGGGCAATGCTACGAGTACGGCACGCTAACCTGCCCTGTTGATCCTAGGCGATCAATAGCTTGGTACACCAAGGCAGCAGAGAAAGGGGACGCCGAGGCTGAGCTGGCTCTCAGCGGATGGTATTTGACAGGGAGTGAGGGCGTGTTAAAGCAGAGCGATTCTGAAGCGTATCTTTGGGCGCGTAAAGCTGCCAACAAGGGCTTGAGCAAAGCAGAGTATGCTGTGGGGTACTATGCTGAGGTGGGGATCGGAATTAAGCAGGATATCGAGTTCGCCAAGAGGTGGTATATGAGAGCTGCAGGTGTGTATAAATGTCCTATTATCTGCGCATTGTTTTGGCTCAAATTTCTGTATAGCGCAGGGGAACAAGCGGGCCATGAACCGACTGACAGAGATGAAGCGTATGGGTAATAAGCGCTCTAATGTAGGACGTCCGACGCGACAGCAAGCCAAAGACGAATGTGTTATTTGCTAGTAACCCTGGAATGATTGCTATCAATTTTGCTTTTGCTGTCGAGTTTTTCTTTCTTTTTTGTTGATGGATGCTCTTTCTCAATTATTATCAATGGCTTCTATCAGCTGATTACTTGAACAGTAGTACTCTGGATATTGATCTTGTACCTGTTGTCGATGTTTTGCAGCTTAGCTATGTTATTAAGTATGAGGGAATCTATGACATGTGCCACACTGGCGTTCCAACGTTCAGAAACAGTACTTGTCACCATCAACGCTCTCATCATTTATTTTCATCGCTATCGTTATGGTATCTTCAAAAAGCGGCATGCAAGAGGTTGAGAATAACCATTTTCGCCCCAGTCCGTCGCTGATTCACTAAATTTCTAGGTTTCCCTTCTGGAGCACATTGCCAAAGCACAATGCTTGAATGAGCAAGACGAACATACGTTGCAGTCCATAGTTTCTTCGAAAGTACGAAACACATCGCCTGCATACCTTGACAGCGATGCAGATGCAGAGTTGCTATTGAATATCGAGGTCTGTACTATTCGCATCCCATTGATCTAGGCCGCCGTGTTGATGTAGGTCGTTGCAGTTTAACCAGGCAGTTCGTGTACGATCACTGGTCATTCAGGCGCAGGATCGAGGACCAGAGAAACTCAGGCTTCGTATCAACTGCTCCGCTATCGACTTTACCAATTTCGAGGACTCGGAGGATACCCAGGTCATCGAGTTAAAGGCGGATCAAGTTTCGAAAGATGCAACAACAACAAAGTTGATTGCACTTCATCCCACAAAGTTCAACCATGTGAACTCACTTCATGTGAGTCCTAATTATCCATCCCCATATGTGAGATCTCGACCTTACTCTTAAGGCATACCGAACAGATCCTCATCGAATCTAACCACGATAATACCAGAATTGATGCACTCGACATCTTGGGTACGCTTGTCCAGTAAGTTGTTTACATTCGGGTGTTAGCTTCATGTATATAACGTTACCACTATGAAGCGCAACGAAGAATCTTAGTGGACTTGCACAGCAAGAGGACTAGACTGATTTTCCATTTCGCACTCTGAGGCAATAGTATGGAATCAGTGCGCACCGAGCATGACATGCACCCTTCTATAACTAGAAATTCTCAAGCTCAAATATTACTACTAATGTGCGGCACTTTCATTTCCCGTCAATCTGAAGCCACATACTCCACCTCTTTCGTTCTTCTTCGGAACCTTCGAATACCCAATTGACCTTTATTATTTCTGAAAAGCCCTCCGTCAGTCGGGGCTCCTCGTAGTAGTTCTTGAAGCCTATGAAAGCGACATATGGTATGATGTCGCGTCTCGACTAATCGTCGCTGAGGTTAGATTTGGGCAAAAGTTCGTGAAGTATCTTACATTTACCTCTGTGGAAGGATGAATATATGCACGGTAGAGGTTATTGTGCCATGCCAGATCTATTGAACCAACGAACTCGATACATCTGATGCAAAGCGTTATATTCCTGTAGACGTAAGTAGGTAAAAATACTCACCGCACAGGAATGTGAAGTATCTTCGCAAGATCCAAATAATGCTTTCTAGTTGCAATATCTCTATTGGTATTATCTGCCGGACCGACATGTGTTTGTTCAGTTCACACAAGAACTACATGTACTCACCGACTACACAGCTTGTACCGGCTTTGAGTGCTACTTCGGCTGCTTTCATGCATTTGGAACGGCTGCCCAATGTATCTTGGTTAATGTGGGTGTACCCAGCAGGCGCAAAATGCCTCCGAAAAAAGGTCGATTTCCCGAGGCATGGAAAGCCTAAAAATACGACTAGCTCAGTCCCTGCGGTATCAGGAAGGATTTTTGCCGTAGGGGGGTCAAGTGACGGTACTGCTTCATAAGTCAACTTCATTTTTTTGAAATATCCAAGAAACCAGCGAACACTTAGGGAGACTAGAAACATGGAATCCAGGAAGATTATATGGCGCTGAGGGCAGCTGGAGAAAATATTCCTATGAAGTTTCAACATGACACGAACACCTCGAGCGATTGATTCTCACTTCTGGGGTGTAGAATGGAATACCAATATTGACCGCCCATTTCCTGTCAGTTGACGCAAAGTCGTTCATACGACCCGCAGCATCTCCAACAAAGAATGAAGCATTTTTATCTGAAAGTGATGCGAATAAGATGCTCGCAATGCATTCTACTGTTCCTATGCCACTCACCTATCTGAACACCGTCTTCTGAAAAAATATGCTCAAGTTCATTCCACATCCCTGGCATAGGCTTACGGAAGCCATCTTTGGCAGATGCAGCGAATATTCGGAAAGGTACGCTGGGAAGCTGTTGAATATTATCGTCTATGAAGAAGCGAATGAGGGAAGGGGACAGAGGGCTTACAGCAGCGGAGATGAGGGGAATCTTCTTTTTCCAGCCCTCCAGATGCTGTTGCTTCAATGCTTGATTGGATATCAATATGATTGAGTATCTATGAGGATTGAGTCGTGGCCTGGCTTGGCATACTTTGGACATACCCTTCTTGATGTAATTCCTCCAACTTCACTGGCACACTAGCTCTCCACCACTCCCAGTGCAACGCGGCTTCCTTGCTTCGATTTTTGTGGTTTGACTTGATCACTGTTCCGTCAAGGTCGAATGCAGCTACTTTCGGCGTGCTTTTCGGTATCAGATTGATTCCGTGCAGACACGTGCGCTTCGGGCCTAGAGCAGGCTTCAGCCATTGGAATGGAGACACCGTAGAGCTGCTGGCACTAGGTTTGGTGAAGAATGGATGTACTAGAATAGCGCATCAGATGGCATTTTACACACAGCAACTGTGGCTCACTCTTGGCTACTTTTCGAGAACTCGTCAGAGAGCCACTATTATCAGACTCACCATCCAGATCTGAAACAGTTCGCTTCCTTGATTCTGCGATAAGATGACTGAGCAAACAAGGTACTATGACAGGGGCCACTGCTCTCACGTCGAGGGCTGAGGCTCGAATGAAGTACAGTTGAACAGGTTAACACGAACCTGATTGCTGCATTTGCTCCGAATCTGACATACCCTTGGAAGCTGTTGGCATGTCGTACACTGGCGCCCCCGAGCTTGCGCACCGCGCGGACGTGTTGTGGATTCAACAGTTTCACGCGAACACGCAGTGCCTTCAGCGTGCGACTATCTTCCTTTTATTAGTCTGCTTATGGGAGAGCAGTGCCGCTAATTGGCGCAAAATCATACTAATTGGCCCGTGCGGAAGGCAGAGGAAGCGCGGAGCGCAAATAACCGGTGCAAAAACGGCTCCCTGCGGACAACAGGGAGCCCTATGAAGATTGTGACTAATAATACATGACAAGTGAGCCTGAACAAACGCGTCGATACGCTAGGCAATAGAAAACCGAGACAACACCACAACCATAATAATAATACATGGATCAAGATGCGCAACCACCCAGAAAAAACGAACCGACCCCTCAAAATCACAGTCTCGACCGCTATAACGGTGTATTAAAAAAGGGAGGGAAGGGAGAGATAATAAAAAGAAAAAATTAAGAAAAAATGTAAGTGAACGAAGAGATGGAAGAGACGTACTGTACTAAGTCTGGACGTCATGAATTGACGAACGTCCATGAAATAGCAGAGCCTGTAGTAAAATAGGGTTTTTGCAAATGTAATGCTCCCATGTATCTGAGCGCCAACGCCCGATGTACTGTATGTTGGCTGGTGGCACACCAGCTGCAGCGAGAGAGGTAGTGCCACCAGCATGCAAAGAGTGTCCAGCAATGCTGGTATCAAAGAAATGCTGGAGACGCCATATAAACCAAGTGCGAGAGGGTGGTTTCCCATTGACTCGCAACCAAAGGAAAGGTTGGAGAGGAAACCTGAAATCCCTCATTTTGAGATATGCTGAGAAAGGACCAAGGGGATTGTCCACCCCAGAAGAACACTGAATGAGGACTTGATTTCCCTCAAAATGAATATCGGCCTTGTCACAAGGAAGGAGAAACGAAAAATAGCCCTCACCCAAACAAACTGAGTGATGCTGAGACAACTTAGCATAATCTTGCAGCTCAAGTTGATCAGGCCACACCAATTCGCCCAGGTGCATAAGACCAAAGAAACCGACGAGAAGCTGCGCTATCCAAAGATGGTCATCGAAAGACAAAGGCCGTTCCATAGTTTCCACAACCCGTACTAAGTCCTCCCTTAACAGAGGTTGCTTCCTCACTACCGGCCTGCCAAAACGCCGCGCAGACCCTCTCAATGTGTGTCGTACCAGCTGAGATTGACGAATCTCCCTGATAGATGGATAGTAAGGTTCCAATTGGCTGACAATACCGGATAGGTAGCATTCAATGGAGCGCGGCTGAATGTGATGGCACATATACACCACATAAAAGGATAAGGTGTCAATTGTAGGCTCCACAGGAAAATTGTGAGCCACACAGAAAGAGAGATAGGAGTTAAGATGTGACGAATACGCCCAAATCATAGTTGGATCTAGATCAAAAGTGAGAGACAGGGAACGCTCCAGAATGAAACGTTCCAGGGACCAGGTCACCCTTTCAGGTTGCCTGGCATTCGCGGAGAGTGAGATCATTTTTTGGCTGCCCCCAGCGAATTCTGAGGGGGTTGAAAAGGTGAAATTAACAAGCCTTCAGAGGCTCGTATAGCATCACTGTTATTCCAGCGAGAGAGGCAGTCAGCGACTGTGTTATGCTGCCCCAGAACGAAGAAGACCCTAAGATCAACTTGAGATGCCAATTAAATGTCAATGACAGATATCAACATCCAGTTGTAAGGTGGAAGGGCCACCAAGGTGTTGAACATTGCCACAGTATTCAAATTGTCAGTAAAAACCACCAACTTGTCATTAGGCTTCATTTGAGGCACAGCATCCAGGATTGCCGCAGTGACTGTAAGAGCTTCGAAGAAAAAGATGGTTTCTGAAGGAAAAGAGATGGGAAGGAGGGATTGGAAACCGTGATTAAGGGAAGGATACCAGAAGCCAAGACCGATGTAGGTATCACAACCTGGCTAGGCACTAGCTATAATAATGCTAAACCAGTATAAGTGAGTCTCAGCTCTACCTAGCTGCTATACTTGCAGAAGCAAGAGCGTTCAACCCTAAAGGGGATGCAAGGAAAGTGAAGATCCACAGATGAGTGCTGATCAACCCTGATCAAATGTGATGTAAGCGCAAGAAAATGCGAAGAAATGCGATGAAACGCGAAACGTGCTGAAGGCGCGTGCAGGAAAGCGAAATGCAATGGTCGCGCGAAGCGTGGGAAAGTAGCGTGCGAAGTGCGCAAGTGTAGAGAAGACGTATAAATGATGCTGGGATCTGAACTGAGGCAAGGAGGACGGATGCTGGACGGATAATAGACGGATAATGTGATTGCCACTAGCTATAGATGGATGCTAGGGACTACAACGATGGATACATGCACTGCATGGAACTAACTGGTGATAGATGGTGACTGCCAGAAGCTAAGTTGTAAAAACAGACATGGCAACCCTAAGTCGCACATAAGCGCCTTCCCAGGGCTCGGAAGCGAATTGGGAGCGCTCTAAGTATGTAAGTGATGTAATGTAAGGGTCCATAACGAAATAATAATCGTATGATACCAAACATAGGCAGATATAGTAATAAATGGAATGCGACGCACCAAGGAACTGGCTGGACAATGGATGGATGCTCCTGCGATGATGCGCACTAAATCGCGATGGAACGCGAAGATGCATGATGAAATGTGAAGATGTGCAATGAAATGTGAAGATGTGTGATGAAACACGAAGATGTGCGAGAACGCGAAGATGTGCGAGAACGCACAGGAATGCATTGCGCTGTAGGGAACATCGCGTCTACCTATTGATATTGAGGTCCTACAGGCTCAAATCACCGCGTCCAGCGCGCGCCTATCTCCACACACCCGCCCGCCCCTTGTCCTTGCTGATTTACTGGTAAGTTATTTCAATTGCTACGAAAGCGTCCACTTCGGAACCGAGCGCGCGCCTTACATATAGTTACATACATACTAATTACTCGGGACCGCGTGCTATTCGGCTCGGTACCGCGCGCCTTCGCGCTTATAGATACAGTATATAGAGACCTTACTGGACTTTTAGTTCGCACACTTCACGCACTCCCCACTCCTTAGCCATAGTTAGATTCAAAAAAAAGTACCCAATATACGATTGGATTATCGCGTATCTGCGCTCACGACGACTCGCGCGTATAGACCATAACGCGCACCGCGCCTTTCGCGTTCCCCGCGCCTTTCGAGCACCCTCCCTCGTTGCAAGAGAGTCCCTTGCCCATATTCCGAGGTTCTCCCTCTCAGTAGCTGTCCTACGGGTCGAGTGTATACCTCGCGCCCGGGTCATACTGCAGAGTTTCCCCATTATCGATAACCGCCTTTTCATCCCTGTAGTCGAGCCTCACCCTTCAACTGGAGCCCACCGCGAGGGACACTTCTGAGACAACAGGTCGGGTACTCAGGCCCAATGACCGCAGAAAAGCGCGCAAAGACGCTATTGCCGCGTTTGATAAAGCGATAGAATCCACGCTTCCAGGACCTCTATTCCTTCCTGCCTCGCGCGTACGCGCGCGTAACGTATCTGAACCCCTGCGCCCACACACATCGCTCATTGAGCGCACACGCCTGCAACCCACATCGCCAATCACGCCTTCGCCAGAAGACTCAAATAAGGAGGACTCGTCAGACGAGTTTGAAGCCGTGGACCACCCAAGAAGCCAACTGCCCGGCGCGTTTTTCCATACGCCAAACGAGCCGCCTTTCATTTCTTCAAGCTTATCCCTCTTGACCGAATTATCTGACCAGAGTAGCGCTTCGCCTCAAGCGCCAACAGAACGCGCGCGCATTACTACGCCTACTGAGCGAAACGCGCCAGAGATCAAACAAGAGTCGTTTGAAACGCCCCACGCGCCTAGCTCAATTCCTGGAGGAAAGATCCTCTCAAACCTGCCCTTCGCATACGCGCCTCCTACATCGACCAAGCCTATCGCCTTCGCGCCTACAATAGCGCAGCGCTCCACCATGTCTACAACGCCGTACGAAATGCCCTTCCGCGGTACTGACCGCGCGCCTAAGTTTGATGGGACATCGGACACGCTCGCCGAGTTCATTGACGCGTACGAAGAATGCGCGGACAGAGCAGGACTGCAGGGGCTTGATAAGATCAAAGGAATAATTAAGTACCTTGACCGCGAGGACCGAGAACTATGGGCAGGCTTACCTGAAGCGCAGACAAGCGATTACGACGCATTCATGAAGGAGATCAAAGTGATGTATCCGGGATGGGATGGGAAAAGGCGATACGCGCCCGCGGACTTACAAGCGCTCGCGCGCGAATACGCGCAAAAGCCTATGTTCTCAGGCCAGGAGCTAAGCGCCTACCTACGCGCGTTTAGGAAGATTATGCAGCCATTACTAAACGAGGACCGTATTGGCAAAGCGGAGCGCGATTGTATATTCATGGAAGGTATCCCTAGCGAGGCACAGGCGCCTATACGAACGCGCCTTATGATCAAGCACCCAGATAACTATCCTCAAGATCCATACCCATACATGCAAGTATATGACGCAGGACAATTCGTACTACCAGCAAATGCGCCTCCGCCAACCTCCGCGCCTAACGCGCAGGACGCGATACCAACGCTCGCCCCTCCAGCGCCTTTCGCGCGCGACCAGGCGCCTACGCCAGGGACAGTCATTAAGCGCGAATATAGGCGCGAGGCGTCTAGCTTTAACGACTGCGCCTTCTGCGGCAGTATTGAACATTTCTTCGCGCGCTGCCTAGAAAGACAAAGGTACATAGATGCGGGGAAATGCAAGGTCCACGAGGAAACGCGCAAACTCGTCTTACCCAACGGCGACCTTATTCCTGGGCGCGGATTGATGAAGGACAAGCTCGATCGATACTACGCCAACCGCGCTACGCAAGAAGTAAGGACGAGTGAAGGCGTGACGGCCGGGCTGTTTTACCGCGCCAATTCAGAGATCGACGCCATAGTCGAGGTAGGGTCCTCCGCGTTTGTACACACGATCGCGCACCCAGATGAAGAAGAAAGCGATGAAGACGAGACCGTGAACTTGATGCAAGAAGCGCTAGCGTACGTCACTGCAAAGCGCGAGCAGAAGCACGGCGCGAAGGGAAAGACGGTGCGCTTTGATGGCGTTGAGATACCGCCCAGTACGTGCCCGCGCCCACAGCCCGCCTCAAAACAGGCGACAGTTGAGGACGAGATTATCTCGCCAGAAGTCCAAGCCTCGAGCTCAAAAGGCAAAGGATTGGAAGTCGCGAAACTCGCGCCGCATAATGTACCTGTCACTAACAATTCTATGGAGAGAACTACCTTGGCGCCTAAAAGCGCTGCGCCTGCGCCCTCGCAATCAGCCCCATCGCCCACCAGTAATTCTACGCCCCCACAACCCGCGCCTCCGCTATCCGCGCCTACCGCGCAATCAACTACCTATCGCTACGCATTCGCATTAGAAGACAAAGAGGCCGACAAGCGCGTTGTCGAGCGCCTCCTCGATTCCAACCTGAATATCCCTGTACGAGAATTATTGGCAGTTTCGCCAGATGTTAGGCAACACTTCCGCGAGCTCACGACGAAGAAGCGCGTTACGGTAGGCGCGGTCTCAGTGCACGAACTATCGGGACAGCCTGCCACGGACGCGTGGCTCAAACAATACGAAGGCGTGCGCTTACGAAGCGATGATGGCAAGATAGTTGCTGATCACTTCGCGCCTTTGCGCTGTATACGCGCAACTACCATAGGAGGGCGCGCGCTCACATGCGTCCTGGACCAAGGCGCCGAGGTAGTTGTCATGCCTAGGGAGGTATGGAAAGAGCTAGGAGTCCCTCTGAGATCGGATCACAGTCTCAATATGGAGTCTGTCAATATGACATGCGACTCGACATTAGGCGTAATCGAGAATGTCCCGCTCGACTTTGGCGCGGGGCCCATGTACTTCCAAGTGCAAGTGACTGCGCGCACGAACTTCGACGTCCTCTTAGGGCGCCCATTCTTCAAGCTAACTTCATGCCGAACGTTCGATCTACCCAATGGCGAACAGGATATTCTGTTAACCGATCCAAACGCGCGTAAGGAGTTGTGCATCCCTACCCTACCTTGGGTCAAGCGCGTTGCGCCCAAAGAATCGAAGCGCGCCAATAGCGCGCAGGTAGACGCTTCCAAAGATGAGGATTTTTAATTGTCGATGATCTGCAACACTCGCGGGGAGGCGCCCATTCACACTCGTTACTCCATCCACCTTCCTTAATTCATTCTAATTCATATTTTCCCTTTTCACCGACACAACGCTCCTTTTCGCGCTTGGAGCATAACGCGCGCGTCGCGCGCGCGAAAGGCGCCTCTCAATATATGCTCCAAGCGCCTACGCTTCATTCATTTGCTATACCCAACGCGCAGTACTCCGCGCGTTATGCGCACCTTACATCCACGCATTCTGTCCTAGATAAGGCGTCAATCAATGCTTTTAATTCCGTTTACACTTTCGACCCCACGCTGAAGGGTGAGGCTCGACTACAGGGATGAAAAGGCGGTTTGGGATGATGGGGAAACTCTGCAGTAAGACCCGGGCGCGAGGTATACACTCGACCCGTAGGACAGCTACTGAGAGGGAGAACCTCGGAATATGGGCAAGGGACTCTCTTGCAACGAGGGAGGGTGCTCTAAGGCGCGGGGAACGCGAAAGGCGCGGTGCGCGTTATGGTCTATACGCGCGAGTTGTCGTGAGCGCGGATACGCGATAATCCAATCGTATATTGGGTACTTTTAGAATCTAACTATGGCTAAGGAGTGGGGAGTGCGCGAAGTGTGCGAACTCAAAGTCCAGTAAGGTCTCTATATACTGTATCTATAAGCGCGAAGGCGCGCGGTACCGAGCCGAATAGCGCGCGGTCCCGAGTAATTAGTATGTATGTAACTATATGTAAGGCGCGCGCTCGGTTCCGAAGTGGACGCTTTCGTAGCAATTGAAATAACTTACCAGTAAATCAGCAAGGACAAGGGGCGGGCGGGTGTGTGGAGATAGGCGCGAGGCGCGCGAGCGCGCTGGACGCGGTGATTTGAGCCTGTAGGACCTCAATATCAATAGGTAGACGCGATGTTCCCTACAGCGCGTCACGCGCTAATATACAAGCCAGTCGCTAAGAAAGTCAGAACTGTGCCTACTGTTATGCCCGCAGAGTATAGGGTAGTGCGCCAATTACCCGCTGACCCATTAGCTGGTTTACCCCTCCTGCCCTCTCGCCCCCCAGAGTTTAGTCCAGGCGCGCGCTTTACGCGCGAACGCGCAGATAAACTAGATCTCGATCCCGCCAAATGGCTATGGCCAGAAGAACTCAAGTTAGTGCAATGGCTCGTGCGCGCGCACGAACGCGCTTTCGCGTGGAACGCCTCCGAGCGAGGGCGCCTAAATGAGACATGTTTTCCGCCATACAAGATCCCTACGATCCCTCATACGCCTTGGTCACAGCGCAATATTCCCATTCCTCCAGCCACCTTGGGAGAGGTAGTGCGCATAATAAAGGAAAAGATCGCGTCGGGCGTGTACGAGCCCTCAACGGCCGCCTATCGATCGCGCTGGTTTTGCGTTGTCAAGAAGGATGGAAAGTCCCTGCGCTTAGTGCACGACCTGCAGCCACTCAACGCGGTTACTATACGCGACGCGTCGCTTCTGCCATTCGTCGAACACCTTGCAGAATCATTCGCAGGTTATGCGGTATACGGTATGATGGACTTGTACTCAGGATATGATCAGCGCGCGCTTCACGAGGATTCGCGCGATTTAACGACCTTTGGTACGCCTTTGGGACCACATCGCTTAACTACACTCCCGCAAGGTCACGCCAACGCTGTTCAAGTATATCAAGGTGACACCGCGTTTATTCTTCAACACGAGATTCCGGAATACACGTCGCCCTTCGTTGACGACGTCCCAGTCAAATCTGTGCAAACGCATTATCAGCGCGCGGACGGTACCTATGAGACCATCCCCGATAACCCAGGCATACGACGCTTCATATGGGAACATTGCATCGTGATCAATCGCATCCTACAGCGCTTGGAGAACGTAGGCGCGACCGTATCCGCGTCTAAGTTCGTTTTAGCGGCGCCTACCGCTACTATCGTAGGGCACAAATGCACGTTTGAAGGACGCGTGCCCGAAGAATCTAAGGTCCAGAAAATTCGCGACTGGCCAGAGCCTACCAACCACACACAAGTGCGCGGATTTTTGGGGACTTGCGGTGTTTTGCGCATATTCATTCGCGACTTCTCGCGCATAGCGCGCCCCCTTATTAACCTTATGAAGAAGGACGCGCCCTTCGTATTTGGCGCAGAGCAGCGCGAAGCCATGCAGATTCTCAAGGACGCGGTATTAAGCTCACCCGCGCTTAAGTGCCTAGATTACGCGAGCGAACGCGAAGTTATTTTAGCGGTCGATACCTCGAACATCGCCATTGGATTCATTCTGTTACAAGTAGGCGAGGACGGAAAGCGCTACCCAAGCCGATTCGGATCTATTGTGCTTACTGAAGTAGAGAGTCGCTATTCCCAAGCGAAGTTGGAACTATACGGCCTATTTCGCGCGTTGCGCGCGGTGCGCGTTTTTATCTTCGGTGTGAAGAACCTTACAGTGGAAGTTGACGCGAAGTACATCAAGGGGATGATCAATAACCCCGACTTGCAGCCAAACGCGACTATTAATCGATGGATCGTGGGGATTCTTTTATTCTCGTTCAAGCTCGTACACGTATCCGCGCTAAAACACAAAGGCGTCGATGGCCTCTCTAGGCGCCCGCCAGTGGAAGAAGACCCTATGGAAGATGGCGATTATGAAGATTGGATAGACCGCGCTTATTCGTTCTCTATCGCGCTTTTGAACGATCGTACTTATCGCATATATGGCGGGTGCGTAGACATATGCCACAACGTGCATAACACGTGCTTCACCTCGCAAACTGCGCGCGCGCCTATATTGCGCGTGTATTTCGACGCTACCCGCGCAGAAGACCCTAAGCCAGAAATTCCACGCTCAGAACAAGCGCGCGCGCAAGACGCGCTATTGACAAGCATCGAGCGCTTTTTGATTACGCGCAAAAGGCCTGTGGATCTTACAGATGAGGAATTCGAAACCTTTGTAAGACAGGCTGCGCGTTTCTTTGTCTTAGAAGATAAGCTATGGCGCAGAGAGGCGCACGGCAAGCACCAACTCGTCCTAACCCCCAGTAAGCAATACCGAGTCCTTGAAGAAGCACACGACGATTTAGGGCACAAGGGAATCTATACGATTAGGTCGCGCCTGCGCTCGCGCTTTTGGTGGCCGCACATTATAGAGGATATCAAATGGTACGCGAAGACATGCCACAAGTGCCAAGTCCGGCAAACGCGCAAGCTGCATATTCCCCCTACTGTACCGATACCAGGAGGATTATTCCGAAAGGCGCACATTGACACGATGAAGATGCCTAAATCAGGCGGATTCGAGTACCTCGTACAAGCGCGCTGCGCGCTTACATCGTACCCAGAATGGCGCATGCTGCGCAAGGAGAACACTCGCATGCTATGCGCCTTTATCTTCGAAGAGCTGTTGTGCCGATGGGGACCAATCACCGAAATCGTAATGGATAACGCGCCAGCGTATAAGATCGCGGTAGATGAGCTCGCGCGCAAATATGGGATTCACCCGATACACGTCTCGCCTTATAATTCTCAAGCCAATGATATCGTCGAGAGGCGGCATCGCGATGTCCGAGAAGCCATCATTAAGACCTGCGAAGGAGACGAGACGCGCTGGAGCCAAGTGGTACACTCAGTGTTTTGGGTGGAACGCATAACCATACAGAAGGCGACGGGCTTATCGCCATATTTCATGATGCATGGTGTCGAACCGATTTTTCCCTTCGACTTAGCCGAAGCAACGTTCCTCGCGCCCCTCGAGCGCCGAGGCGCGCTAACGACTACCGAGCTAATAGCTTGGCGCGCGCGTCAACTGCAGAAACACGCAGAGGATTTAGAAGCTATTAGAGAGAGGGTTGTAGCAGCGCGCTTTAAATCGATACGCGAATTCGAAAGGCGCTTTCGCGTGAACATCAAATCGCACAACTTTCAACCAGGCGCCTATGTCCTGATACGCAATTCGAAGGTCGAATATGAGTTGAGCAAGAAGACGAAGCCGCGCTACCTTGGGCCAATGGTTGTAGTACGTCGCACGAAGGGAGGATCATATATGTTGGCCGAGCTAGACGGCGCCATATCCAAACTTCGATTCGCCGCGTTTCGCGTTATTCCATACTACCCGCGCTGCGACGAGCGCGTATCAGTCACCAAGATGACGGGCGTTGATGACGAAAGCATAGACGAAATGGAGGTGAGCGAAACCGTAGAACCAGAGGAGGACGATCCAGAAGGCGCGCTTAACGGATGAGGCACGCTATGCATATTCATCCCCGCAACCCAACCCTATCGCAAATTAATTCAGTCGCGCGCGCCCGCGCGATACCCATAATAATCCTATCATACACCGTCTCACCGCAATACGCCTAATCAGTCTCTCTATATGTGCATAAGATACCGAGTTTCCGTTGCAACACGCGCGCCGCGCCACGCCATAATTCCTTCCTATCATTCCCTAACGCGCGCGCGCCCGACAAAGGCGCGCGCCCTCATATAATCAAGCGCGCAATAGATTTTTCAAGTTTATAAGGTTACCAATCGCGCGCGCGGAGCATTTCCCCTGCGCGCGACACGCGCGCGCCCTCGTATTACCATCGTATAGTCATTCGCGCCTTATTATTTCATTTGCGCCTTATTTCACTCATTTGTTTTCATCTTAAATTGCAGCCAGTAAATCAGCAAAGGACAAGGACATGGTGTTACATTGAGCGCGCTACCAAGAAATGATGTTACAACAAAGCGCTAAGAGCAGGCTACAGGACGATACAGTAAATTCAGTTAAGCGCAGCATTGGCGCGCTTCTCAAAGTCAGCCCACTCCTGGGACATGTCGAAGAGCTTGTTGGACAAGGCCAACAAGTCAGCCTGCTGGGCGCGCGCATACTGGCGCATACCTAGGGCGGACGCGCGCAAGCGCGCGTTCTCTTCCCTCAAGCACGCGTTTTCTTCTTCCACATCCTCCAACTCCTCCTCAGTATCCTTGGCCCTTCCCTTGCCCTTGAAGGGAGGCGCAGACTCAGTGGGACTGAGCACGCGCTTAGACGCGCTAACCCTTAGCGCTAGGAGAGGTTTCTCCAGGCGCGCCATCGAAAACCTCCACCTCCATGTCGAATCCGTCAAAGGCGCCTTCATTATCGACCGCTACAGAGGACGCGGTCTCCTTCGCAGACGCCTCACCAGTGGCGCGCTTAGGCAATCCCTTCTTAGGCCTAGCTATACAGATATCAGCGCGCGCCAAAAAACGCGAAATATAAAGGCGCTTACAGAAATTGCAAGTGCGCCTGGACATGTTGCATTGAGCGCACCGCCTACCAGGCGCGCCTTTGCACTTTATGTTCCTAGATATGCAGGGCGCGCAGCGCAGAGGAGGCGGAGGGGGAGTGGTGAAAGACATGCGCTCAACCGCGCGCTAAAACGCGCACCACTTCTCAGTCAAAGTGCTAGAAGGAATCATGCAAACTCACCTTAATGCTAGCGTCAGTTCCAGACGCGTCAGTAGCCTTCGCCTTAGAAGCGCGCGTCGCGCGCTTCTTAGGCGGCGCCTCTGGCACATCCTCAACCGCCTTCGCCTTCCACCCCTTCACAATCGCCTCAAGCGCCTTATACTCCCTGCGCCCTCTCTTCAGAAATTCCACATATTCGGCGCTCATATCCAACGAATCGACGCCTAATTCAGTCGCGCGCAAAGCGCAAGCCTCTAGATTGTTCTGACAATGATGCATAAGTACAAAGCGCGCGCCCGCGCATATGCGCGCCAAAAGGATCAAGCGCGCTTACCTTCACGGAGACCCACTCGCGCATCCACGCCTCCTGATCTTCCAACAGGTCAGGCTTGTGATCAGGCGCCGCCATCGCGCACGCCTCGAGCGATTGCAAAATAACGCCCCATCCTTTGAGCAAGCGCTCAGTGGGGGTCTCAGTTGGTTCCTCTGCAGTAGACGCGCCCTTGGTATGGGCAGGCGCCCGAACCTCAGGTTCAGGGGTAGGGGTAGATTGAAGTTGGGATAAAGTGAAGGGAGGCATGATAGATGATAAGAAGAGGAGATAACAGAATCGCGAGAACGCGCACGCCCCCCTTTTAACAACACAATTCCGCTTAGATCAGCGATCACGCGATAGCGTGCGCGCTTCCTCTCTCGCGCTCGCGCGCGCTTCTTATCTCG
The DNA here is from genome assembly GCA_016758765.1 of Suillus cothurnatus. NCBI lineage: Eukaryota > Fungi > Basidiomycota > Agaricomycetes > Boletales > Suillaceae > Suillus > Suillus cothurnatus. The sequence goes on along the minus strand of JABBWL010000336.1, from coordinate 39,284 downwards.
CGATCAAATGCTTTCACTTCCTCTCTCGCGCTCGCGCACGCGCTTCTTATCTCGCGATCAAATGCTTTCACTTCCTCTCGCGCTTGCGCGCACGCTTCCTCTCTCGCAATCATACGCATTCACTTCTTATCCCGCGTTTATATACAGGAATGCATCTTCTCCCGCGATCACACATATGCTTCCTCTCTCGCGACTACAGGAATGCTTCTGATCACGCAGTCACCTGACCCCCCCTTTTAACGCCATATTCACTGTGTCCAGACTCTCGCGCTATAAGGGACTGAGTGGGGACACTCAGAATTCAAGTCCCCGGGAGATGTAGGGAACATCGCGTCTACCTATTGATATTGAGGTCCTACAGGCTCAAATCACTGCGTCCAGCGCGCTCGCGCGCCTCGCGCCTATCTCCACACACCCGCCCGCCCCTTGTCCTTGCTGATTTACTGGTAAGTTATTTCAATTGCTACGAAAGCGTCCACTTCGGAACCGAGCGCGCGCCTTACATATAGTTACATACATACTAATTACTCGGGACCGCGTGCTATTCGGCTCGGTACCGCGCGCCTTCGCGCTTATAGATACAGTATATAGAGACCTTACTGGACTTTTAGTTCGCACACTTCGCGCACTCCCCACTCCTTAGCCATAGTTAGATTCAAAAAAAAGTACCCAATATACGATTGGATTATCGCGTATCTGCGCTCACGACGACTCGCGCGTATAGACCATCACGCGCACCGCGCCTTTTCGCGTTCCCCGCGCCTTTCGAGCACCCTCCCTCGTTGCAAGAGAGTCCCTTGCCCATATTCCGAGGTTCTCCCTCTCAGTAGCTGTCCTACGGGTCGAGTGTATACCTCGCGCCCGGGTCATACTGCAGAGTTTCCCCATTATCGATAACCGCCTTTTCATCCCTGTAGTCGAGCCTCACCCTTCAGCGCGAGTGCAGGAAAGTGTCTTGAGTCTGGCGCGTTATTGCAGGGACACTGCGCATAATATGTGGAATCACTCTACACATGATGGTGATGTTGTGCTGTGAAGCCCAGTCGTCATGAGCCGTAAATAGGCCAATACCAGCCTGTAGAGAATTGAGTCTCTACACCGATGCTTGAGGCATCGGTATATACTGCTAGGGTAGCTTGAGCCATGTGATGAAAATCCCAAGCTAAGGTCTTCAGGAAATAGACACCATCAGAAGCGATAAGATGCTGAGCGACCCAGCTAAGTTCCCAGACTACGTCCCTATTAACCCAAATAAGGGCTTTCTTTTCCAACTTTCCTGCAGTCTTGGCATACAGGGCTGAAAGACCAGGACAAAGGAAAGGATAGACGTTAAGCGCCCAGTTTAGATGACCGGCGAGTCGCTGAAAATCTCGTAAAGACCGCTGTGTCCCTTGAACAGCAAATCCCCAGAGACTGTTGACCAAATCCGAACATGATTGGTCCAACATTCATACCCGCTGTAAGGAATAATGCCTCTCATCGTGTGATATGGCACTTTTCACTAGGGAATACATGGCACGAACTTGCAGCACCACTCTGGGTGCTATCTGCAGCTATTCCTATATGAGGCGCAGCTTTCCCGCGCAACGCGCGCCATGCGCGCACACTTCCCGCGCTTCACGATGCGCGCGCTTTCCCACGCTTGAAGCGCCCTATAGCGCCAGCCATCCAGAAGCATCCATCCACTGTCCACCAAGCTCTCTAAGTGCGTATATTCCTATTTCCCTTATTTGTGTATTGTTCCACTTTTATTTTTATCATGGACCCTTACTTTACATACCTTACTCGGTAGCGCTTCGGCTCCGCATGACAGCGCTTAGGCGCCATATATAAGCGCCAGCAGTACTTACTATTGAAGGACTTTTCGGTTGACAGAACTTGGCACCCACTATTTACCTAGCAGAATATAGTTGAAATTCATTCGTTTTACACTCTCTCATTTGCGCATATATGCGCGCACTTTCCCGCGCTTTGCGCAGCACACGCGCGCGTTCCCGCGCCTTCATGCCTTGCGTGCACCTGCGCTTTCTCGCGCCCTGCATTGGCCGACCAGTAGCGCCTTCAGCACATACATCTAGATCCTTGCTGCACTCGCTTCCCCTTTAGGGTCGAACGCACTTGTCATCTCAGGTATAGCAGACTAGGCAACGCGCGACCTACAACAATTATAGATACAGTCAGGACCTTAGTTCGTGCCTCGCTGTGTTGTAGTTTCTACACCGCATAACATTCGGGTCTACATCAAACCCAATAATGGGCAATTCCTGGCCAAACACCTGCTTCCGCTCTTCATGAGGTATTCCCAAACGATCCCAAAGCCAAAGGAGCTTGCAGAGGTTATGTGGAAGCACCTTGTGATATGGAGTGTATAACTCCATTTTGTCCCTGCGCTCAAATGAAAAGGAATCATCGACGTAGATGTAGAGATAAAAAATGAAAATTTTGATGATAGCGATACAGATGACGAGGGCCATAAAGGCATGGTAGATTTGCTGAGATGCTCGACCGCCAAAAACATTTCTTCTATCAACGTAACATTTATCACCAAATGAGACGATCTGCTTAACCTGCCATAGCGGATGCATAGGCATATGACGATAAGCCTCCAAAACGTCTGCTTTCCAAAGCTGTAAGTTCTTCCCCCAATGCATCTGACAAAAGTGATGGAGACCATTGCCGAGGTGCTGAACATTGTCCAGTGTCACTCCAGCGATGTCATCCTGCAATATCATTGAATTAAGGGCAAATTGACCTGCGCTATGATCTGTAACAAGCCTGAACTTACTGGTTCCAGGCTTGGGCACGGCATGCACAGGCATACTATACATCCCTGGCAAAAGATCAGGCCCAAAGGCCTCCAAGTAATGCCCAAGCTCAACCTCTTTGTCGATTTGAGACTTGACAAATTCTGCCTCAGCCTCAGACTTAAGTGGTCAGAAAGAGTTGTCAAAAGAAAGAGGCCATTCCCCGAAATGGGTATCTGCAAAAGGCCAGAAACCCTCCCTGAGGCCCTGGCAAACAGAGTTGACGAATTGAGGATTAGGGTAATCAATTAACAGAGACTCGAACTCATCGATATTGATGCAAGTGGAGACATGGAATAACCTGGGATTTTCTGAAATAGTACAGAGTGCGGCAAGGTTTTGAAACTTGCGCTCTGAAGGTCTAGGTAAAGGAAGGGCCAATTCTGTCCAAATGGTGGTAGGACTTTGGGGATGCGAACGATTATTCCAGATATTCTTTCTTCGATACCTAGGTGACTCTGCAAGACCCTTATTTAGGTCCATCTCCTGATTTACTGATTCATGGGCAATCAGACTTTTTGTGTGCTCCACAACATCCTCGCCTATCACAGCAGTGTGCAAAGAAACATTCTGAGGATGTTTAAAGACAGGTTCCTCAATTCCACTTGTGACATGGTTCCTGTCATTTTCCTCCCATTCCAGCCCGATCTGATTTCCCTCCTCCTCTAAGGCTAGATTTGGAGGAATCGGGACCCACACCAAAGGAGGACAGGAAGGTGTATTGGAGTTCTCCAAATGTGGAATGATCAGTGAGGTGAATGTGTCGCTGGAGTGAGACCAGGGTGCAGACCGCTTTATTGTACTCAATGACCCTATGGTGCTGAGTTGCTTCAAAGGCGTGAAAGAGTCCCGACATGTGAGCATTCCAGCTGGTGTATTCCTCCCACTGCTGAGGGAAGACAAACGTAAGGGCATTGATATACTTAGTGAAGGCGATGTTATGGTCTGATGCCGAAAAGATGCTGGTGGATGGCTTTTTGGCCCTGAAAGAGAGCTTGACTTTGTCATCAATGATGTGAGTTTGCTTGGGTTCAAGGTCAGTGGAATGAGCGGCTTCGAGAACCTTTCCCAAGTCAACAACTTTCCACTGGACGATATTAAGCCATTGCTCTGGGGGAAATGGTGGACAGCCAGGCTTGGACAGAATGTCCTGGATGACCCCCTTTGGGTCAACTGAGAATTTCTCGAGTTGCTCAAAGGTTTGCTTGATATCCGGTGCCAAAGAGGCAATGGCATTGACTCGTTTTTCATGCCAGGGAAATTTAGAGGTATTGAGTTGACCTCTAATTTGCTTGACGACTGGCTCATCCTCATCAGAAGACTCAGAACCATTCCATTGTCTCCTGGGTCCTTTCTCGACTTCTTGGATATGCTCCCGGGAAGATGAGATCCTTCCTTCTGCTTCTTGTCCCTGAGACTGATGTTCGAGCCCATTACCTCGTATTCTGGCTCTTTCAACCGATCTATCAATGGAATTGAGGATACTGATGTAAACTGCAAGAGCTTCCGGAAGGCTTCCGCCTTCTCTGATTGAGGACAACTCAAGGAGGATTTCTTGCAAGGCGAGAATTGAGTTGGCCTTAGCATTTTCTTGTCGTCTATATTGCTCAATGATTTCGTTACACTTGGCAACACACTCTGAATCCGAGGCTGAAGGGTTCGATTCTTGAAATGAGGAAAAGGTTTGCGAGGATGCAGCAGGTGCCTGTGACGATCCGTTTCCATTTTCAGACATGAGAAATATTTCTGATTTCGATGAGAGCAAAGCGAGTTATATTGACTAAAAAATTCCTCTGGTGAGACGACAAGAGGAGGTTAGAACTAGAGAAAACATGCAATAAACAATAACCCACCTGGCGAGATGACAAGAGGAGGTTAGAAAGAGAGAAAACGCTCTTAAGATTATTGTCTGCCAGGCAAAGCCCTAAAACTCCGAAAATAGGAGTGTAGGAGTTTAAAAATCAATATCAGGAATGGCGTCACATCCTGATGATAGGCCAAAGAGAAAACACATAAGGCTGTGAGACCAGAAAAGGCCCAGATTCCAGCCATACACAGGCCCATAGGAGAGGACGGACCTTGAGCGGATAACACCGTGACTGACACGCAACCGCTAACGGCCAATTAGCCTCGTATAACTTACATTAAACCCAAATAATGTGATTTTAATAATTTCTGAATTTCAGGTCGACTCAGAATTATCTGTGTTCGTCCAGTAAGGATCAGGATTTCAAGATGCTCCATCATAGACGCAACATAGAAATACATGAGAGTCACTAGTATTCCCGCTCCGTCAGTAGTGGGTTTTTCCGTGCCATGGCCTCTTCCCTATTTTTTTGGTGAAAAATCCATTCTGGCCCTAAATATGTTTGTTTGTGGTGTTTAGTTCACACAGTTTTGAACTTGTCTTTGTACATTGATCTGGTTTGTTAGTCCACATTATGTTTCCTCACAAAATCATTGGATCTTTCGCCAACTATACTAGTACTGCTGTTATTCGCATCAATGATGCAAGTCTTCATTCAACCGTATCATTGTCTTTTCTGCATGATTGCAATGTCCTGTGTTCTGTCGTCAATCATCATGGAGTTGCAGTGGAATCCGCTTCTGGGCCACAGTGTGTTCCTACTGTCAATGGTTGGTACAATTCTCAACAGACATTTCAATCTGTCTATTTGAATGGGTGTGATGTCAAGCTTGACTGTGATTAGCTTGCATTTGTGAATGCAAAGTCTGATGGCATACAATTCCTTCGACCTTTGGACTTAGACGTTGCCAAGCTTCCTGATGATCATAGTTGGAATCTTTGGCCTTGAGGTACATATATTTCCATTATTTTCATATGTTTGATTATTGTTTTTTAGATAATCTTGCCTCCTCTTCCTCTGTTATTACTGATAGAGAAGAAGATTTAAGCATTGCTACCCAAGCAGGTTCATTTCACTCATCTTTCACATGTTTGCCTACAACTTTGCAAAATGAACATCTTGTCAATAAATTTTTGGTGGCTATGAAAGCTTGTTGAAATCAATCCTGAGTGAATTGGCAGTTGCTCATGGTCTTAAAGTGAATCCTAATATATCTATGGAAGATTTACAACAGACTATATCTCACCATGTTGGCACTGCCAGATGTTGTGGATCTCATGTGTTGCAAACTTTTGAGGGCTGCGAATCTATCCATCAAGGGCTTTTTCCACAATGTCCATTGAGATGTTGAAGGACAACTCTGCTATCACCAGTGTAGAGAATCATGCCTCTCATTGTGTGATATGGCACTTATCACTAGGGAGTACATGGCACAAACTTGTAGCATCACTCTGGGTGCTATCTGCAGCTATTCATATGAGGCACAGCTTTCCTGCGCAATGTGCACCATGCGTGCACACTTCCCACACTTCACAATGTGTGCACTTTCCTGCACTTGAGCACCCTATAGTGCCAGCCATCCAGAAGCATCCATCCACTGTCCACCAAGCTGTTAAAGACCATGCACATGGGTGCATACAATCTCTCAGAGGGGTGAGTATGACTGACTCAGAAGGGCTTTGGCCTCAGCTTGTACGCTGTGCCCTTAATTTTGAATAAAGTCCAATAAGGTCCAAACAAAGTCCAGAGGACTTCGGAGGCAGACAACTCTGGTAAAGCATCTGAAGGACTTCCGGATGAGCGCAGGAACCGTCTGGATGAGTTTGGGAAACTTCTGGACAAGTACCGGAAACTCAGATGGAGTTCCATCTACTTGATAGGAAGTGGAATAACTGGGCGTTGACATGCACAAATTATGCTTTGTACATGGTCATAGACATATTTTCATCTAAGTTTCTACCCTATACAAGCTCCCTATAATGGTCCACTATACTGTCCTGAATTTTCCTAATCAAAGAAGAATTTTATTCAATAATTTCTGAGCCTACAAACATTACTTTACAACTTATCTCTTCACAATAATACTTATCTTGGTCAGAAAACAGCTTCAAAACCCTTTAATTTTCATTAGTCAGCAATTTCTCACACCTTTCATAATTTTTTCACACATTTTCACATCTTTTGAGATACTTTTACAGAAACACCCCAACATCTAAACATTAGCAACTCTACATCTGGACATAGTTATGTCTATGTAGGGAATTTTGCTTTGAAGAATTGTGAATAAACACAACATCATTTGAGTAATGTGTTATCTGTAAATATGAACAAACTCAGAATTAAGGTATTCAATAAGAGAGCACTAAGAATGTCTAATTTAGGGCTAGTGGCTAGAGCACAGCAACTAGGCAGTGCAAAGTCTTGGCACACAGCCAAAAGTACAGCATTCAGGCAGTGTAAAGTCTTGGCACACAGCCTTTCAAGCACTTTACCTGAGACTTCTAAATTAGGTTAGCTCTGCACAGGAAGCACTGCTACTTGACCCAAGGATGCCAAATATGGGTTCCTCTGCCAAAGTGCTTCAGAATACTTTATTCAACAATTCTAGGTATTTTGCTTGTATGCCAATAATTTCTAGCATAGCCACCAGTAGAGTAGTATATAAGGGGCTCACTTTCTCCCCTTTGCAATAACAATACCCATCTTTTACACCTAAGAATTAGTAGGGGAATCATAGGGAAAATTCCCAAGGTTCTCAGTAAGTGAATATCTGAGTGACTATTTGAGAGAAATATTAAGTTATTTCCTCCATTCCTTTGACATCATTTGCAACATCATACAAGGCATCTGAGGCCACATCTGAGCTATCTTACACAGTACATTCCAGGTTCTCTTTTAGACACAGAAACAGTTCTGTGGGGAGAATATTAGTATTTTTCAGCAATTAGGGAAGACAAATAAGGCTTGCAGTCAGTCAACAATATTAAGAGCTTGGCCACTTAAGACTACATCAAGAGGGTGTATTCTGTTCTGGTCTGCATCATACTCATTGTGAGTGCCTGAGCAGCAGAGGGTTGGTTTCAAAGTCACGTATTGGGTCGTCTTGATAGTGCATGATCTTAGTTTGATCTCCATTGTTGAGGATAAGGAATATCCAAGAAGGATATAGCTTTAGGTCATTATATTCTGTTGCACCATTATATTCAGAGAAGTCATAGCACTGCATCAAGCCAGTTATTGATCTTATTTTCCCTCCACTTTTAGTCACTAGTATTTTGCTTAGAGAACTCAACAAATCTATTCCCCACGAACAACCACATTATCGACCGTTGGTAATTGTCTGAACCATTGACCATGGTAGGATATTGAAATTGGTGATTTTATTGCTTTTTCATATCCTAGTAAGACAACGTATCAATCCTTAGTGAAGACATAGAGTGGAGATACTGCAACAGACGCAGTCTGAGGCAGGAATAGTGGTCTGGAGTTCCGGAGCGGACATGGACGGGTATAGACTACCCTTAGGTAGAGACAGAGTTGGATAAGGATTGGAAGGAGTGTGAGTGCCATAAAGGCAAAATGTCAACCTAAGGATGCAATCCTTTAGGCCTGAGGTAGGATCCAGTGTAAGGAACATCGCGTCTACCCATTGATTTTGAGGTCCTACAGGCTCGAACTCCAATGCTCGTATCACCACACTCAGAGCACACGCTTCGCACACCTCACACCTATCTCCATGCACCTGTCCATCCTTTGTCCTTGCTGATTTACTGGTGAGTCATCTCAATTACTATGAAAGTGTTTACTCCAGATCAGAGCGCGTGCCTTACATATAGTTACATACATATTAATTGCTAAATATTTGGGAGCGCGCGCTATTTGGTTCAGTACTGCGCACCTTCGCGCTGTAAGGAATCATAATTCTGTGGGCATGAAAAGGCCATATTTACACGAGCTGTCATTTGAGCATTCGCACTATGGAGTTGCATGACACTTCCCTGTATAGCGCGCCAAAGGCGCATGCTTTCCTGCGCTTACGCGCTTCCCACGCCTACACCTTCTCGCGCCTGTGCTTAGCGCGTGTTCCTGCGCTCTATCGCCTATCAACCAGGAGGACCAATCCATGTCCGAGCACCCCTCTAGTACGTCATACTACATGCTGCGCGAGTGTAACGAGGACTGCAGTGCTATTACATGTCATTACATACTATTGCACATGTTCTCCCTATCCCTTCCGCGTCTGATGAGATCTTACTTAGTATAAAGCCTGATGGTAGCGCTACTATTCATTACTCCCCTTTACTGTACTTCCCTAGCATTTGGGTTTTACTTTAGAGTAGTAGTCACCATTAGGGCGTGCGCCCTGTGGTTATCGCGTTTTGGCTTAGATTAGATCGCCTAATCAAGCCTTGCTTCTTGCCTGCTTCGCCTTTGCTCTTGCTTTCACTCACGTCACTTCACGCTCATTACAAATCCCTATACCACTCCTTGCCTTCCGCATCACTTGCGCGCTTTCACGCGCCCACACGCACCATAGGCGCACGCCTTCCCGCGCTTCGCTTACCTTAGCGCGCGCTTCCCGCGCTCCGCTTACTGCACATTTCTCATCACGCGCTTCGCGCCTCTCTATATCCTTGTGTGCGTCCCCTGTCTACTTGAGTTCTCTCTATTTCTGGTTCTGTGTGTGGTAGCAGTCCCCTTTAGGGTCGAACGCATCTGTCTCAGGCATAGCAGCCTAGGCGCAGCGAGACCCGACATACTGCCTCACCAGCAGTGTTGTTGATCTCACATCTAGAGATTGATTGCGCATGCTGCAGTCAGACTTAGTTCCTTCAGTGCTTATAGATACAGTATATAGAGACCTTACTGGACCTTCAGTTCACACGCTTCACATACTCCCCACTCCTTAGCTATAGTTTGATTCCAAGAGTACTGAATATATGACTGGATTTATTGCGTATCTGCACTCACGACGACCCACGTGCCCAAGCCATAACATGTACTGTGCCTTTCGCATTCCCCGCACCCTCTATGCGCACGCCTTAGAGCACCCTTCCTCGTTATTAAGAGAGTCCCTTGCCCATATTCTGAGGTTCTCTCTCTCAGTAGCTGTCCTACAGGTCGAGTATATACCTCGCGCCCAGGTCTTACTGCAGAGTTTTCTCCCATACTCATTCCCACCTTTTCATCCCTGTAGCTGAGCCTCACCCTTCACTGGAAATGGATTATGTCCAGAAATGTGGAAGAGTGGAGCTCTGGCCTAGGCAAAGGATAGAGAAGGGATCCTTACAACACTAATGTGTGAGGACAAGAATGCTGCAAGACAATAATGTTTGAACTGAAGATCTATAAAGATTTACAAGAGTTTATATACTAGGTAGCTAACAAAATCATCAGAGGCAGTGTCCAAGGCTATGTACATTAGTGCAGTCAAAGGATAATGGATCAGTAAGCATAGCGGATAGGTAAACAACCGAGTACTGGTAATAGACAAGCAGTGAAGATATCGGATAAGTATAGAACCAGTTATCCGGAAAGTAGAGAATCACCGAATAAAGGAATAGGCTGTGTTAATGTTATATGGACAGGTAATGAATTAGAAAGCTTATCATATTGGATAGGAAGTGGATAGGCATATTGGATTGGATCCATATATCGGATCAGATCAGATCAGATCGGATGGACAAGTGGTAGTTGGACAATTGTGATAGTGGATGAGACTGGAATTGGTTATGGATGAAGTCTAGGATTCTAACCTAAGGATTAGTCCATACATCCAACTATAGGATAGGTCCAGAATCCAGGATATGACACAAGCTCTTTAAGTGCGTATATTCCCATTTCCCTTATTTGCATATTGTTCCAGCTTTATTTTTATCATGGACCCTTACTTATATATACCTTTACATACCTTACTCAGTGGCGCTTCAGCTCCGCATGACAGCACTTAGGTGCCATATATAAAGTGCCAGCAGTACTTACTAAAGAGGACTTTTGGGTTGACTGGACTTTCGACCCACTATTTACCTAGCAGAACATAGTTGAAATCCATTTGTTTACACTCTCTCGTTTTCTGCATACACACATGCACATTCCTGCACTTCATGCAGCACACGCACTGTCTTACTACTTAAGGGTCTTATATTGAATGAGCGTAGTGACAACACAACTACACAGTGATAAGACTTCTTGCCAGTCCTTAAGTACACAGTCTATGACTTTTCTACTTTGTGGTAGATAATGTGTGAGTTCTTGGGAGGGTTTACTTAAAGTGTCCTCTTCTTGTTGTTCCCTGGTGGTGTCTTCAAAAAATACCCTGAATGATCTGATACTTAAGATATGTCTCAATCTTGTAGGTCCTGTTGCAACCTATGAAAGTCTGTTTCAACTTTGATGTGTCCCAATGTGTCTCCCTTCCTGAAAAAGAGAGAGTCCCTGGTTTAAAACGTAAAGCCTAGTCTGAAAGCTGTTCTGGTGTTGTATACTCAACCCCTGAAAGATAGCACACAACAAGTATTTGATATATATAAATAGACTGTTATATAAGCGACCCTTATTTGGTAGTATATAACTAGCCCCTGATAAACTTAATCTTACTTCAAGGCAACTCTTGGCCTGCACTTAAATTCTTATGGACTCTCACACAGTTTGAGAGAAGAGTGAAAGTGGGAAGCTGTTATTACTCAGTGCAAAATGAGCTCCTTTTATACCTTTTTGGGAGGCCATTTTACTAAGCATGACTCATCACAGCATTAGTAAGTCAATGGCTTACTAATCATGCCATTCAGCAGTGCTGAATCAGCTGCTTACAAAGTAGTTTACATATTTAGAAAGTAGTATTACAAAGCATGATGAATCATGACAAACCATGACCATGAGAAATCATGATGAATCCTTACAAATCAGAATATTCCCAGTCACATGACATGCTTACAAACACATCTGGTGGCTCACTGAGGGATTCTGTGGCTGAATAAGCCTGAAAGAAATGGAAAGAAAAATAGAAAGAGATGGAAACTTCATGACAAATCATGAAAGATCCTTACAAATCAGAATATTGCCAATCACATGACATGCTTACAAACACATCTTGGTGGCTCACTGGGCTGGAACAGCCATAAAAAAGAAAAGAAAAGAAACTGAAGGAAAAACTAACAAACAGGAAATATAAATACAAGTAAATCTGTCAGAATGAAACCAGGCTTATAATACAATGAGGTATACCTTAGTACACTCTCTGTGATTACTTCCTGTCTATCTATGTCATGGTATGAGTCCCATACCATGCATGACAGTGCACATTCCCGTGCCTTCATGCCTTGCACACACCTGCGCTTTCTCATGCCTCACATTGGCTGACCAGTAGCACCTTCAGCACATACCACTAGATCCTTGCTGCACTCAGTTCCCCTTTAGGGTCGAACACACTTGGCGTCTCAGGTATAGCAGATTAGGCAATGCACAACCTTACAATGATTATAGATACAGTCAGGAGCTTTGTTCACACCTTGCTATGTTGTTGTTTCTACACCGGGTTCTTTACATTTGACATTGCCATCAGCACTGCCAAAAAATCCAAGCATGCAAATGGACAAAAGCACAAGGGAGGGAAAGGTAAGGAGACAGGCCACACTGTCCCATTCATGCATGATACAACTAGGATTATAGTACTGTAGCCATGCATGTTTTTACTGTAGTGGGCCCTCAGTAGGATCACAGACAGAACATGCACACTACCATGCATGGCATGAAGCACAAATGTCAGGTACTGCCACTTACCATTGTCATGCATGACCACCACATTTTTTGACTGTGGGAACTTTGTCACTACACCCAAAACATAGCCATTTCTGGTCATCTCCTGGATTCCAACATTTCCTACACTCCTCCCCAGTATATTCCTGCCCACCACCATATCATATTCACCTATCTACTGTAGAAAGGTATTAGTATAGGCTATATACATATAATAGGTCACAATAGAACGATTTTGTCTCTTTTGTCCCAATACAAGCTCCAGAGACCCGCACATATAATACAGGAAAAACATATCAAAAACACATCCACATTTTTGCCCCTTCAATGATAGAATGTCTTAGCATACTAGTCATATGTCTTTGAGAATATATAAGTCTATTCCACCGCTTTTTTGACCCTCTAAAGATCTCTACACTACCAGATGTAGCATGCACACAAAAAGTAACAAATAGCTTTGCATTTTTTCAATTTTAACTATATAGACTTGAAAATATGATCCCTGACAACCTTTCAATAGTATATACAATATGTCAGGAGCACAGGACTGCTCATCCACAATTGATGAATAGGGAAGTGAAACATGATGTTTCTTAGGAGAAATATTCTACAAATGTCATATGTAATTGATACATATACACGGTAAGGATTGTCTTGAAAGTCATTAAATTACATAGTAGAGTGCATAAATAATATTTACTACATTTTATTCCATGCATAGAGGTAGTGTGGAAGGGTTGTTGTGTAAGCTGTTTTGAGGCCTTAGATGTATGTGCACCAGGAGTTGGTTTTCGATGTTTTGACTTTTTAGGTTTCCCACAGTCCAATTCTTATCTATGTATTTGCCCTGCTCTCAATTATAGATGGATTGTCCTGTAACACTAGGATAATACCTCCTAATGTACTACAACAGCCTGATCTCCCTAGATATCTCTGATGACATGCAACATTCCTTATCACTCAATATATCCAGTATATCCATGATATCAATGATCTGCCCTATTTCTCTCACTGATCTTGGCCATTGTTGGCATTTATACACACCCTATGTATTATATATGAGCCCACTAGATGATTTATACAGTAGTAAATGAGTATAACCATCAAAATTGCAAAAATATACAGTAGGCAACAAAACTGTTGCAATGTTTGCATGAATTTAATTATTCTGGCTATATCATTGTGGGAATTTCTGCTATAAAAATGTGGATAAGAGCAATATTGTAGCTCTACATCCAGGCTACAACAGTCATACTATAATGAAGGTGTGAAACAACTTCCATAAAAAGATATGAACAATTTATGACAGGGTATGCATTGCAACGGTTTTGTTGCTGATATTCTTAAATAGAAAAATCCTATCAGTAGACATCAGTTGTGATATTTATTATGTCTTATCATGTCATGTGACATGTAAAAGGGTCAACATAACATAAACAAAGCCAAATGTTGAACTTTTTTGACATTCATCATCATAAAAATCCTCTCTGCTGATAAAATCAACCAAATCCTTTTTCACCTTGATTTTAATCAATATACAAGGGAGGTCTCACATGATACTGGTGTATACCATAGTAACACTAGCAGAGTTCACTTTAAACTTCATTTTGACCTTCAAGAGTCCTCTGGTAGTTGTCCTTCTACTGTTTCCTCCTGTGGTGTTTAATATACTATTTGGCTAATCAGTACAGGCAAGGCTGAAAATACCACTGAAGTCACAAGAGCACTTCTGGACATCAAGAACAAGTCTATGTCCTCTCAGACAACACACAACTACTCAAGGAAATTTAGTATGAAGGCTGTAGTCAAGCAAAACACCCTCTTCTCTCCAAGTGTCATAGGAGAGCAACACCAGACTTTGCTATGAGTTAGTACCAATGGATAGTGTATGACTGGAAAAGTGTCATATGGTCAGATAGAACCAAAATTAATCATTTGGTGTCAAATGGAAGGAAGTGGGCTTGCAAAAAGGCAGGAGAGGGCCTAAGTAATATGCTAGTAGGAGAGAGAAGGGTGTTTTTGCTTGACTACAGCCTTCATACTAAATTTCCTTGAGTAGTTGTGTGTTGTCTGAGAGGACATAGACTTGTTCTTGATGTCCAGAAGTGCTCTTGTGACTTCAGTGGTATTTTCAGCCTTGCCTGTACTGATTAGCCAAATAGTATATTAAACACCACAGGAGGAAACAGTAGAAGGACAACTACCAGAGGACTCTTGAAGGTCAAAATGAAGTTTAAAGTGAACTCTGCTAGTGTTACTATGGTATACACCAGTATCATGTGAGACCTCCCTTGTATATTGATTAAAATCAAGGTGAAAAAGGATTTGGTTGATTTTATCAGCAGAGAGGATTTTTATGATGATGAATGTCAAAAAAGTTCAACATTTGGCTTTGTTTATGTTATGTTGACCCTTTTACATGTCACATGACATGATAAGACATAATAAATATCACAACTGATGTCTACTGATAGGATTTTTCTATTTAAGAATATCAGCAACAAAACCGTTGCAATGCATACCCTGTCATAAATTGTTCATATCTTTTTATGGAAGTTGTTTCACACCTTCATTATAGTATGACTGTTGTAGCCTGGATGTAGAGCTACAATATTGCTCTTATCCACATTTTTATAGCAGAAATTCCCACAATGATATAGCCAGAATAATTAAATTCATGCAAACATTGCAATAGTTTTGTTGCTTACTGTACACCCATGCAAGCAGGAGGAAGTATTGGTATATGAAAGAGGATCCTGCTACTGTTAGTATATTTTTAAGACACATATATACTTTATATAAACATAGAAATATAGTCCCTACATTCCTGGAAGGCCAGAGCCTTAGGGAAAAATTTCCCAGGAGATGAACCATCAGGGGAGGATAGCAATACAGCAACCCAGGAACTGGACCTGTAATCCTATTATGCTCATACCTTGTATATACTATTGAAAGGTTGTTGGGGATCATATTTTCAAGTCTATATAGTTAAAATTGAAAAAATGTGAAGCTATTTGTTACTTTTTGTGTGCATGCTACATCTGGTAGTGTAGAGATCTTTAGAGGGTCAAAAAAGCGGTGGAATAGACTCATATATTCTCAAAGACATATGACTAGTATGCTAAGACATTCTATCATTGAAGGGGCAAAAATGCGGATGTGTTTTTGATATGTTTTTCCTGTATTATATGTACAGGTCTCTGGAGCTTGTATTGGGACAAAAAGAGACAAAAATCATTCTATTGTGACCTATTATATGTATATAGCCTACACTAATACCTTTCTACAGTAGATAGGTGAATATGATATGGTGGTGGGCAGGAATGTACTGGGGAGGAGTGTGGGAAATGTTGGAATCCAGGAGATGACTGGAAATGGCTATGTTTTGGGTGTAGTGACAAAATTCCACAAGGTGCCATGCAAGGCATGGTCATCATGTATGACGAATATGTGTACATCATGCATGGATTACTGACTAGGATAGCAGTAGAACATGCATGAGGTCTAGACTACAGTTACAGTAACATCATGCATGAGTACCACAGCATCAGATGAAGGAAAAAATGGACTGATCCTCTCCTCCATTTCATGACTGGCACAATCAGATATTCAACAAAAAATCAAAAAGATGCCTGGACCACCTTTTTGCCATCTGCTTGTATTTGTAGCACTGGCCTTCATCTCAGAGTTGTGACTCGTCTGCATTGATCTTCACTTATACTTACACTGTCCTCCATCTCATTATAGCACTCGCCTTCGTCTCACAACTCATCTGGTTTGCGGCTTGTATGGATTGATTTTAACTTGTATTTATATTTGTAATACTTGAAGTCTGGGTAATATTGATCTCTGTGATATTGGTAACTGTAGTAGTGATGTTTTTGTGGCTACGAAAAAGCAAACGTAGCGGGCTCTGCCGCGTGCGGCCCCTACAACTCACTCTATAAATTGGTCTACTCCTTCGTCTCCGCAGTCTACCGTGCAGGACGAATTTGTCTTACCAATACCTGCATCCTCGCAGCAGACAACATTTGGTGACATTTTCAACGACAAGGATGCACCTCGTACGCATGCTCGCTGGTGGCGCCCTCCGTCGGTTCGTTCTACACCCCTTCCCACTTAGTCAATCTGATTACTATTCTAGGTGCACACTCCTATACTGCTGGTGATGCTGCTTTTCCCGCTAACAACGGCGGTCGTACTATTGTCGCTCTATTCCTTATCCATCTCTGTTGCTTTCCCGAGAACGTTACCCGAGCTTGCGGCGCTAGGCCGTGAGCTCCATGCATATTCATCATAGACGCAACATAGAAATACACGAGAGTCACTAGTATGATACAAAACTGAGTGGTGCTTGACATTATTTGGTGTGTGAAATATATCATCTTTTAATCATGAACCTCTCTCGATACAATGCTGGAGTCAGGAGGATGGTTATCCTTGATGTCGAGAGAACCACTCTCAGATATCGTGATGTGGACAACATCACCATTTCTATTGAATATCATTAGCATACGCGAAAAATTCAAACACAAAATAATCGTTGTACCTGATTGTCCCCCTTAACAACTTTTGTGCAAGAGGAAACAGTACATTGGTACGCACGACGCGAGCAATCGCGCGAGCTCCATAAATATCAGAATAACCCTTCTCCGCAAGCCAATTGCGAGCTTCTGTGTCGATATCGAGCATTATCCTTCTGTCCTTCAAGCGTGACGCAACATCCTTCAGCCTCAGTGCCACAACATCTAGAATCGATCGGCGAGATAACTTGTTAAAAACAAGTATCGAGTCAAGGCGATTGAGAAGTTCAGGGGGAAAGTATTCCGTAGTGCGTTCCATGACAAGATTCTTAGCCTCCTCTGTGACGGCACCATCTGGATCACAGGATGAACTGTGAGCTAATATATCGCTTCCGAGATTGCTTGTGAGACAAATGATAGTGTTCTAAGAATGAATTGAGTGT
This sequence comes from Suillus cothurnatus, assembly GCA_016758765.1. Taxonomy (NCBI): domain Eukaryota; kingdom Fungi; phylum Basidiomycota; class Agaricomycetes; order Boletales; family Suillaceae; genus Suillus; species Suillus cothurnatus. The sequence continues at coordinate 21,891 of JABBWL010000336.1, read as the reverse complement.
ACCATACTTCATCGAAAAAGAACTGATATATACCTTGAAGTCTACTTTTCTGCCCTGACTGTCAGTAATGCTACCTTCGTCGAGTATTTGTAGAAGGATCATAGCCACATCCTTTGTGAAAAGCGGCTTTAAGTACGGTTAGAACTATCAAAGTACAGATGAAGTACCTTGTGAGCCTTTTCAAGCTCGTCAAGCAAAATGACCGCTGTGGACAAGTATTAGTGGAATAGTGGAATGCAGATACTAAGGCTGGATCAATTTACCATACGGTTTGCGTCGAACAGCTTCTGTCAACTGACCTGCGCACAAGGGATTAGGCTAAATGACACATGAAAGAACAACTAACCGCCTTCTTCAAAACCGACATAACCTGGAGCCGCTCCAATTAGTCTCGAGATCGTGTGTCTGTCATGGTACTGTGAATGTACGTGGACCAGTCATGTAGAATAGCGAAAGGAAAAAGTTAAACCACGAACCTCGGACATGTTGATATTGATACTAAAAAATGTGCATGAGTTCAGCATGACTGTGGAAAGAATATTCTGGAAGTAACTTACAGACCTCTCTGCTCGTCGTTGAAAAGAAACCCAGCTAGTGCCTTTGCTAATTCTGTCTAAGGGTTCATGGAATCAGAACTATGTGGCGGACAAGGCCAAACACGCGGTTTACCTTACCAACACCAGTAGGACCAAGGAATAGAAACGAAGCCACAGGTCTGTTCGGCGCCTGCAAACCAGCACGTGAGATGCGGACAGCATCGCTAATCGCAGCAACAACATGATTTTGGCCAACAACTCGTTCTTTGAGGACATCCTCCATCTATTGAGAATCATTGATAGTTCAGGTAGAGACTGGTAGTGAGACGAACATGAACGAGTTTGTCTCTTTCACCTTTCAGAAGGTTCTGGACAGGGATGCCTGTGGCCTTTGCAATGACGCGAGCAATATCGTTGCTTGTAACGCGGTCATGCAGCATTGACAGAGGACTCTCTTCAGCGTCATCCTTCATCTCGGAATCCCTTGGGAGCTGTCGTTCAAGCTCGGGGATTGTGCCAAAGCGCAACTGTGATGCTTTCTCATACTGACCGTGACGCTGAGCAACTTCGAGTTCGTGCTTTGCATCCTCCAGCCGCTTTTTGACATTCTTGATCCGATCTAGTCTTGCCCGCTCTGGAGATGAATTTAGAAATTATTGCATCTGACCGACGATGTGATAGTTTGCACCATTTTGCCAGATAGCAGTGAGCTCCTGCGCCCCCTCCTTCTTGATGCGCAACTCCTCCTCAACCTTGGCCCTGCGCTCAACACTGAAAACATCGACTTCGTTCTTTAGGCTCTCAAGTTCAATTTGAAGGGTCATAATCTCGCGTTCAAGCGCTTCCAGTTCATCTGGTTTTGATTCTTGAGCAAGGCGGAGGGCTGAAGCAGCTTCATCGACAAGGTCTATTGCCTTGTCAGGCAGATACCTGTCTGATATGTAGCGCGCGCTGTAGACCGCAGCTGGTGGAGAATTGCATAAACATTAGAGACACGGTGCAAAAATTAATACTGACCTGTCACAAGAGCACTGTCCGCAATTTCAACGCCATGGTGTACCTCATAACGTGATTTAAGTCCTCTTAAAATTGAGATGGTAGATTCAACGGTTGGTTCATCGATCGAGACAGGCTGGAAGCGGCGCTCAAGAGCTGCGTCTTTGCCGATCGTTTTCCTATATTCGTCCGCTAGGTGCGATTTGTTAGAGAACTTATCTCGAAAGAAAGGTCCTGCATACGTGTTGTAGCTCCGACGAGCTGGAGACCACGAGCTAGAGCAGGTTTGATCATCTGGCCGGCATCAATACTCCCCTCCGCTTTCCCTAGGTTGAAAAGTGAATCTAAAATGATATTCAGCTTTGCTCGAGGACGAAACAGCAAGTTTACTCACGGACTTCGTCAATGAAACAGATCACATTTCCTGCCTAATGATTTAATGAAGTTAAATAGAAGGCTGTTGTCGTAGGGATTGGATGGTAGTTCACCTCCTCCTCGATATCACGGATAAGGGCCTTGAACTTCTCCTCAAACTGTCCGCGAATCCCGGAACCAGCCATAATAGATGCTAAGTCAATCGAAAGGACACGCCTGTTCTGCAAAGACTAAACGGACTTTTATTAGTAGTTATCGTACGTGCGTGGGCGCTGAAGCTGATGAACGTACCTCTGGTACTTCTTTAGCAACTATCCTGCTTGCAAGACCCTCCAAGATCGCAGTTTTACCCACACCAGGGGGACCGATCAACTACAAAATTTATGTGGTCTTCGTCTGAACGTGACGGGCCTCGGCTTACCACAGGATTGGACTTTGTACGTCGGGACAATACTTGGAAAGTTGGTATCACTCCTTGAAATTGGTGAGGTAGACTCACTCTGTATAGTTCTACGGATTTCTATAAGAAAGTCGATTCAAAGGGAGGCAAAGCTACAACAGTGTACATGCACTTACCATCGTCACGGCCAATGGTAGGGTCTAACTTCCCATTCCTGGCCATTTCCGTCAAGTCGACACTCTGAGGCGATTGTGAGTGATAAGACGGAGTATAACGACAGAATTACATATTCTTTCAGCGCGTCTCCTTTCTGGTGCTGCTGCATAAACCCAGGGAATCCACCAACACCACCACCCCCTGCACTTCCTGGAGGCTGCGATGCGTAGCTGCGCACATGGTAATAACCTGGTATTACTGATGGCTGCCTGCTACTGCCGTGTGGCTGAACGCGCTCAGCGAGAGCGAGAACTACTGGGCCATGACGTAGTCTGAATGAGATCCTTGAAAGCTTCGCAGATTTCGGGACTACTGAAATAACTTTACGCAACATGCGACTGAAGACTAAAAACAAAAATATGACACTGAGCAATCGACTTGGAGATTCTTAACGAGGGAATGTGTGGAAGAAATAACTTCGGGGACAGAAGGTAACTATGAGCCGCCCCTAGGTGTTGTCAATTTTGGTATCATTACGTTTTCAGTTTTCCCATAATATTTGGCTCGGAACGATATATGCTATGCAAATAAATATTGTGAAAAGTGAAGCATGCTATCTCACTTCAACCTTCCTACCCACCCAGTCTTCCAGCAGCCTGGCCTCAACACGCTTGTCTAAATCTTTGACCAGAATGGAGGCTATGTTAATTAATCGTAGAACTTCCTCTGGTGCCGTCGGAACCCCCCCTGCTTTGTGTAGGACACATATCTCGCGCTGAGCATTCATCACTATGCTCATCAAACCTGCACTCAGCCTCTGCTCAAGCAAAGATGGGTCCACCACGGGTCGCGTCAATGCATCCGGGAAGAATGCGAACGTCACAGAGAACGGGGTATGATGTATTGCAAGCGAGATGGGTGCGCGTTCGGATGGTGAATGCTGGTGGAATTTTTTTTTAACAATATAAGCAGTCAAGCTGTCTCAATACGCACGACGATGACTTCGTCTCCGATGACTTCCACTTCCGGCTTTCTGAAGTGCTTAAAAGCTACGATGCCAGCAAGACATGAACAGTCGAGTATGTTACCAGCATCAGCGAGGACATGAACCGTCAGTCGCAACTGCCAAACCTGAAATTGAATCGTTCAGCGTCATCTTACTGGCCAGAAAAAGACTTGACCTACTCGTTGACCTGCCAATATACATAAAGATTCCTTGTCAATAGCGTCACTTCTTCGGAGGACCTTGTCCAACATGCGGGTAAGGGTGACCTCTTCTTCTGAAGGCCTGGTGGAATTTTTGATTATGGTAAAAAGAACATATACGTAGATGGCACGCACCTACCGACCAGGTTCATAGTCTGGAGACGCCATAGGAGAGATTTCAGAATGTATTGTAATGATGCCTTCAAAGGGTCGTTCTGGCAGCGGTTTGACCATTTTGGCGTCTAATTGTGCAATTACACTGGCACCTGTCTTGTACTTGATAACGCGCACAAATCCTCATAAATACTCACCGTGTTTTGCCCATGGCGCATTCTACCCAACCCAGTTCAGGGCCAAAGGTGAACGTCGGTGTTCGGAGATCAAGCATATCACGACCGTCTAGTCGCAGAGACTGCTTTAGAGCATCATAGAGAAACTTTTTCTCTGGAATTGATGGCGAGGGTGGACGCATGGAAGGACGAGGATAATTGAAGTGTATATGTACAAGCTGTTGATTTGGCTTATAAGTGACTGAGAGATCAGCAGAAAGTCGCCTTGAGATCAGTTTAGATCAAATTTTGAATAAAAAATCCTAAAACGATCTTACACACCCTTTCGTCGCTGTTCTTCACAGCGACCATGGTTCGGCTGATCACTCACAATTTACTCGCATGTCACGTCAAAGGATGCACTACAAATAATTTTCCACTTGTATTTCAGGATGTTCAAGTTGAACTACAAGAGGCAGAATTCAACCCTGACTTCATCCGGAATATGCTGTCTCGATTGGAATGGACTGCGTTGGTAAATGCTGCGAAGCAGGTGCGTGCAAATGCATAACAGGCCTGAGCGAGTACTCATGACCTGTTGAGGTCGGAGACACATCGCTGCCTCAAGAACAGCCAGACATGATGGATGACGAGCTACTTCAGAAGCTTCACCATGTTTTGATGGAGGTACACAGGTATCTTGATCACTCCTTCAAGTCTGTGCCAACTTTTTCCTAGATCCATGTTACTGATGGTGCGATGATTTGTCAAAATTGTAACCACATATACCCCATATCTAATGGGATCCCAAACATGGTGAGATACGGTTTGTCTTGAGACTCTCGATTGCATAACTGAGATTTTATGCAGTTGCTGGCTGAGCACGAAATTGGCTAAATCACGAATAAAAATATTAGTTTACAACTCATTCTGCTCTGCCAAGGACACCTTCCATCGTCGACTTTCATAACATGAGCGACGGTAGATCGTGGGCAGTACAATCTGAGAATACCTCGTCTTGAAACTAATGATAGCTATCTTTACCAAGGCATTACATGTGTTGGAAAGGAACAGGGGTGACGCCTATTCGAGAGTTCAGTACTAGGAAGTTAGATTGATCTATATCATCATTGCGCATGATAGTGTGGTCTGCAAAATAGTAGTAGTATTCCATGAACACCAGTCACTTTTCATAGACTCAGTTGGTAACCTGCCTGTTACCTCGGAGTTATATAGTATGGCATACGCGTCTAGATCACACGCATTACGGAGTCCGAGTCTTCTTGGCCCTTGGGTAACCAAGCTTTCCTGCTAGTCACCGCGGTTCGTCGTCTGAGCCTGCTTTCAAGGTTCGACCCCTCTTAACATACTGACTCGGAGCATGGAGCCCTTTGATCCAACTACACATCCGCACAGGCGCTGTAAGTCCTCATTTAACACTGTCAGATGACTTCGACAAATAACCATGATGCTGTCACAGATAATCCATTGACTAGCACACACATTCTCGTTTCACCTCATCGCACCAAGCGTCCTTGGCTAGGTCAGACTGAGCCCGCCGAGCCGTCAAACCTCCCCCAGTACGATCCCGCATGTTACTTGTGCCCTGGGAACACTCGGGCAGGTGGTAAGGTGAACGAAATGTACACTTCTACTATGGTATTCGAGAATGATTACGCTGCCGTTCTCCCACTCCCTGGACCTATTACACCTTCGGCTGCACATCCGCTCCTAACTGCCGAGCCAATTCAGGGCGGATGCGATGTTGTATGTTTTCATCCCCGGCACGACCTCAGTCTACCGACCTTGTCTCTTTCGGACGTGGAGAATATCGTGGATGAGTGGACTGGTGTTTACGTGAGGAGGGGGACTGAGCCTGGCATTAAATATGTGCAGATCTTTGAAGTATTTTACTTTGACCAGCTTATCGCACAAGTCCTCATTTCATAACAGAACAAGGGAGCAATGATGGGGTGTTCCAACCCACATCCCCACAGCCAAGTATGGTCCCTTTCCACTGTGCCCACCGTCCCCGCGAAGGAACTTGCTTCTCTGCGCAACTATGCCTCTACCACAGACGTACGCTCTGGCATTCCAACTGGGCCTGACGGACGTGCCTGCCTATTGTGCGAGTATGTGCATCACGAGCTATCTGTTCCAGAAGACGAGGGACGCCTAGTCATCACAAATGAGCATTTCGTTGCGCTTGTACCGTGGTGGGCGTATTGGCCCTTCGAAATCATGGGTGTGTTACAGGTTGCTTACTTGTGGCAAATACCAGCTCTGAACCCGATATTCTAGTGCTCCCTCACAAACGGCACATCTCCTCATTTGTGCATTTTACAGTCGATGAGAAGCACGCATTTGCAGACATCATGTCGCGCGTGACGAAGCGCTACGACAACATATTCTCCTGCTCATTTGCATATGCGATGGGCGTTCATCAACGGCCCCTTCCCCCACGTCGAGATGATAATGGGATGTATGTACAAGATGCAGACGATATTGCGCATCTGCATGTGCACTTTGAACCTCCACTCCTACGGAGTGCTAGCGTGCGCAAATTTTTGGCAGGGTGAGTTCCACAAATTCTTGGTTTGTGAACGTAAGTTAATATAATTGATAGCTTTGAAGTCATGGCAGAACCGCAGAGAGACCTTACTGCAGAGCAAGCTGCCAAAAGACTGAGAAACTGTTCTGAAGTTCACTACCTCCAGGCGTGAATGTAGATTCCTGTTCATGGACAGACTACCGTACACAAGTGGTTGCCGCTCGTCCTTGTCAATCTGTGTGGGTTTGCTTTTACATAGAACAATTGTTTATATATCAATATGCAGTAGATTACCGTCCATCTTATCATGCGAAAACAGGCATCTGCGCAAGATATACGTTGTAAATGTGAATGAGCTGATACTATTGACAAAAAAGATAGTTCGAGTAGGTTCAGGTCTGAGGCTTTGTCTGCATGCAGCGGAAATCGGAACTCGTGAGAAGGTGCTGAACATGCAAACACGAGCTGTATTGAATGAATCATGATCGCGACAGGGATTGAGTTGAATAGTAGAGCTCAGTTGTGCGTGTGAGACGTTTGTGGAAAGTCATAGTGTACATTTAAATTCAGTGAGCAGATGGGAGGTTCGGCGGTTGCGTTGAGTATCAAAGGTGCGTGGCACTCCTGTGGTTGATACTGCAAACTTTGATAGCACTGGTAGTCGAGCCTTAAGATTTAGTGTAGTGCTGCTTATTGAGTTCAACGGGGAATGATTTGGACCATGAGAGAATGAGTGAGGGGGAGTTAATTCACTGAAGATACAAAAAGTAAGGACCGACTCTTATATCTAAGCAAGTACATAGGGAATTCCATAAGTAGTACTTCAGATCGGTACAAGGGGAATCCTATAGCTGGTGTCCGTGGCTAGTGCAGTGATGTTCCTTACATTAGACTACCCGGCAAACAATTAGGGTTGATCACCCAAAGGAGCTTGAAGAATCCAATGCTATATTTTGGAACTCATGGTAGACGACATTGATCCAACATTGTATATGAAGAGGTCAACCAGCTCGGAAGTATTGGCCAGGCAGGAAAGGACCTGAAGAATAAACAGACTCCGGAGTGTGCTAAAATTTTAGATGGGTCCACGAAGGACATTGACCCTGTAGCAAATATCCATATCCCACAATGATGATTGTGATGTAGGTCAATTTGATACTTGATACTTGAAAAGGGTGTATTTTTTGAGAGCGGGGAACTCAACGCTCGTCAGCACATTGGGAACAAGATGGGGAAGAGATGTTCCAAAAGGAAAATATAGTAATCGGCCTCCAGCAGGTGCAGCAGAGCAGTGGGCTTCAAATTTGCGCCCTAGCACGCGAGAACATGGTGGTGCACGCTGCTCCAAGTTCATCACGAGACTATAAAAAGGAAGTTTCGGCGTCATAACTAGTTAGGAGGCACCTCCGAGGATCTATACACCGCAAAAATGTTGTCAGCAGGTTTCGAACCAATTTCAAGGGAAACATCTGTTGTGCTAACCTCTTGACTAAGACCAATAAGATGGACCTCTAAAGGAGAGTCCATGTCAGGGTGTATTCTGATAGCAAAAAAAATGTCGTTAGACGAGTTTTGAACCTGCACAGTCCAAAAGAAACAGATTTTGATTCTGTTGTGGTAACTACTTGGCTAAGACCTGCAGATATGACCTGCTGAGGAAACCACCCATGAGTGAATGAATGTCAAGGTGTGTTCTAATAGAAAAAAAACCTTGTCACCGTGCTATCAGAAGAAAGAAGAGCCGAGGCGAGACGCCGAGCGACAACCACAACGACTATCAAAATAGACGACGTTAGAATACAGAAGTACAAGAGCGTAGGCTATACCTATCAAAATAGACGAGCACGAAACTAAGAAAGGAGAGAAGGCCAAAACGAAACTATGTAAGTACTAGTACTACGAAAAAGGAAATAGGCGGAGGACCCTTGAACCGCTACCACCACCATGGACGGTTTTTTCCCACGCATGAAAATTGCGGGCAAGGTCGAGCTATAGAAGCTCACAGTGAAAAACTGGTCCCAAGCACTCCATCCCCTGTAATACACAACTAAAACCACAATACCATGCACCACACCCCGAATACTCAACGAAACGAACCATTAGCGCAAAAACACACCATAATCAGACCACCATATCTCAACGCAACACTACAACGTTCCATCACGAACACATAAGAACAACAACCCAATAGCGACAAGATACGTGAATTAAAACCAACAAACTAAACTAAATAAGCACCACCCCAAAGTTAAACGCCCCCAGACATAAAACTGACGACCAAGATATGACGCCTCACTGACAAAACGAAATCGCTAATCATCGCTAATCTCACAAACATAGATCCCCCCTCCCACAGGTTTACCCGTCCCTCAGCCTCGAGTTCGATATGAACCCGGCCACGCTGAAATGACCGACCCCAAAACCAACCCTCAGCCTAAACTGCGCTTAAAAACTGCTATAAAAACCCACTACCAACACACGAAATCCCCGTCCACCACACGATGAAAGATAAGGAAACCTCGTCTATCAAAGCCACCTCCCAGACTGCCCGCCCCTACCCAATCACCCCCCGCCCAACATCCCAGACCCCTAGAATGGGACCAAGGACCTTCCCCCCTAATATCCTACAAATTGAAGAAAACATGGAGGAACCGCTAGACTTCCTACCAGACCCCCCTTCCCCACCCGGCTCCCCCCCAGACACTCCAACGCCCACTCATCGTGAAGGATGCGCAAACAATCCGCTGAACGACCTCCTCGTGTACCAGGAGTTCAAAATCACCCATTCCCCAGGAACCCTAGAGAATGGCGCGGTCTCTAGCGACCTGAATAGCTCCATCCACGCCCCAGGCAACGCCATGGTGGACCAGCCCATGAGCGCCACACCCTCCCCCCCTCCCCCCGCACGCGTACAGACGGCGGAAGAACATAGCATTCTCGCCCACCTTGTGCTAGCTGAAACGAACAGATTAGTCCTCAGCCAAAACGGCGTGAACCACCGCACCGTCCTCCCACAGTTCACCCCCATGCCCCCAGGCGGTTTTCCCCTAGTGCATATGGCCCACTCAGCCCAAATCTTTGATCACCTCGACGACAAAGTCCTCCGCGCCTGGTTTCAAGTAGAACACCCGAAATTCATGGTCAGAGTCTTTGACCTCCCTGCCAAAGAAATAGCAGAGAAAACCGCTATCACTGCAGAGCGCATCCGCGCGAGCATTGCCATTATCGCAGACTACATACATCAAGAATCCCCACTCGTACGCGTCTCCCCACCGCAACCCAAAGGCGGCAGAGGGGCGAAGGAACTCCCAACCGGCTTCCTCGTCCACAGCGTCTCAGAGGAGATAAGGAACCTTATCGTCAATCAGCGCATCTGGTCATCATCAGACATCACCTTTGAAGCACTACCATTCAATTGCACTCAACCTCCTGAGCTGCTCTTCTGCTTATCGGAATTCACCACCTCTGACCCTGAACTCGTACGAAAAACCGTCACTGATGTATGGTCACACGATGCGCATAGACACGACATCAATGACATATTCTCGCAATGCGGATTCCAAGATGACGAGTTAGTCTACAAAGCTACAAGGGACTTCATTAAATCAATCCGCGTCGAACTGCTAGATTTCAAAATCACAGGCGGCCTATCAGCGCCTCGTTTCAACATTTTCGCAACGAGCCCAACTAATGATGCCAAAACCTGGACGAATCTCCGGGGTTACCTACACCTCCTAGAGTACCCCACTGGCCTAGAAGGCCGCGGAATCGCAGCAGCACTCTTCCCCTGCCAAATATGTCACTCACTAGCCCACCCGCGCGGCCTCTGCCCGTTCCCGCATATCCCACAGTGGAACGGACCGAAACTAGGTATTAGGAACACGAATAGTTCGTCCCGCCAATCAGGTAGAACTAGGGGAGGTAGACCTAGCCGCAATGCATAACAGTACCATATAACGCCTCGAACAGTACATATAACACTCATCTCACTACCCCTACCTAAGCCCCACTCAATACCTTGACCCCACCCATCCACCCGCACTTTACGTAGTCATACTGCCCATCAACGTTCGTTAATAAATCCCCGTCGTTACCCTTGCGACTCGACTAAAGACTGACTCTACACCAACAACTTCACCTTAGGCCCGGGACCTAAGTGAGATGGAAGACGCTGGAACCATTATGAATTAGTTCGACGAGACACGAACTATCTACCTTAAGACTCTTAGCCCAAATATACTGGTCGTACTAACGGGACAGGAAAGCGAGAGTCGTCTCACCAAGCATGGTGCATACCAGACCACGGAAACCTATTTAGGTTCGGACGAGCCGTGCCGAGAGGCTTAAGTTTTCTCTAGTAGCGAATAAAACAACCCCGAACATTTTATTCGCCAAAAAGCCAACATAGTCCACTGACAACTGACCAGGATATGTCAGTTCTAGCCTACACCATGATCGTAAGGTAGTCCTAGTATATCAATCACCCCCACAATAAATTGCTTCCCACCACAACACGGTCTCTCTGCTGGTCTTGGTCCTCTCCCCCATGGACGTGAAGGAGAGCCGCTTCACACCACTGGGAGGCTCCCCGAGGACCGTCCATGGGGATCTGGAAGTGGAAACGCCACAACCTGGCAAAGTATAAATCAACCAATACGCCCCACAAACGATAACATAAATAACTCACCCCAGCCCAGAGAACGAATCGCAAACCAATACCCCACCCTCAGCTGGAGAAACCAATCCACACCAACACCAGACCCGAACATGACGAACCCACATTACCCAACACATCCCGAAACCCAACCACAACCAACACAAACGGGAACCCAATTACCTGCAACACGAGCACGTAACGACCGTAAAACTAGAGCGAACATCAAAATAGCAACTTTAAACATCAAAGGACGCACCTCACCATCCCTTGGACTGAGTCAAACATCAAAATGGGTAGCTATAAACCGTACCATGAGAGACCAAAAAATAGGCATCCTATGCATCCAAGAGTCTCACCTATGCCCAGAACACATGACCCAAATAGACAATCTGTACGCCCGAAGGCTCAGAGTAATGAACTCAAGCGATCCAGACCGCCCGGGCAGCTCCACCGGAATTGCATTTGTACTGAACAAAGAAATAACGAACACCGAGAACGCAACGTTGCAAGTCATAGTTCCAGGGCGAGCAGCTATACTCTCTATTAACTGGCACAACGACAAAAAACTAAGAATACTGAATATATACGCACCGAACAACTTAAACGAACACAAAACATTCTGGGACAAGATAAGAACAGAATGGCAACGCCTGAACCTAGAATCGCCAGACCTTATGCTCGGAGACTTTAATCTAACAGAAGACCCCATAGACCGCGCCCCTGCAAGACTCGACCATGAAGCAGCAATTGACGCCCTGAGAGACCTAAGAATCAACCTAAAAGTACAAGATAGATGGAGATTAGATCACCCACACAGTAGAATGTTCACATTCACAAGCGCACACCAAACCCTATCGAGACTAGACAGAATTTACACCTCAGAAAAACACACAGACAGCCTTGTAGAATGGGACTCACAAATCAGTCAAATACCCACAGACCACAAGATGGTCTCCGTACGTTTCGCTCCACCCGGACTACCACACATTGGAAAAGGGAGATGGTCCTGGCCTCCAGGACTATTATCAGACAACAACCTGATAAAACGAATAAATGAGATAGGTATCGAAACCCAAAACGAAATAAAAAATATCACGCAACGCACTGAAGAGACAAATCCACAAAACTCATGGACCACCTTTAAAAATCAGATAAACGAAGTAGCAAAAGAAGTAGCAAAAACACACCTATGCAAGATTAACCAACGAATAAAAGCCCTGACGAAAGACCTAAGAACTATAGCGAACCGGCCGGACATCGATACATCAGAGGATACAAGGCTAAATGAGATCATATTGGAAAACGAAATTAATCATCTACAAAAGAAAAAATGTAAGAAACTCTCACTTAATGCACAAGCCCAATGGGCCTCCCATGGCGAATCGATTAGCAAATACTGGTCGAAGATTAACAGCACTAAAACCCCAAGAGACGTTATTTACTGACTCAACATACCCAATACCAGAAGGTACACAACAAAATCAGAAGAAATGGCGGAAATCGCAAAGACGTACCATGATGAACTCCAAACAAGAGACACAACAACTGAAGAAAGCACCAAAATCAGAGCAAGGAAGAAGGTGCTAGCAGAAATACCCGACGCACAGAAGCTTGAAACACCACCTGAACGAATGAACCGAACACTGAGTGACGAAGACATACTAGAAGCGCTCATGTCCTCAAAATCAGGAACAGCAGCCGGCCTCGACGGCATACCGTACGATCTATGGAAACTACTCCACAAGAAACACACTGAAATGGAAGGAGACGAGAAACCAAGCTTCAACATAATAGAAACAATGACACTAGTAATGAAAGATATACAAACTCATGGTATTAATAATAACTCCCCATTTACAGTCGGATGGATGTGCCCTCTATATAAAAAAAAAGACCGAACTAAAATCGAAAACTACCGTCCGATTACTCTTCTCAACACAGACTACAAGATACTAACTAAGGCTCTAGCCCTACAAATCGCCAGAATTATACACAAACTGATACACCCGAACCAGAGTGGATTCATATCCAAACGATCAATCTTCGACCCCATTAGACTTGCACAAACCATGACAGCATACGCGGACCTCATGGAAGAAAATGGCGCGATCATAGCGCTTGACCAAGAAAAAGCTTACGACAAAATACAACATGAGTACCTCTTCGAAACTTTGGAAACCTTCCGCTTACCTCAAATGTTCATAAATACAATCAAAAGCTTATACCACTCAGCATTCACCCACGTCGCAATAAACGGGTTCATGAGTTCACCATTTCGTGTCACTAGAGGGGTCCGCCAAGGAGACCCTCTATCCTGTCTACTATTCGACTTAGCAATCGAACCCTTGGCATGCACGCTTAGAAACTCACCAAAAATCCAAGGTTACCACATCCCTGGCCTAAAAGAACGAGTAATAGTAAATATGTACGCGGACGACACAACAATATACCTCTCGAACAAAGATAAATATAAGGACCTAGAAGAAGTCCTAAACGACTGGTGTACTGCGTCAGGCACTAAGTTCAACATGGAGAAAACTGAAATACTTCCCATCGGCTCCAAAACCCACCGAGAACGCGTAATATCACAACGAAAACTAAATGACCTAGATAACCCATGGCCTGAATCAATCAAAATTACAAAAGACGGAAACCCAATACGAACCTTGGGAGCCTGGATAGGAAACGACATTGAACAAGCGACATCTTGGGAACCCGTCCTTGAGAAAATTGAACAAAACCTTAAGAGATGGAATATGTGCAACCCATCACTAGATGGCAAATGCCTCATCGTCCAAATGATCATAGGAGGAATGACTCAATTCCTGACTAAAGCACAAGGCATGCCAAAATCAATCGAGGCAGCTATCACAAAAAAAATACGCACTTTCATATGGAACGACCGCAGATCACCTCCCATCAGCCTAACAAGATTAGAACGCCCAACAGAGGAAGGAGGAATCAACCTGCTAAACATCAGCGTAAGAAATGAGGCAATAAACATCACCTGGCTTAAAAATTACATGAACCTGTCAGAATCCCGCCCAACCTGGGCGTTTGTAACAGATGCGATTATAAACACACTAAAACCAAACGGAATCAGACACCAAAATGACATCAACACTTTCCTGACCTCGTGGGACCCCCCAGCACTAGGAAAAAGAGCGAACCGCCTACCAAACCTAATCATCAATATGTTAAAAGTGGCGCGAAAACACAAAGTAAGCTTCGCACCGATAAAGCTGTCCCAAGAACTAAAAAACCAAATGCCCGCATGGCTACACCTAGGCGCCCCTCCCAAAACATACAACAAAAGAAGAGATAAATGCCTACAAATGGCACACAACATCAAGTCAGTAAAAGACTTGAAAAGACTCGCTGGAAGACCGACTAACATAAACACTCACAACACCACAGCAACTTGCCCCTGTGATGCCTGTATCGAAAATCGACTAGCAGGCTGCAAAAACCCAAACAAATGCGCCCAAACAGCGCAAAAAATTCTAGACAGCCTAAACCCCTTGTTCAACCCCAATACATCCCCTAGAAAAGATAATCTCACACTGACACACTGAAGAAAGGAAAAGAACATACAAGCGAGAAAACAAAACAACGGAGAGATTATATTCGACCCATCGGTAACCAGCAAAAACCAACTCTCCGAATGCTTCAGAATCTTCGTCAATACTGACCGCCTAATACAAATCCCAGCTTACCGTCTGCGAACACCAGTAGCTGGTCGGAATATAGACCGAGAACAAGTAACCATCTATACAGATGGATCTTGCATAAACAACGGCAAACAAAACGCGGTATGTGGAAGCGGAATATGGCTGGAGGAGAACAATCCATTAAACAAAGCACTAAGAATACCTGGAACAAAACAAACAAACCAGAGAGGAGAGCTAGCCGCGGTCCTAGTAGCCCTACAATCAATAAGCCCACTAACACCAATCAAAATAATCACTGACTCAAAGTATGTAATAAATGGATTGACGACACACCTAAAACAGTGGGAAGACATTGGCTGGATAGGAATAGAGAATGCCACACTCTTCCAGGCCACGGCATACCACCTTCGCCGACGCCCGGCTCCCACTACCTTCCAATGGATCAAAGGACACGCCGGTCACATAGGAAACGAGAAAGCCGACCAGCTTGCACTCACCGGAACGACGCGTCCAGAACCCGATATCATCGACACCTATGTACCACGTAATTTTGACCTACAAGGCGCCAAACTATCAGAAATAACACAACAATTAGCATATAAAGCGATTATGCGAAAAACTCACCTTAACCAACAGAGATCAACCATATGCCTGCTTGAAATGACCAGATTTGCGTTAGAGACAATATCGAAAACCCTAGAAACTGACGAAGCAATCTGGCGAGGATGTAGGAATAAAGACATAACGAAAAACATACAAATGTTCATATACAAAACCCTCAACAATGCATACCGAATAGGTGACTTCTGGTTGCCTATACCAGCATACGCGCATAGGGCAAAATGCCACGAGTGTAACGACGAAATAGAGAACATGGAGCACATCCTAGTGCACTGTAACAACCCAGCTAGAAAAATTATATGGGACTTAGCCAAAAACCTATGGCCAGCAAAGCACGGACAATGGCCTAACCCGCACATCGGCATCATTCTTGGCTGCGGACTCATCTCTTTCCCACAACCCCAACACAACGATAACACAGAAAACAAACAGAAAACAGCGGGTGCATCAAGACTTATGAGAATACTGATATCAGAATCAGCATATTTAATATGGAATCTAAGGTGCGAGAGAGTGATTCGCGGTACTAACAACTCGGAAATCACAATCAAAAAGCGATGGATAGGCGCGATTGACAAAAGACTACAACTTGACAGAGTAATAGCAAGCAAAATAAGAAGAAGTCCGAAAACAACAGCAAAAATAGAACATACATGGTCAGACATAATTCACGACCCATCACAACCCCCCAGTAACAACTGGGCGACTAACCTTGAGGTTTTAGTGGGTATCTGGTTACCCAGGCCCTCGCAGACCGAGGCAACCAGGTAACATGCAGAGTCCCACACTACTCCACAATAGGAGTGTGCGTAAGTGGCATTTTTCCTCGGACGACGCTACAAGCGTTGCTATAAGCGTTTATATAGAGCTAGACGGTGTCAGTTGCTATATAATAGACTCGCTTTTCCAAAAAAAAAAAAAAAAGGAAATAGATCGAAAGTCAGCAAGTCAGCAGACAGAGTTCATGACAATACCCCCTCGTCAAATGGTCGCGTCCCACGACCAATGAAGGTTTCGTTTGAACGTTCCATCCTCCCAGTTGAACAGTCGACGCGGTACTCACATTGGTTCAGTTAAGTTTTCGAGCGCTTGGAAACGCAATCTCATTGTTGGCATAGGACGTGGTGCTGCAGGATGTTTGTGATGAAAGTCGGCAATGGCTTGAGGAGCGTTTCTGAGTTCGGAGGCTAACAACCACTCCCTTTCTTCACGAGGATAACCTTTCCAGTGCACGAGATATTCTAGTCTCTCCCGGCGAAGTCGTGAGTCCAAGATCTCCTCGACTTCTTGTTCCTCATAACCATCAACTAGTACAGGCGGTGGCGGTGGTGGTTTTCTTTGGGAAGGAAATTCAGCGGGCGTAAATGGGGAAAGAACACACTCATTGAAGACCGGGTGAATAGATTTCCAGGTTCCAGGTAGAGCGAGCTTATACGTGGAAGCTCCATGTTTTTCTAGAATCTTGAACGGTCCAAAGCGTTTGTCATCGAGCTTTTTGGCGGGTCGATCAGATGAGATGTGAGTAGCCTCTAACCATACTTGGTCTCCAATTTTGAAGTTATGTGATTCATTCCGTTTCCGATCATAGAATCGCTTCATGTCCTCAGCGGCTCGTTTGAGTGCTGATTCCGCTTCTTCCCGTGTCTTTTGCATCCGCTCTGCAAAGTCTTTTGCAGCCTCTGCCTTAACTTCTCGACGAAATCCAGTTCCTTTTCGTGGATGATAGCCATAGTTGACGTAGAATGGTGAATGACCGGTCGAAGATTGGACCTTGTCATTGTAGGCAAACTCGGCGAGAGGAAGCCACTCAGACCAATCTGTTTGATGGTAATTGGAGAAAACCCGTAGGTAATGTTCTATCTCCTGATTGATACGTTCAGTTTGACCATCTGTTTGTGGGTGGTAGGCTGTGCTCGCATTACTCTGGATATCAAGGAGTTGGTAAAGGTCGCGCATGAAAACGGATATGAAATTTGAGCCT
Organism: Suillus cothurnatus; assembly: GCA_016758765.1. Lineage (NCBI taxonomy): Eukaryota > Fungi > Basidiomycota > Agaricomycetes > Boletales > Suillaceae > Suillus > Suillus cothurnatus. Next base: position 4,472 of record JABBWL010000336.1, on the reverse strand, counting down.
CAGTCACTGATGACCTTACGAGGCAGACCATAGCTTCGGAATATATAATCCCGGAAGATTCGTGCAACTCCCAGGGATGTGACTTCTGTGTTTGTCGGCACCACTTTGATCATCTTGGAGAATCGGTCGACGATGACTAGGATCGCATTATTACCCACTGATTCTGGGAGTGGACCGATAATATCCACCGATATATGTTCCCAAGGCTGCGTGGGGATCTCATTTGGATGTAGGGGGGCAGCAGGTGGAGTGTTCCTTGGTTTGGTACGTTGGCAGCTCTCACAACCATCAATATAGCGCCGAATGTCAGCTAAGATCCGTGGCCACCAATAGTCACGAGTGATCAGTTCATGAGTTTTATACCTCCCTGGATGACCCGCTAGCGTGGAGTCATGATGTTCCCGAATGATGTCTTCTCGAAGTTTACGATCTATAGGAATATAGATTCGACCCTTCCAGGTAACGAGACCTTCCGACTCTGACCAATCTTTGTCCTTCAAAACGAGCATTTTAGTGACGACTGCATCTCGATTTGCGTGACGACGACGAGCGCGAGTAAGAAAATCCTCGTCTACAGTCTTGAGCTCTACTTGACGGAACATTTCAGGCTTAAGAACGACAATATCTTCATTGTCATTCTCCCCCGCCTGATGATCTGATCGTCTCGATAGAAGGTCTGCTCGTTGGTTGGTCTTTCCGGGTTTATGGTGCAAACTGAAATGATAATTTGACAGTTCTGTCACCCACCAGGCTTGCCGACGATTCAACTTTTGAGGCTTGCAGAAATACGCGAGGTTCTGATGGTCTGTCCATACCTCGAAATCATGTACTGCTCCCATGAGGTGATGACGCCACTCCGCGAGTGCAGTCATAATTGCAAGTAGCTCCCGGTCATAAATTTCATAGTTCCGCTCGGTTTCATTCAATGCTTTTGACAGGAAAGCAATGGGTTTCCAAACACCCTCTTGGCATTGTGAGAGCACCGCCCCAATGGCTTTCCCGGAACTGTCAGCCTCCACATGATAAGGATCTTCGTCGGTCGGGATGCCAAGAACAGGAGCAGAAGATATATGTGTCTTGATTGTGTCAAACGCTTCCTGTTGCTGACATCCCCAGGACCAATCTACAGTTCCTGTCAAGCTCGTTAAAGGCTTCGCAAGATCTCCGTATCCTCGAATAAATCTTCAATAAAAGTTAACGAACCCGAGAAACGCTTGTAATTCGCGTTTCACGGTAGGTACGGGCCAATCCATGATCCCCTTAACTTTCACAGGGTCCATCTTAACCTGACCTTCCGAAATGACGAGACCTAGATACTCGATCTCGCTCACCTCGAATTCGCACTTTTCGGGTTTGAGGTAGAGTTTGTTCTTGCGAAGGAGTTCGAGGACGCAGCGTACAATACATTGATGTTCTTCCCGAGTCTTAGTGAAGATCAGGATGTCATCTAGGTAAATGACCACTTTTCCATCACTGATAAGGTCTCGAAAAATGTCATTCATCATCATCTGAAATGTAGCCGGGGAATTAGTCAAGCCAAAGAACATCACTAGTGGCTCGAACAATCCTCAATTTGTACGAAAAGCTGCCTTCCACTCGTCGCCCTCTTTAACTCGTACATTGTTGTACCCCCAGCGGATGTCCAGTTTAGTGAAATACCGGGCACCTTTGAGCTTTTGGACAAGCTCCTGGATGAGAGGAAGAGGATACCGATTTTTCACGGTGCATGCATTAAGCTTTCGATAATCCTGTACTGGCCGAAGTTTCCCATCTTTCTTTTTTACGAAGAAGAATGCAGATGCAAATGGGGACTTTGATGAACGAATTCGACCAGAACGGAGATTTTCTTCAAGAAACGCATCCAATTCCCGTTGTTCCTCCGGACTAAGATTATAGACTTTACAATCGATGGCGTGCTCCCCTGGAACTAACTCAATCACATGGTCCCAAGGCTTTCATGGTGGGAGCTCGTCGAAAGATTCTTTCTTAAAGATGTCCTTGAAATCATGGTATGAAGTTGGGACCATCTCCTCGAAAGTCTTCTCAGTCTTTTTCCTGGATGCTTCTTCGGCTAATTGTTGAGATGCTGTAGTGTGGGCTTTAATATGTAAAGTCCCTTCTTTCATGTAGCCATTGAAATCAAAAGCAAACAATCTCTCCCCCTCTCTTAAGGTCAACTCTGGATCACTATTCACACAGTTCAGCTCTTCGTCCTCCTCCGTTTGCTCAGGCCCAAATAAATGTTGAGCATATGAACAGGTCTTGGGGCAACGGTCAAAGTTGAGTGTGCCAGCTGTCCAATCAATAGAGGGGTTATGATGTTTAAGCCATTCATGTCCGATAAATAGCTCTCCCTTTCCGAGGTCTGTAACTCCCAAAGTGAGGCGTTCAATGTGATCTTCAATCTTTAGCTGAAGGGTGACATAGTCTGTGATCACACCTCCTGCATTGAGAGTTCCATCGGCATTGTAAATGGGAATTGGACGGGCCAACTTCTGCGTGTTTATTCCTTTGGCTGCTACGAAACCCGCATCAATCGAGGAGCCTGTACACCCACTATCGACGAGTGCATTCACACTAAAACCTCGACAGTCATCAAGAGTATTTAGTATTGCACTTAAGGTCAACGAATTTCCTGTTCCTCGGATGTAACGTTTGGGAGTACTAAGTTTGTTGATCGCTTTGGAGGCTTCCTCAAGTGAAAGAGTATTTAACTCTTTAAGGACTTCTGCAGTGGCTTCGAGATGACGTTTTGGGTGGACCAACATTCGAAGTAAGCCCATAGCTTTCTCAAATGGTTGGTCCCAAAAACGTTGAGCATACCAAATAGCGGACCAGGGTTGTAGTCTTGCTGCTGGTACTTTGGCATCGTGGGGTCCCCTCAGGTTACTAGCAGCAGCTTCACCTTCGGATCTACCTCTTCCACGTTCCAAAGGAATGCCTTTCCCTTCAGATGAGAGCTTCAGGTTTGGGGCTTCACTCCCTTCCCATGGCTCACTATGCGCTTGTTTCGAGTCCTCGTCTTCAATCTCCTCAACATAAGGTTTCGTGTTTGCATACTGGAAGTTACAAGGTAGAGAAAACGAGGAACTCGAATTAGTCGGAGAGGACGCGCCACCTCCCGACTGTCTTAAAAACCCTTCTCCCCCAACCACCTTTTCATATCTTCTTTATCTTCTTCAGGAAGTTCTTCAAGGACTGCTCGTATCGCTGCCGGTTTTCCTTGAAGACAGTCCTTAGCTAAGTGACCATGTCTGCCGCACTTGAAACATAATCCTTGACGACAACAAGCATCGACATCCATAGGAAGACCTTGACCACTAAAAGTTCCCGTAGCTGGAATTGTAGAAGAAGAATGTTGGGTAGAGGAAGTGGAACGTGGAGTCTGAGTAGAGTTTGCTCGGGGTGGAGGAGCAACAGGTAGGTGAGGGCGTTGACGACGGGCCTCACGTTGGCGATAGAGTTGATCTTGTTCAATCGCCTTTGTCTTCCAGGCCATGAAGGTTCCAGCCTTGATAGTATCAGAACTTTCCCAGATACGGTCCACAAGGCGAGAATTGAGAGCTCGTTCAAGGAGGAGATTTAAATGATCATCACTCCCTGCAGACCATCCTGCTGTTCGAGCAAGTTGATCAAATTGAACAAAGAACTCTTCCGCAGTTAAGCTACCCTGCTTAAGGAGTTCGAGTTGACATTGAGCCTCACGCTTGGCATTCGCATCGTCAAACGAAGCCTTCAGAGCGGTCTCAAAATCAATGAAACTCCAACGTTGAGTGGAAGGTAAAGAAAACTGTTCTTCGGTGTAGTTGTCAGCCCAAAGACCAGCGCTACCTCCCTTCATACAAGATGTGGCAAACAAAACCTTCTTTTTATCATCTATGAAAATCTTAGGTTCTGCTTTGAACATGACGCGGACCTGTCGCCACCAGGTTTTGAAAGAAACAGTGCCCTTGACACCACTGAAGTCATCAGGGCGAGACAAGAGCGTCTTATCAGATTTCGAGCCAGAAGTGGACATGGTAGAGTGTGGTGATAGTTTAGGGGCTTGAAAAGGAGGTTGAACAGAAATTGAAAGTCGAGGTTGAGGTATTTCGGGGGAAGAATTGGTTGAATGTGTAGAAGGGTCAGAGGCCTCCGAAATTGGAGAGGGCGTTCGAGTATTCGGTTTAAACGTGGCGGAAATATGTGATTGACGTTAGGAAAAGATCTCGGGTCGGTAAGAGTAGTTTCGTGCTTCTATCAGAAGAAAGAAGAGCCGAGGCGAGACGCCGAGCGACAACCACAACGACTATCAAAATAGACGACGTTAGAATACAGAAGTACAAGAGCGTAGGCTATACCTATCAAAATAGACGAGCACGAAACTAAGAAAGGAGAGAAGGCCAAAACGAAACTATGTAAGTACTAGTACTACGAAAAAGGAAATAGATCGAAAGTCAGCAAGTCAGCAGACAGAGTTCATGACACGTGCA
>JABBWL010000335.1:0-64385 GCA_016758765.1 Suillus cothurnatus | reverse complement strand
GTGTCTATCGAAGATCGGATATGCACAGCCAGACGTTTTATAACTCTGTGCGGGTCAATTCCACTCAGAGACGCCTGTTAATAAAATGCTTAAACGCCCATTTCTACAATAGTAACGCTGCGAAGAAGCCATTCAACATCCTGTTCTTCGGTCGCGACGAATTCTCTTGTAACGTCTTCAGGCAATTGCACGACGCCCGAGGTGAGTGTGGCTCGTAACATGGGCAATCCAGGGTCTATGTTGACCAGGAATATAGATGTTTGGCAGTCCATCTCAATCGCTACTAACCCAGACGTGAAAACTGGTCGACGGGGTTCTCATTTATCAATTTGTGCGTATGCAAAAATTTTCATAGTGGTAAACTAATACCTATGGTTGCTTCAACAGCTCCACTCAAACTACTTGGAGAATCACTCGAGGTTCCAGTTCACACTATACCACGACGAAAAATTGACTTTAGGGGTTGGATGGTGCGCGGTACTTTTCTTCTTGCTGAACCGACCTCATGTTCTACTCAGCCTCCCCCACCATTTACGAATACCAACGAAGCTCACGTCTCCGCCCCTGCCAGTGAAACTCATCTTCTTGTTACTGCTTCCTTTGGACGTATTCTCCGCCCTTCGCTCCTACAGCTCTTTCTGCCAAGTCAGCGGCTTAACGTTCATCCGAGCTTGCTGCCTGCATATCGTGGTCCGGCGCCTATTCAAAGAGCTCTTATGCGAGGAGAAAATGTGACGGGTGTTTGCGTCATTGATATGATGGAGAAGAAGGAAGGGATTGATGCTGGAAGCGTGTGGGGCTGCGAGAGCATGGCGAGTAACACGGCGAGCAAATTATCATGCGTAACTCATTGTAATGCAGGTTGTTCCAGAAAGCGCCACATTTTCTTCGATGTCCGTGGAGCTGGCCCGGACTGGAGGAGATTTACTTGTCACAGTGCTTCGGGATATGTTACTAGGAAGGGTGAGTCTTCGGAAACTTGGCTGATTCTAAATGTTTACGCTTCGATCAGGCTCGTAGCATCCCACAACCTCCAGTCTCATTTACCACTCCTCATGCTTCTGCAATATCCGCTTCCGATGCACAGGTTGACTTTAGATCCCAAACTGCATTGGACATAGTCCGACTTTCTCGCGCTATTTCACACCAGCGTCCTATCACGACTACAATGTCCGATGGACGCACTCTTCAGCTGCACCATCTAAGCGTCTCCAGGAGCCATGATGATTTGGGTCCTGTTGAGCCTGGCTGGGCAGTGTATTCGCCGCATACACGCACAGTACTTATAAATTGTGCTGACAGAGAGTGGCTGAGTGTTTTAAAGTTAAAGACCCAAGATCGTGCGCTTCTGGCTGCGAAGGAATGGTGGAATGGGGTCAAGGGGCTAGGCTTGCTACACGAGGGTATGCTGAAACTTTTCTAGACGGTTCTTTCATATCGGTGTATCACCTAATCTCAAAGAAGTTCTTCTCGAGCGCTTGATACGGGGCCCGACTCGATTCATATCCAGGGAAGCACGCTGCGCAGTCCGGGAAAGGTCCGCCACAGTCCCGGGTCTGTGGCTAATGGTTGTCCCTGAAGTGCCTCGTGGGATGCATCATGCATGTGGTTCAGGATTGTATCGGCCCTACAACCCTTGAAGAAGTGTGCAGCAGGCTTGTCCAATGGGTCTAATCATGTATTGAAAGCCCTATGACCCTCGAAGAAGTGTGTAGTAGGTTTATCCAATAAGTGTTAGCTTGGTCCGATCCGATAGTACGCAAAATTACATGTAATGCAGAGTAGCCGCCACCCTGGTTTGTGATATCTAGGAGCTGCAGATAAGCTCGCCCATAAACACCTGATAACGATCCCGACACTATGCCAGAGTAGTACTTCATTCAAAATAACCCAACAGCGGCAAATTGAGTTGAGGATGCAAACCGACGTGACCACTTGCAACTTGAACGAAGTAGGCTATGTCCCTAGATCTGTCAAAGGATACAGACAATGTGTAACCAGCGCGGAAGGGAGGCTTGATGATCTATGACTCGTCTTGACGACGACGACATAGTAGTTGTCGCGGTCATGAGATGTGGCGTCGTCAAGTTTCGTTTGACGCGACGCGTCTCTTTGTCCTTGTTGTTCATATGGTCCTGGTCTACAGCAGTCCAAGGTAGTCCAGAGTCCAAAGAGCTCGTCTGCCCACTTAAATTCCTAATACTCTTGCACCTCATCCGTCATCTGGTAGGGCTTTCTGAGCCATATATATTCAATCATGGGAATATCTGGCTTTTACCGTTGCTGAAATCAATTCAGCTTCACAGACACCTCTCAGACTTTGCTGGTCAAACATTTGCAGTGGATGCTTATGTCTGGCTTCACCGAGGAGTATACGCCTGTGCCACTGAGGTAGCCACAGGAAAACCCACTACAAAGTTAGTGTTTCTTTACCTGTCAAGGGGCGGTTCGCGGTTGTCAGTATACTCACCTTCTCACCTAGGTATGTTGATTATGCTATGCAGCGCGTTCGCTTACTGCGTCATCACAAAATTCGCCCGTATATTGTGTTCGACGGTGGGCCACTTCCGGCCAAGATGGGTACTGAGACTGAGCGCAAGCAGCGGAGGGAAGAGAACCTCGCAAAGGCAAAGACGTTGGCATCCCAGGGAAGACACAAAGAAGCCCGGGAATACTTTGTCAAATGTGTCGACGTAACCCCTCAAATGGCGTACCAACTCATAAAAGTCTGCTGTCAATTCCTGGGCTAAACATTCGTCTGATATATTCTTTACTTTAGGCCCTGCGCGCAGAAAATGTGTCATACGTGGTCGCACCGTATGAGGCCGATGCTCAAATGGCGTATTTGGAACGCATTGGTCTTGTGGATGGCATCATCACCGAAGATTCAGATCTACTTGTCTTCGGATGTCGAAAGGTGCTATTCAAGCTGGACTCTATTTCAAGTACTATTGTCTCAATTTCGAGGGATGACTTTGGATCCGTGACTGCTACTGAAGGGGGCATATCACTTCTTGGATGGTCGGACGCTCAGTTAGGGCTATGGCCATCCTAAGCGGATGTGATTATCTGCCGAGCATTCCAGGAGTCGGGCTGAAGACTGCGTGGTCATTGCTACGAAAGTATAGGAGCGTAGAGCAGGTTGTGCGGGCTATAAGGCTTGAAGGGAAGAAGTCTGTGCCAAAAGGATATCTAGAAGCATATGGTCTGGCGGAGAAGGTGTTTTTGCATCAGCGCGTTATTGTCCTCTAGATGAGAGGCTGGTCAACTTGACGGATATCCCACCAGGAGTTGTGTGGAGCGATAAAGAGGAATCGTATATCGGAGGGTCAGTCCCTGAACGATTGATGGAGACCAGTTCTGATTTATTTCTCCACAGTGACATAGAGCCTGCCTTAGCAAGAAAGCTGGCTCAAGGGAACGTTGATCCAGTGACACTTCTACCGATGATTGATATCAATCCGAGCTTCGTACCTCGCACAGTGAAACCCCTCCCCCTTCAGGCCAATAGTGTTAATCGGCCTAGCTCAGTCAAAGGAAAGGGCAAAGCAAAAGCTGAGCCTGAGAGTGGTGGATTGCTTACCTTCTTCGGTATTTCCTCAGTGTCGATGCTATCCGCATGTTTGACAGCATTCCCACAGCTCCAAAGCCAAAGGCTAGCCTAAGTCGTAGTAACTCCGCGCCAACGAGGAGAACGGCAGTATCTGGTAAAGGCAGCGGAAAGAGAACACTTGTCGATATACTTGACGAAGACCTCGCTGCAAAACGCATAAAACTAAATCCGGCTTCGTCTTCTACAAACCTTTCTCTTCTCACACATTCAAGGTTCTTTCCCTCTCCATTGACGTCAAAACAGCAGGTGGAACAAGCCGTAGACGATCTGATGCCCAGTTCACGTATCCCATATCCCCTATCTGACAAAGAAAACCTCCCCGATCATGCCGATAACGTCATTATAGTCGAAGAATTGGACGAAATTCTTGACCAGCCCCCGGATCCCGTCACACAAGAGGATGGGTACCTGTCACCTTCCCCATCCTACTTCCGATCAGCCACACCTGATCTCTCTTCACCTGTACGGCCGTATAACCCCGCACAATGTGATCATGGCGACGGAGACGATTTCGGTGCGGATATCATCCCTAGCCCCACAGCAGTTAGAACAGTCACGCGACATGCCTTGCATCAAAGTTTACTACCCAAGAAAGAGAAAGTTAATATCCTCGTTCGGGAAACGCCGCCACCAATGGATGGCATGGGTGCCGATGAAATCGAAGGACCTGACTTGCGTGATGTTTTCGACATTGAAGCGCCCGGGGATATCGATGCGATCGATGATGACATAATTACTCCAGCATCATCATCTTCCATCTCTGGTCCTATTACTCCAGAAGACAACGGTATGAATGACGAATTTGACATAGATAGATTAACTGAAAAACATACAGTGACCGAGGCAAGTGCACACGCCAAACGCACGGAGATAGTCGCCAACGGGTGGTGGAATAAGTGGGCCCTGAACAAAGACTTACGCCCTTTGGTTCGTATCAAAATTTCCGTGACGATTGTTATCGTATTTGACATTTCTAATCGCCACAGAAGACTACCGTGCTCAGAAGGCGCGAGACCACGATCACTCCAGATGGCCGGCAGCCTGGCTACCGCGCTCGTCTAGGATCTGCACCGCCTAAGGTCAGGTTTTCATTGTCTACCGAAGTAGTATCCAGGGCTGGAAGAACCCCGAAGGCTGTGGGAGGTACAGGGATCCGTAATAGTCCACAATTTGTGATCGGTAAGTCTGGTCTCGGCCAAGAAGAGCGGCAAGAGACGATAGTAGGAAATCGGAATGAGCAATTTTAAAAGGTGTGTTCATGTGCTACTATGGTAAGGTTCATTAATTTTCTTACTAAATCAGCCATTCACTCAAGAGGTGTAAAGCACCTTAAGGTTGAATCCGCTGCATTCTACATTCAAGCTTGTTATTTCCGATATCTACTTCACGTTCATCACTGTATATAATTGTTAGCCGGAATGAGGAAGGTCCGAAATGTCGGATTAGAAATACATGAGGTCGGCGAGCATCCAGTTAAGTACTAGTTTGCCTTCTGGTTTAATTTGTTTTAGTATTTAATCTGTTTATGTTTATTCATGCTGTACATGCAGGCATCCCGTTCCGTCTGTAGCGTATGTAGTACCTTCAGATTAATCCGTTAATTAAAGCGGAATCTTATCATTGTAACAACTTTTTTCATCAGTAACCGTCAAGTCAGTATTACGGAATTCTGTTCTAACTAGTGTAATCGGAATACCGTTTGTCGGGCTATTTGCGTTTGACAATCTCGACTGATGCTAATCAGTATCTTCACAGGTCTTCGAGAAGCAAGAGCGAGACTTTTGAATCGTCGAGACTCACAGCGAACACCGTGCCTCTGCCACGCAAGTGTCGCGGAGTGTAAATTTCTAGTCACTACATCGAGGACAATGAGTCGCTCAGACTTGAATCGGGCAAAAGTCCGCGTAGCCGTCCCCCCGGGTTACAGAATTATGAGGGTATAATTACCCACCAATAATTTTGCTTCTGGAACTTTACGACGCTGATTTTTTTTGCAGCCGTTGGAAGATGTTATGCAATGTTATTGCCTCGTTAAAATTTGGTCAAACGGTGTCAATGATTGCTGCAGTTGATTGCAATTGGTATCCAGGGTAGTTTCCGGAACGATGGATATGATTTGAATCTTGTCAAGATTTTCTGTTTGGGTTGAGTCAGGTTCCGTTCATAACTAATAAAGGACATGAAGCATCAAATAGGGTTAGTTCTCAAAACGAAGGGGGGGTGAACTTTTTCTGATTCTGAGTACCCAAAGGGTGCAAGCCACGTCTCTCAATTCGTTCATATCACCCCGCAAGATCCAGGCGCGAGCCCTCATGTTTACTGATGGACACGCACGCAGAGCACACGCCTTTCGGCTTTTATCTGGCTACAGGCGAAACAAAAAGCGGCACTCTTCCTCACATAGATTCCTACAACTTCTCTGAACGCTCAGAGTTAGAAGAGCTTATTTCTCTGAATTGATCTTTCGCACTTCCCTCCCACGGTACAAAAAGGTACTCGTCTACTCTTAGAGTTCGTACTTTTGTTCATCCTTGTTCCACTTCGATGCTCATGTCATCAACTACTTAGTTCTATGGGAGGCCAAGGGCTTTCGCCCCAGCTTCTTGGTCCGATTTCAGGCCTAGTCATGCCATTCGACGGCACCGAAGAACATTTGGTACCGGACATCCAGTCATCCCATACTCGCACCTCCAGGCAATACTCCTACCTTAGCGACGGCGACATTTCCCCCCAAGGCCTCAGTGTACACTTTATGGCTTCCTGTACCACCAACGAGCCTGAAGTCAATGATAACCAACAGCAATTGTCGCCCTCATCATCACAGTCCGTTGGATATCCAGAGTCCTCCCAGAGGACAACCTCTGCATTCCCTTCCTCCGCGCAGTACGACCCTCGAAACTTCGATTATTTCACTCCCCCTAGGTTTCTATCGTCTTCGGTCTCTCGTACTAGCCATCGTACTTCACACATCCCCCCTGGTTGCAGAGGATGGGTCAGTGGCCAGGATGACGAGCACATAAACCCAATAGCTCATCTTGACATTCAGCCACTGGACTATCCAGGCAGCCAAAGTCCCACCGGGCAGGAGCAAGTGTCACCAGACAGCGCATCCGTGGAATACGCATATCCTGACGACTCTGACATGGAGACGGGTCTCGTCATGTCCCATATGATGGCCCATTTCCAGATCCATACGCCTCCCCCGAATGTGCCCGCAACCGACCAGGAGCTACCCATACCATCTGTTATGACCTTTCAGTTGGGTCGTCAGTCTCTTAGGCCAGTCGCAGACCCGGACAACGCAAGGATTTTGGAAAGCTTTGACGATCTTGAAGAGGACGCATCGGGGGAATCGTGCGAATCTTCGTCGCCACCTTCACCTCCCCATTTGTCTCCCAGTTCTTTTTATGATGGACCAGCAGCAGGGAGCTGCGGAAACGTCATAGAGAGGAACACAGTAATTGGGGGTGCTTCTCCCAAGGAAGGGTGTTCATCATATCTTCCCGATGCGATCCCTCCTTTCGGGGGTCCTGACGGAAACGTCGACTCCCTCGCTCCACTAAATACAACCCCGAGAAGAAGAGGGTCGTCTAAAAGGTCCAAAATGCACCAATGTTCCATCTGCCTGAAGATATTCCCGCGCCCCAGCGGCCTGAACACGCATATGAACTCTCATTCCGGAGCCAAACGTGCGTCGTAGTCCAACAAATTACCCTTTATTTTTGACTTTGCAATGTCCAGCCTACAAGTGTCCGGTACCATCGTGCGATAGACACTTTGCAGTGCGATCTAATGCCAAGCGTCATCTGAAGACTCATGGCATTAACCCCTCTTTGATGGAAAGCCCATCTCAGGGCACCAACTTTATGGTTGGGTTTGAGGAGCCTCTCGTAAATCACCATGTTCACGATGCCGGCCGGCCACCGACAAGGCTTAGGTGGATTCCGCACAGCCTCGCCACGAGGGCGCAACCGGTCACTGGGTGGATCGGCTCCCAATCCTCGGGTGGGGAAGAATCGAAAAGAACATGCCCTGTCCTCTCAATCCCGTTGCCGGCAGGGGCGCCCTCATTGTCATTAGAGCAGGCACCAGCTTATCGTTGCGACGATAGTAATGATTATGCTGAGGCGGGTTCTCGTCACTACCACCCCAGTCAGGTCCGTCTTCGCCCCGTTCGGGGGTTAAATCGCGCTGACTTCTAGTGGGGTAGAACGACTTCCGGTGCGACCCACTAAATCGTTCCACAAATAACCGCTCCCTTCGATCCGCACATGACATGTACTTATTTACAGGAGGCTCGATGCCCTACCTACTAATGCAAAGACTGACCACACATTGTTTAGTTTTGATTAAATATTAGACACTCAATGCACGGGTTTACGATCCAACGCATCATTAGCTAGCACTTGTATTCTAGAATTCGCCGCATGGTTGAATTACGGGGTTTTAGGGGATGTTTGAACTTTGTTGGCCTTGCTTGAATTTCACCTGACGGCCTGTTTTCATTTGGCGAGCGGTGCGGTCCATACACCACACGATTGACGATTCCAATTGGAATGTCGTACAGCTCAGGGATGGTATCCGGATCCGTGGGTTCGAAATGCTGATTTGCGTCTAGCGCAAGCAGGTGTGCTTTGGTATCTACCTGATGTTAAAACTCCTAGCCATATATTATTTGCGGAAATTGCTCACCAATGAACGTGCTGGAGTCAGAGAAGGCTGGAGTACGTGCGATGGTGATGGCAAAATAGACAAAGTACGTCAAAAGTACGACGACGATGGAGTATGCCGGGAGAAGCAGAGTCCATTCCCTCGATATGATGCGCAGTAAGGGCAATTTTCTGATTGGCAAGAAGCCGCGTGACTCACCTACTAGGATACCATTCCACGCCCAGCCAGACGATATATTCATCTGGGAGCAGAGCCCATGACACATAGAAGACAAACGCGATAGACGTAGAAGTCCAGGCTACAAAACCGTAAAATTCTGGTGCGCGACTGCGATGCTCATCAGGTGGTTCTGGAGGAAATGGAACTATTGAAGACGTGGTTTCCATGGGCGCGCAACGCAAGTTGTCAGTGGAAGTGCTGTCAGAGGCCGGGAATAACATTAATAACCTAGAGTCGGAGAATAGACGCCCATTGGGTCTTTGTCAACGATCATCATCGTTGACCGAGCATTACTCGCGGATCTACAATTGCGTTGCTTAACCGAGCCAAATTATTGGACCCACTCCAACATTGATCTTCGCTCATATTTTGGGTCAGGCAGAACCCATGTCGATCGTTCACAGCACTAATAAGAGAGTACTCCGCAAAGCGATCACCACGACCCTTCGGGAATTATCCCAGTCTGATACCCAGTCGCAATGTGACTCTCAAATGCTAAATGCTGAGCTACTGACGACTAACATGCTCTGCGGCGTTGGAAGCACAGGCCATTACCGAAAAAGTTCTGTCGCTGCCCGCATTCCAGCAATGCAAGACCGTCAGCTGTTATCTTAGTATGCCGACAGCCGAAGTTCAGACGACTTCTTTGATCTTGAACATTCTTGGAGATCTAGGTGCGTTTTCCTTGCCCCAGTCTGATAGCAAGTGTTCATATTTATCAGGGAAGACTTTGTTCGTTCCTAGCATCACATCCAACAATGGCTCCATGGACTTTGTACGAGTATACACCGAAGAGGACTATCGCAGCTTTCCATCTGGTTTATGGGGCATTCCGGAACCGACACCTGAGTGGGCTAGTAAGAAACGCCAAAGTAGTGCGTCAAATATGTGTGCAAAATCATCATGCAAGCTCATTTTTGCCCAAGTTTTCGATGTAGACTGCAACAATTTGGATCTAATCCTCGTGCCAGGTGGGTATGCACGAACCAACACGATTCGTGGATATCACCCTCTTTCATTACAGGTGTTGCCTTTGACCGATCACTCTCGAGGCTCGGGCATGGAAAGGGCTACTACGATCGATTTATAACATCATATTCTTCCTCTACTGGGCGATCGAAGCCATTACTAGGTTGGTACATCATGGGCAGCGCAGAACTACAATCTGACTGGTAATCTCAAGTCGCTTTAGCTTTAGAGCAGCAACTTTTGGAACATGGACAAGTGCCGATGTTCGACCATGATTGGAAGATGGACATGATTATCACACCCAACAAAGTTATCACTGCACCTCAAGCTCAAGATGGATACCAAGATCCGTGAAGAACAGTGGAGAATGCTTCATGCTCCATGTTGTGCTGGCGACACACCTGTCATCAATTATCGATGTGGCATGCACGGGCTGCACTTACACAGATCATATTGGTGCCGGGCCTGTCCTGAAGGGTGCGTAGGAGATGAAAGAAGCTGTACTACTCTGTCACAGAAAGTTAGCACTGGATACCATCTAAGTAAACCTTGTATTGTCTTGCCCTGTTGTTCGTGATTCTGGCACAATTACCAATCGGTAGGATCGACCGTTTGGTAGATAGGAAGAACCTGTGCATATGAGTGAGCAATGTGTGACGTCGTTGTTTCAGCGCGCTTACCTAGTTGTGGTGTCATCACAGCCTTTGCTCCTGTTTCAAAGTTTCCAGGAGAGCCATCAGCATTGAGCAATTTCGTTGACATTTGGGAAGTTGTGATAATCTGTGATTGGAATGAGGCGACTGATCATGGTGGGGCGCTCTTTGCTCTCACTGTCAAATTATTCAATGCACTTGCTTGCAAAAATACCTGATGGATCTTCTCCAGCAGCGCTGTCCGTTTAGAGGACTGAACATCTGGATGAGATAGGAACGGAAATGAAATTGAATTGAGAACGAGAAGCCCCGTCTATCTGACTATTCATGTCTGTTTTGACGTTATCGATTGGTTGCGTACCTTTGTGTGAATTTCAGATCGTAGGTTATGTATGAATATCATTAGATCCGGAAGGGTATGAAGGTGCGTATAACGAATGAGGTCCTGGTAATCAGCAGCCGCAGAGGAATCTATTATTATTTAATTATTATTCCTGCTGTTCACGCCGGCGGAGATGTGTGACGTGTTGCGTACTGTAGAAAGTTTTCTTGATCGTGGCAAGGCTTGTCATATTCTGGGTATCTACAACCTATTTCTCAGAAAGGTAGACTGACACGTCAAACGCAAAATACATTACCAATAAATATAACCTCCTCGTTTGCCTCGACGAATATTCGAGCATAATCTAGTGCAAGAGATTCTTTGAAGCTGCCTGGGGGTCCAGATATTTCTAGTATGTGTCCCCTCGGAAGACCGCCACCGAGTGCCGTGTTCACAGCTGCATAGCTGCACGCAAAAATCTGTGATCTAGATATCAAGGAAGCCAAGGATTGACTCAGAGGTGGTCCTGGAGGCCGCTGTGATGCGGTGATTATGGATTGCGAGTCGGAGATATCAATCCCCAGTTCTGCGGGGTTATATTTTCTTCCAATAAGATCTGCGGAAATGAACATACTACGCACTCTTAGAAAGAGCTTCCACGGAAGTGTTGGAGAGATCGTCGAGCGTTTCATAACCTGCGCGTCTTAGCGCTAATTGGGTTGAGGACGGTAGGGTTGGGTGGAGGAGGATATTCTAGACATGATTGGAACCTGGGATTCAACTCAATAGTATAGGTTCGATAGCTGTCCGCGGCAGCTCTTGTCGCTTGTTACTTAGATGACCGATGACCCCTCAGCGCTCAGCTGCAAGGTCTTCTTTGTGGCCTAGACGGTAACTAGACCCACAAATGTTAAATTCACGTGAGCAGTCGCGTACATAAATACAAGCAAACCACTTGCGGATTTTATCGTTCTTTCTTGTCTTTTCCGTCATCACTGCAGGTTTCGTATCACTTACGACGACAGCTTTAAACAGCTAGACATTGCACTTTTTCTTTCATTTTTTATCGAGCACAATCGTTTGTTTTTATCACAGTATTAGTTTCATCCCCCATGACTCGCGATACATTTGCCATCAAGGTCGAGAATATCCCTGAAAATGGTTGGTCTTGATAAGCGGTGAAATTTAAAACCTGGTCTAATTGTATGCGCAGTCAACTTGAAGGACGTCGAATCTATTTTCAGTAGCGCTGTTGGTTCGTACTCTGTCACCTTCCTGTTTGCATCAGATCGCATTATGCATCCATTTCACATAGGTCCCGTCCAACGTGCGGAGATTCATCGTGATGGAACGACCACGCTGCACTGCGTGCTATGTTTTTTCACACACGATGCCTTTAAGCAAGACTCGTACACTCTCACCTGACTGTACCGACTGACCACATGACAGGAAAGCTCTGCGTATGTCTGGTTACAATATCGGTGGTTCCTCTATGTGAGTGCTCTCAGTTATGGAGCAACTGAACAGCGCATATATGCACCATTCAAAGCATCGTGACACCCGCCAATAACAAAACGTCATCTCCAAGCACTGGCAAGAATACAGATGCGCGTCGAAATCTTTACGTCCTCGGTCTACCCTTTGATCTCACCAAGTGCGCATGTTTTTAGTTCCCACACCTTTCTTGCTCACGAATCGCTAGACCTGAATTTTCCGCCCTGTTTTCACGTTTTGGCACTGTCATGCACGCCGTGATTCTCGCTACTGTTGATAACGCATCTCGCCGTCGCGGGTTCGTGGTAATGTCATCTCATGAGGAAGCCAAACGTGCGATGAATGCGCTCTCACGAACGCAAATAAAGTATTAGAGCCTTTACTCCGAGAGCTCAAGCTTAACTTACTGACACACTGCAGAGGACACACCCTTGATGTATCTTGGGCCGTCGTACAACGTTCTCAAGGTGTGAGCTGAATCCAGTCGTATATATGATCTACTTATCCTTTATGACAGGCTTCTTAGATGGCGCAGACAGGACGATGATGCTGGCATCCTCGAACCCTTCTTCACTTCCGGAAATGGAGTTCGATCACCAACCTGCATCTCTAACTGTCAGTTCGCCCAAAAACATCACCAAACAATGGAATATCTCATTAGCACCTTCCTCGAAGTTGCTGGTGTCGAACTTGCCGACCCTTCTCTTCGCTCAGGCCAGCGACTTACAGCCTCTGTTCTATCCTTTTGGTCCCATTAAGGAGGTGAAACTCATGGATTCTACTACGCTTGGCAATGGAACTACGAGCGCTCTGGTCGAATACGTGAATATCCTCAATGCCCAGGAAGCTAAAGACGCGCTTCAATGGCAGTTCTATGGGACCTCGCGTCTGGAAGTTCAATTCATCCAAGATCCGGTTGACTCTGCCGCTGCGTATGCCCAGTCTCCCATACTACCAAAAATATCTGATGCCGGACTGAATCCTTGTGCTGCTCCTTTTGTCTTTGGATCTCGCCACTTACCACCCTTGGTTTCTGGTCTTAGCTGCATTGCGCACGATGCGTTTGTAAACGACTTCTACTCCCCACCCGGTCTTTCCAGCGATACCTTTCAAGCTGCCTCATTTGCGCCCCACCCTGTTACATATCACCTTAAGGCCCATGTTGCTGATACAATTTCCAGATCCAGCTCTGCAACGAGTTCGAGGTAGAATTTTTATTTTCAAACAGACAAAGCTAATTCCTTTGACGCAGCTGGAGTAACGATATTCGCCCATACAGGCCTTCTCGTGCACCGTTTTCTTCTTTCACACGCGCGAACACACCCGCACAATTCACATCACTCTTCTATGCTTAATTGATTCACTCTTCTTCTGGATGGATTCACTATATTGCCCATTCGTGCTCTTCGTAATTTTAATGCTTCACTACCTTCAGGAAATAGACTCGGACTTCTAGGCAAAAAAATAGCACCCTGCACTAGTCTCTATGCTATTGATTCTTGTTTTAAGTAAGTCATCCATGTTTTAGTCGTCTATTTGCTAAACACTTTTCAGTCTCGAAATTCTGTTTGTGTCGAGAAGACGTCTTGTTGATAATAATTAGTAATAATATCTGTCTTAGCTGTCTCCCTGTAATCGCTGTTTTGTTCGTCCTGTGGGGGCTTGTAATCATGAGATTTGTCCAGTGTATTGTTAAGGGAGATGACCTCAAGATAATATAAGCGCCAGTGTTGTGACCTATCTTCAAATTCGATTAGAAGACCGCCTACATCATAATACGTACTTCAAGTTGGCCTCTAACAGCCACCTTTATTACGAGTTCCTCCCGCAGCACTCCCCCGCTCACACAGGTATCCAGTGGTTCAGGCGGCTTACCACACTATAAGTGTAGGACTTCAAAGGTGAAAAACATCCTTCCGAATGTCAGCAAACCAGGGCTTGCATTCGCGTCCGAGTCGTCCAACTGGTTCAAGACTATTACAGAGACGCCTACTTTCTTCCGATTTACAGAAGGGATTTTTAGTGACTTCTCGGTCATCATCAAGCACAAGTCAGCAGGCCGATTCATCACCCAACACTGTCACGGAAGACGTTACCAACTCGCAAGAAGTTCATGCTCGTCTTCCATCCCGAACTTCGACCTTACAATTTACCAGTACTGAGAAGGGCAACGTCAGTGACCCGTTTTTAGATCAATATGACTTAAATTCGGAAAGTTGGACGGGGGAACCTCCAGTTGAATCTCCAAGGTCATACACGGTCGAAGAGCAAAGCCCGGTGCGGTCGGCGGCAGGTGGCATTTCCAGCCCTCCTTTGAAAAAGAAATTCTCCCCTGCGTTTTCCCATGCTTTCAAGGCATCAAGCTCGTCTTTCAATACTCAGCCACCTGTCACCGAGCGATCTGACTCAGGGAACCTTCCTGCTCGAACACCTTCGAAGGTCCGCTGGGAACAGCTGCGGCAACATGTTTTGGCAGCACCTCGTCCGGCGTCACCTCCCTCTGCGCAGATATCTCAAAGCCCTTCTCGACCACAGACGCCCAAGCTATCTCGTTTTCCGCGGCTTGGCTTCCGACAAGTTGTAGAGTATGCGCGTGAGGCTGCAATGGACGAGTCACGTCGATTTGCAGAAGAGCTGCTCCAAATTTGCTGGTCCTTTCGTGTCCCGGATCCGTCACGTCAGAGCAAAAGTGAGCGAGATGGGCCATTGGGCACACTTGGCTCTTCGTTGCACCTCCCCTTCGTGTCGAACACGACTTTGACCTCTTTTGCGACTGGGAGTACTATGGTGCAAACTCAGGCAACAGCTCAAAAAAGATTTTCTATGAAAAGGCCTCCCTCCACAGTGTCAGGAGGACAGAACTCGCTTGTCATGACGCTGCACGAGACCATCCTTCGTTATGCGTCGAAGAACTCGAATTATCTTCCTCACGAAACACTCGTTCTTTCCGCTCTATTGTCTCCGTTTTTATCGAGCGAGAGCAGTCAGAATGTGAACGACGAGCAGTGGGCTGCAATCGAAACTTTCGAGGCTGCTGTTCAGACTTGGCAAGCGACTTCGGATGATGTATGTGGCACGACTGTGCGTCTTGCCTGTTCAGGCTGCTTACGATTTTGTAGCTTGCTATCGAAAGATGTATTTGGTGTTGCAACGCTGCGTCCATACCATCCTTCCTTCGGACTCGCGTTCTCGGCGTTCTCACATCGCTCCTGTTTCCCCGCACTGGCCCCATTGAGCTCCCGAGTACCCATGCGTTCCTTTCTCTAGTCCAGGCGCTAGCTATAACGTTACTCGAGATACAGGAAGACCAAGAAGCGGCTATTTTAAGGGACATCATCTCAAAACTTCGTGGCGGGACGTGTGGGAGCGTGGCGGGCTTTCTCGCTGCAGCAGAGATCGATGGCTCCCCGGTGATGTTGGTCGGTGTGAGCCAGTTGGAAGTCAGGGAAGCCTTGGTCAATGAAGCCTTGGTCCGGTGTCTCGATCATGGACCTTCAACCTTGAAGCGCAAGGTCTTGCATGGACTCCTCCAGGTATAGCTTCCCTCATTAGCGTGCTGGGCAATAGCTGAGCAACCAATTATACGTAGGAATTTTGGACACCTTTACCCGTCTCAGGATCCTTTTCCCCTATGATTTTAGCCATCCGTTCTCGAGTTGTCATAACATTCGCTCATGCTGCAACTCTCCTTTGTGTGTCCGTAAAGTCGGAGCATCTGGACACGCAGAGCGTCTTGCATGTCCTGAAATCGTGTGTCGTCCCTGAGATGAGGTGTCTAACCGGAAAAGGGGTATCGGATGCCCGTTCCAGTGTGTCTAGGCTTCTGATCGAGTTGCTCTGCCTTGAGAGGATCACTCATGAAATGTTTGGCGTCATTTGCAGCCTTGCCGTGCAGTTACTAGAAACGTCTGAGTGGAAGACGTCGTTGGAAAAGATGATGCAACACTTTGTATGTACCTCTTAGTGTCACTTTAAAGGGAGATAGCTCACGCTTCCTCCTTGAACGGATTGCTGAGGATGAATGGCCCACGATAATCAGAATTTTGACCGCACTCTTTCAATTACCAGATGAACTTCGTGGCCAGCTATTCACGTTGTCCATACCGTGTTTGCAAGAGGTGGGTATCTCGATTCACTACCGATAGCAAGGTGTACATTTAATAAAATATCAGAGAATAGTCGCAGATCCACCACCTCTGCACTATCCAGAACTCACAGGTGTCCTAGACAAAGCATCACGCACATATCCTCAAGTGTTCTTCAAACCGCTTTTCACCTGTGCAGCATCTTCCAAGGCGCTTACGATCGGCCATCAACTTGAAGTTATTGCTGCTGTCTCGGTATTCCTTCCCGACTTCTGGACAAGAGATACAGAGATGATATTGGTAGCGTTGATGAACGGACCCACTGCCGTCTTGCAATCTGGGTCCAAGAGGAAGTGGGAGCAAGCAAGGCTCGGGCAGGCAATCATACTAGTTGAGCTAATTGCGCGTGTTAAGGCGGTACCGCGAATGAGCCAAGACTTTTCGGTGAGTCAATCCTAAGTTGACATATTTAGACAGTACCAAATCCAATTGACAGCACCCTAATAACTTGGCCATTGCGCCAACCCAGTTTTTCCGTATGCTGGAAGCCCGTTTAGGTGTGTTATTAGAAGCAAAGGTAAGCAGGAAACACTTCGTTTTCGACGGATGGCCCTTGGTCTAATTTACATTGTACAGGAACGAACTACTCTGCTACCACTCTCCATGCGCTTGCTCTATTTGATCTTGTTTACAGAAATCAGACTACTTACACGATCCGTGAAGCGGTATGCGCTCTCTTTTCTCTCGGTTATAACCGAAGATTGAAAATTAGGAAGTCCGACTTGGCTGCAATCAGCAATTGGTTGGCTGCTACAGTCGCATATTGGAGCTGTGGTGGACGAAGATGTATCTTTGACTGTAGACGATGGCGTCTTCAGTGACATCTCGCAAACGCTAGATAAAGTCAAAGATATTTACACCTCAACACAAGATAGCCTTCAAGTATCTTACCAGGTAGAGTCTGCATTTCGCTTTGGTTTGCTTAATGCTGAAAACATACAGCGCCGAGGCACCATGCTACTGTTTTCCAGAGCCAACGATGTTTCTGGGGATAATACTGAGCGCAGGACTATCCTCATGGACGTATTACATGAGAGAATACTCTCGTTGACGTCCCTTCCACGATCCATCACCCGCCAAGCCCTCAATTTGTTGGTAGTGATTTCCGCCTGCCTTACATCAGAAGATTACTTGTTGATGGGACCTTCCTTGTGGGCACGATGTTTTGACTGGGCAGAACCTCAGGCAGTGCTTTCGGTGCGTGTGCCCTACCCAGAATTACAAGCGATGTTTCTCACAAGAGTATTCTAGGCTTCTTTTCTAATCATGCAGTGTGCAGAGAAGGCCCCGCACAGCATACTTGAACTCATCAGGAGTGACCTGCGGAAGTGAGTGAGAACCTTACTTGGTAACACACGGTCTTTACATTGGACTTCACAGTGAAGACAGTGCTGTGAAGGTCACTGCAATCCAACGTTTGGACATATTGGTGAATATGCGCTTCCAGATTCTGTCTCAGCCTTTTTTATCAGATACAAATCGTCGTCGACCATTCAAGTTAGCCCGCGATCCATTACCATTTGTTCCAACCGACATTGGTTCAAGTCTATTTGTTCCAGAGCAGGAGGATGATAGTAATGAAGATATGCCCAAGGAACTGCGCAAACGCTTAGCCGAAGTAGGATGGTTAGATGAAAAACAACCAATGGACCAGAAACGCGAATGGGTGAGGACACCATTGTCACTGTTGCCCAGTAATCTTCAAGATCGAAACGTCGGTGCCACGGAGCGCCTTCAGTCTTCACCCATATCATCCCCGACATCTACGCCAACCAAACCTCGTTCTAATAGTGACGTTTCTAATGGTCACCTCAGTAGACGATCGTCAGATCCTACAAGCCGTGGTGTCAAGCGCCGTGCGGTCTTTGTTCCTGCACTCGGGACTTTATTCCTTCAACTGGTCTCTCTGACTCTCGATTCTTGCATTGACGTTTCATGCGCGGCTCGTGACAGTGTTGTGGATTTACTACGGCATGACCCTGCTCTTCTTATTCGACCCATCCTCGATTTGCTTGTCAGTGATAATGAAGAAGCAGCCACGACAGCTGTCCGAGGGTTATTGCATCTAAATCAGCACCTCCCTCCTGCCATGGCTCATTATACATTCAACCATCTTGCTGGATACCTTAAATTCGTTGCTCGTGAAGTCACTTCGACAGATGCACTTCAGAAATTCGCTCTTGCTGCTGCTCTGTTGTCCAATCTAGTCACGCAAGTCAGCCAGATGTCCATTAGGGAGATTCGACGAGCGAAGATGGATATGTTCCTTGTTCCATCCGGGTCCTTGTGGTTTACCGCATCGTCTCCATCTGGCCCCATGTTTCCGAAAGCTCTGTCTCTCGGTGAAAATTCATTCGAGATTCCCCCATCCTTGATATCAATCTCAATGAT
The DNA here is from genome assembly GCA_016758765.1 of Suillus cothurnatus. NCBI lineage: Eukaryota > Fungi > Basidiomycota > Agaricomycetes > Boletales > Suillaceae > Suillus > Suillus cothurnatus. Next base: position 45,908 of record JABBWL010000335.1, on the reverse strand, counting down.
CCGCGTGACTCAGAATCGGTTGTTTCTATCCATGTTAAAGCGAAATCCTCAGGACGTCCAAGTTATTCGGAAGACTATGGAGCACATCGTTCTGCCTTCGACAGACACCTTGTCACCAGCACACTTTCTGGATTTACCAGATTTTGTACCGCGACAGTTGTCTGCACAACGGGATGAACCAGAGTCGATCTTGACCACGCTTTCCTTGATGCTTTCGCGGAGTCATCTTCTGCTCATAGCCCAGATTTTCAGAACCATGTCCAGACATCTCAGCGATCGTAACGAGCTGATCATCTTCATAGATGGTCTGAATCGGATTTTGCTCAGACACGGAAATGATATTGGGATCGTAAGCCAGTCGCTGATCGGTAAGCCGATATTCTTTCCTGATGGTCATGTCTGACCACAGGTCTGCAGCATTAATGGTGGCGAGTACCCGCTTCAGGCGTCTCTTTACGTCTGGTGGAGGCTATTCCCTCTTTATGCTATCTATCATGAAAGTGTATACGGAGCAAGAGCACCATCAGGGAATCCGGCAGGCTATCGAGTATGCCATCAGTCGGTTCTACGCTGTTCATCCGCACGCATTCGTCTTCCAAACACTTGACGTGGTGGTACACGCCCTGTCGGAACCAACTTGCAATAGCTCTTGGCTGGCGAAGAGCGTCTTTCGGATGCTGTCTTCACTGAATCGTAATAATGCGATGGCAGATCCGGATGCTTCTGGCATTCGACATATGAATAGACTGCAGGAGAAGGAAGCATTGATGGTCACCACCGCTGATGAGAAACCTCAAACATTCATGGCTGCCATCCGAAGGGTTGGCAGCCAAGATTCACAACAGTTGATCATCGACCTTCCTGAGGAGTACGAGACGAGATCACTTGATATGGACAATCTCGTACGGTTGTTGTTAACTGTCATTGGTCATGATCCTTCCATCGCCAGAGCCCAGAATTTCCTATCGCTCCTGAGGTTGTTGACACCTTCACTATACAATGCTTCCAGATCGGCCAGGAGTGTGCTTCGCGACGGTATTGATGCAGTTGGGACGATCATCCTACGTGCAGCCGCGAGGGCCAAGCTTCCTGAATCATCAACGATGCAGTTGGCGGGTAGTATCACTACGGATGTATTGCAGGATGAGGCTGTTCTGGTGGACAAGCTCCACAAGAAAGCGAAGGTCCCAAGTGATCTCACCACTATGCGGATAGAATATCTCGGATTGGCGCTCGCTTTCGTTGAAGCCGGCGGCCAGCTGCCCAACACTGCAATAGAGAAGATTTTCGATATCGCTAGAATTCTTCTGCGAGAAGCGTCGCACGCGGAAGAGAAGGTCGTTGATTTCCTATGCCAGTATTCAAAGGCCAGTCTTGTCGAACGCACACCTAGTTCCAAGGAAGCAATTGCACTTCTCGAGCACCTTGCTCCTATCATGAACGCCTATGCGTCGACAATCAATTTTGCTGGTATTTACGAGGCCATAATTCATCTCACCTCTGACAACCAACTCACCAACGACATCATATTCTCCGATTTGGTGGTAACGCGAATCTGCAAGAGTGGGTTGGAGTCTCGGACAGTTTGGAGCTCTGAGCACAAGGAATCTTCTGTGGTCTCGCTCCTTGCCACAGCCATATCTTTTCGAAAGACGGATGTGATTGCTGAGATCGAGAAACAGCCACCATCATATAGATTCTTGTCCGGCGTCGTTTTCCAGCTCGTTCTTTCACTTGAAACGTGTGCTTCAGCGTCGCCGGTGAGAGACCACGACACATGGCTGCGTGCCGCCCGCACCAGTGCATGGTTGCGGCTTCTTTCCTACGCGATGGCGGTTTGTGAAAAACCAGGCCGGTCCCGACAATCAACCTCGCTAGAGCGAAGGAAATCTGACGATAAGCATCGTTCTGGATCATCAAATAAAGAACAGGTCTTGACGCTGGTAGCTGCAATTCAAGTCATCAAGATGATTATCGTGAGAGCAGGAGATGACCTCTCTGCATCCTTGCCCTCAATATGGACCCGTCTTGCTGTTGTCTTTAGATCTCTGGTTTCTGATGGAGATGCACGATTTGCCCTTGAATCCTGTGAACAATCTGCGCCACCTTCCCCCATCCATTCTCCTCACTCGAGTTTTAGCATGGCTTCAGTTGATCCTTTCAATACTCGGGAGTCCTTCCTCACGCCGTCGGTATTCTCTAACGCCGGTCGCCCGTCTCCTCCCCCGGGTAAACCACGAGTCATCGACTACGCGCTTTGGTCTCTCTTGGAGCTCCTTTCTCGCTACCGTACACCTCTTGTACTCCAATTGAAGTTGCTCGCACAAGAGAAAACCGCTATTCTCGACGAGCAGCTCCGCTACTTCCAGAATGGTTCACATTACTCTTCTGCACACAGGCCTTCGTCTATCTTCTCTAAGCCGAGGAAGAGATTATCAAGTATGCAGTCCGCTGTGTCGCCTTTCATCAGCAGTTCGCCATCAGCTTCTTTCAACACAGGCCATATGTCGCTACGCCCTCCCATGCTGGAATCCACACCACGCAAGGCAGGGTTTGAGCGCAGCCCAAGCGCATCACCAGTCAGTACACAGCCCCCCATCGTTCACCTCGGACCTACAACACCAGACTTGCATCGCTCGGCATCGTCCAGCGAGGATGTGCGTATGCTGATGATGTCAACGGTAGTGAAGACTACGTCTCTCGTGCATGCTACATACCGCCGAATAAGATATGTGCAAGCATGTATGGGGTATGATTTGTTGTTACCACTGCCCGCAGCGTTCGAAAGGCACATGCCAGCCACATCTGAGAGTACTGGCACGATAGATGATATGATTGGGCTTGGAGGGCGTTTAGAAGGAGAAAGGAAGTCGACGATCAAGCAGGCAGTTGATGCCCTTGTGAATGAGATACATGATCTAGAGCTTGAGTTTTGTGAACGGGAAGCATGGAGGGAGGTATTGGACGAGAGCTTGGTAGTCTTGGAGCCTGATGTAAACGATAGTAGCGTATCTTGGGACAGACCGTTTATGACAAACTGACTGTAACGATATCTATGTATTTGAGAGCGCGCGTTACAAGAGTTTGCGTACTTCTTCAACTATATATGTTCGGGTATCCTGAAATATTACATAGCCATACAGGAAAGCACCTACAAAAACATCACCGACAGCACCACCTGATGTCAGCTTACAATACCAAGCCACCAAGGGCGAGCGCCACCGAAACGCCGAGCCACATGCTCATTGCACTGGAGCTCACGCTAATCAAAGCAGGCGTGCCATTAATCGTACTTGCATTCGAGAACGCGACGCTGGGCGTGTCCTGCGAAGAGTTGGTACCGTACACGTAAGACGTATCGGAGGCACTGGGTGTGGTGGGATCGTTGCACTGCACTGAGACAGACTGGAAGAGCGCGTAGAAGTGGCCTGCAAAAGAGTTTCAGAGCTGTAGGAAGGCGAGGCTCAAAAAAGACATACCAGCGGAGACATAGTCGGGGTCGTTCCAATTGATCATGCCTCCGGCCCATTGAACCGTGCCTTGAGGCTCGGTGGAGATACCGCCCGGCCAGATACTGCAAAGGGAGGTGTCAGAAATGTATTCCCGTAATTGTGAACCATGAACCGTGCAATACAGGAGAAAGTTGTAACATTTGGACCACACCAACGTAATACCTGTACCCGATACCCCAAAAGCAAGAAGCGTAGAACGAATGGACACCTACCTCAATTGGATGCGACTGGGTGTGGTGGGGAACTGAACCACACCTGTCACATTGTTTGTGGCCTGAACAGCTGTAATCGTGCGCGTTGCGTTTCCGTCAACCAAGAAGGTCAACGAATCGGGTTGCCAGTCGATCTATTGGCGAGACGAAGTTAGTATGTTCTTTGAGATAAGAGACTGAAAAAGGCAGCAAGGAAATTAAACTAAAGAGGCAGATAATATTTGAATATCGTTCACTGGGCAATATTTTGAGGAGAGTACACACAACCCAAGATACCAAAGATGGAGCGAAAAGATGACAAGAAGTAGAGTGTTCGACTGAAAACGCGTGCGCTTTCGTTGCTCATGAACCGAGCTGTTAAAGCGTACGCACCATGTTCGCCGAAATGGGAAATCATACATGAAACTGATAAGTTGGACAAAACTGAAGACTTACTGTGAAATCATGCCAGTTGGCATAAGTATCCGTGAGACCAGTTTCAACCACGCCGGCGGTTTGTGCAGCTTTTGATAGCAATGAAACCGTGTGTGGGCGGAGTATCGATTGCGCATGGAACACATCAGCATATTCCGCAGGATTGACACAACTGTAAGAAACTTACGAATGACTCCCTGCCAGAAATAATTGGTCTGTCCGGTGGTCGTCTGATTGCCAGGGAATTCCCAATCGATCTCATCTTTAATGCTAGACATTGTGATGAATGCGGTAACGACGCCTGCCCAGCGGCCAGTTTTTACTAGGTAAAAAAACGATGTTAGCGCATTTTAAGGGACCCGAGGAGATTGAACGAGAGTTGAATAAGAGATTAAACTATACAGCCCGTTGAAAAAACGAGTACTCACATCTAGCTGTGATTTGACCGTAATGAACGTATCTGGTTGAAGACAGAAGAGTACCACCACCAGTTTCAGTGAGGAGAACGGCAATTGCAGCCTCGCCGTTAGATGTAGTATTGATAATCGACCCCTGTTCCACAACCCAGTCTGAAGTAACAAACAAGAAGCGCACATGAGTGAAACCATTAAAAAATGATTCATCTTAATGCTGACCATATTGGGAGGCATTCCCGTTGAAGTAGGTATAGTTGCTGAGGATGCGAGAGGTATCTGAAAGCGTGTACTAGGTAAAATATTAAGTTGGCGTTAGACTTGCGCGAAAGGAGAGCGGATGAACAGACGTTGGCATTCTCACACATAGGGCTGGGATTGCATGAGTCGAGAGTGTTAGACGCAAGGGGGTTGCACCCTCCGAGACAGTACTACAGATTGGCAAGATTGAACGGCATGTTGAGACGAATAAAATAGGACGTACATATCCATCACCGCAGAACCCGTATTCACCTTGAGGGAGTTTAACAAATTAGCATGTAGATTTCATGTGAAAAAAGATGTTGATTATGCGACGCACTGCAACAAGGATACTGGGATGAACATGGGTTGGTTGAGTTGCTACACAATGTGATTTTTTGGCCAAGTCAATCTTGCGCAATGAAATTTGTAAGTGGGAACCAACCAAGTAGCACCCTGCTGTGCGGCCTGTACCAAGATAGCGGAAGTAAGAAAAGTAAGTGCGGAACTAAACAGGCAAATTTGTTTCATTATTGTGATATTGCCCAAGAGAGCGTGGTGGTGAACGAATGGAGAGGAGGAGCAATAATCCGCCTGGAACAGAACTTGAACTTGAAGAAAATGTTTCAAACAATGAGTTGCATGCCCAAAATAAGTACTACATTATGTTATAGCGTGCCGTGATGCCGAGTACTGTAAAACGTTGTACCTAAGTTACGCTGGTATTTTTAGATGAGGCCCGACTCTCACATTAGTGGGGGAGGCTCACTGGGGGATTTTGTCAGTTCCTCCTTCCCCACGCGCTGTATATATAGTTCTCGGATAATGCCGTTTGCCCTCTAGCTCTCACCTTCGCTTGCTTAACTTCTTGCCAACTCACAAACCTGTTTTAACACTTACCTTTCCTCGCTCCCTGCTGGTCCCCTGCCTCGCATCAATAATACTTCCGATACAATCATCCCAACAGCCAAGACTCTCGTTGATTTGGCTATAACAATGTCTGCCCTAATTCTGTGATTGCGCACACATCACATCGCCACCTTTATCGCCACTCATTGCAATATAATTCTTGGTAGCGCAAGAACTCCGCATGTGGTGTCAGTCCTACTCCGGGACGGTGTGGAGACAGACTAACATCTCGCAACTCCAAGTGACTCACTGGGTCAGTCAGCTTAGACCAGATCTCTTCGTTTCACCTACAAGGCGAATTAAGGACATGTCCATGGGTGCCCTGTGCTGCACTTGAGTACACGTGCCAGTTAATTAGTAAATAGTAATTGAATTTGTGCATAGCAAGACAACAAAGCACCTATGTTACGCTGATGTTTTTCAGATTTCTATTTTCTTTCCTGAAGTTTAGGTACATGACGCGCTGGATATTATGAAATGGACTCAGAGCTTTGAAGCCTGAACATTGAACACCTGTACCCTGTCCATGACGGATTGCTGGAGCCGAACCGAATGAGAACATGGCACTGATCATATGAACATTTCAACTGTGTCATTCCTTTTTCGTGCTGTTTATTTACAAGTTCATAGGTAACCGATCATCTCGCGACGCGTTTGAAGCCCTTGTCATGGGGCAGACGTGTGTGGGGGCGCATTGGGTCATGGTTGAGTAATAGCACTTCTAGTAAACTCTTAATCCTTGATGCACTCACTCTAAACTGATCATTGATGTGGTAAATAAAACATAAGATGCTGATGTGCCTAGTGCTGAACAATTGTGGATGCCACTTAGATGGCTCCAGTGGATCTCTTTGACAAATATCCAACATATAGATATCAGGATGACGTTTCATATCAGCTGCACTGTCCCCCATTTGTGCGTTTGATTGAGCGAAGCTTTATTTAACAGCATTTTAATGCTACAATTGACCAGGTCGGTGACGACAAAATCAAACGGAAAGTTTCCATGACTTTTGGATAGCATGGGCAGAGTCATACACGAGATATGTGATGTTGTGATTCTCACTCATCAGTGGTTGACAGAAAGGGAACCAGAACTCAAGGGGGTGGTGAATGGTGAAGCTTCTGAAGCTGCAAAAAATGGGTTTCAGTTTGTATCATCTGGCTACATTGATAAAAGAAGTAGCGGCAAATCTATTCGCTCGATGTTTGTGTTGCGCGGTGAAGGGTCAACAAATCTGCTGGCTAGCAGAACTATGTTGGGTGAATGCTGCCTAGCTGCTATTCAACCCAAGGGTTTCTGGACTAAGCTCAGAGCTCAAGAGAGAGAGAGAGAGTGTGTGTGTGTGTGTGTGTGTGTGTGAGAGAGAGAGGGGGAGAATAAGAAAGTATCACTCCAGACAATGAGGATAAGACTGTGTATCAGGAGCTATATAGTGAGCTATTGAGCTACTACTAAAACTAATGAGCTGCAAGTCTGGGGAAGCTACTGAATCCTAGAAGGAGAGCTACCAGAACTATAACTGAAAGTCTAGCTAGTGAGTGGAAGTGTAGGGCGAAGATTTTGTGATTATGTAAGCAGTAAAAATGCGAACATAAGCAAGGAAAAGTAAGGTAAGAAAAGCTAAGTAAAAACTGTCAATACAAGCCCAGAGGAAAACTAATCCCTACAGCGGGTTATGGGCCAGAAATGACTCTGGCGTCAGTCAAGACCCCCTGGTCAAATGTGATACATCTCCAATGCATCAACTTGAACACACCATTTCTTATGCGGTACCTATACATGTCCCTCATCATCACCTCCAAGTCGTTCTTGATTTCATTCCTGTAAAACTCATGCAGCTTAAAAGCTTTAATCAAGTTGTACAAGCTGCGCGTGGTACATTAGTTAGCAAGTAACTTTTGAGTTTTCCAACTGTTAGATTTTTAATAATATGTTTAAAGCTCACCGAGACGCATTCATAATACTCAGTGAAGTTGCACATCTTTTAGTATGGGCAATAGTAATAGTCATGGCTTGTGTGTTATTTCTGCACTATGTTCAAATGGTATATATTGCAAATACAGGGAACCATATGCATACTGTACATTTACATTACAATTACGGTTGCCCTGTCACTGAAAACCTTCAGGCAATGTTGACATATGGACTTAATCCCATCAAGTGTGTCAGTGTCTCCACAGATGCATCAGGAATTCGCGGGACAATGCAGCAGGGAAATTTCTCCGGATGACTGAAAAAAGAGAGATCAGCCAACTACTCTCAGGGATAAATGAGATTCTGCAAACACGATGAGACCCATAGAGAACTTTGGAATGACTAGGATGTCCATGCCATTTTCATCAAGGGCCTTGTGGACTGAGAATATGGCGAGGAAGTTTGTGATCGCGATCCAGAGTGACACATCGGCAACATGCTGTCCCACACTGACCAGCGGTTTTCAACAGAGAGAGAGCGTTGAAACTGCATGGATGTATGCTTACCAAGCCCGGCGACCCCAACCAAAGCCTAAAGGCATCGTGTCATTGGTGAGCAACCCATCTTCATGAAGAAATCTTTCTGGTTTGAATTCATCAGGACTGGGGTACTTCTTTTCATCATGTGTCATGGCCCTAAAGGTTTGGTCATTTCAAGACATTCAGTATCAATGTCATATCCCATACATTCACGCTTCCCATCCGAAGTTCCGGATGTCAGATCCGATCCGATCCGATCCACAGATCCGTACCGGATCCGTTACGATAAGCTTCTTCATTCATATCCTGTTCATATAACGTTAAACACTGCTTATTTCCTCCATTTAGTATATCCTCCTTTCCGGTTCATCGGTTATGCTTTCTTCCGGCTATGTTCTACTGATCCATTTCACTTGTGATTAATTCCCGGTTATGTTTACTGATCCGCTTCACTTGTGATTACCTTCCGGCCTATGATTGACTTCTAATAAGCGTTGCTTATACTTTGCGATACTTTGTGCATAGCCTCTCGCGTAGTTCTATCGTATATAAACTCTTGTATATGTTCTTAGCACCCCAGTTCGAATATCATCCTAGATTGTCCTCATTCCGTTATCCGGACTCGAGTCTTAACAACTCTTGTCACCCTCCGAGACTTAAGGATTGTATCCGAAAGTCTATATGCATCCGCCTCTATCTACGGATAGTCTATACTCTGCTAGTTTCTAGTCCTAGACTTGTCTAGACTAGTCCTTATACTCTCGTCCAATATCCGGACACCATCCGGGTCTGTATACGTTACCGTTCCTTATCTTCGGATAGGAATACGATACCAATCCTTACCTTCGGGTATCCTACGATACTATTCCTTGTCTTCGGATAGGAATATGTTACTCTACTCTACACCCGGATACCATATGATAGTCGTCCGGACCTTCGGATACGCTACAATAGCCATCCGGATCTTCGGATACGACACTCATAGCATTCTGAAATACGGGGCTATACTCAGGAAAGGGGCACAGCGTACGAGCTGAGGCCGAAGCCCTTTGGATCTGTTACCCTTGAGCACGACCTTAACAGTATATTCGAACTCACACCTTTCCGAGTATACTTACAACTTTCTCCATGGCACCTACTAGAACTACTCAGAACTCCCTCTGTAACGCTGGACTTGTGTCCACGCGATGAGACCCTACACCCATAGTTAATACCTTCACCAGTTTCTCTCGACGTCGCACTAGTATATCCAGACCAGCTCAGAGTATATCCGAGTTGATGAGCCATAGGCATCCAGAGACCCCTATGCGTACTCCATCCGGATTAGCCCCGGATGATGAAGATCCTGATGATGAAGATGATACTCCAGGCGGAAATCCACCCGATGATGAAGGTGGAGATCCGGATGATGAACCCGACCACGATGAAGACGATGATGGCCTTAACGCTCAGGACCGCGTTTTCATGCGGCTATCCGAAGCCATCAATAACCTTGCGTGTAATAACAGACGCACTTCCCCTTCAGACGACTCTAAAGTCAAGGTTCGCGAACCGGATACCTTTGACGGATCCGAGCCTAGGAAGTTGCGTGCATTTTTTGTTCAATGCGAGCTTAATTTCCAGAGTAAACCCAAGACCTTCCGCTCGGACCGGTGTAAGGAACATCGCGTCTACCTATTGATATTGAGGTACTACAGGCTCAAATCAACACGTCCAGCGCGCGCGCGCTTTAGCGCGCTCGCGCGCCTCGCGCCTATCTCCACATACCCGTCCGCCCCTTGTCCTTGCTGATTTACTGGTAAGTTACCTCAATTGCTACAAAAGTGTCCACTTCGGACCCAAGCGCGCGCCTTACATATAGTTACATACATACTAATTACTCGGGACTGCGCGCTACTCGGCTTGGTACCGCGTGCCTTCGCGCTTATAGATACAGTATATAGAGACCTTACTGGACTTTAGTTCACACACTTCGCGCACTCCCCACTCCTTAGCCATAGTTAGATTCTAAAAGTACCCAATATACGATTGGATTATCGCATATCTGCACTTGCGACGACTCGCGTGTATAGACCATAACGCGCACCGCGCCTTTCGCGTTCCCCACGCCTTAGAGCACCCTCCCTCGTTGCAAGAGAGTCCCTTGCCCATATTCCAAGGTTCTCCCTCTCAGTAGCTGTCCTACGGGTCGAGTATATACCTCGCGCCCGGGTCTTACTGCAGAGTTACCCCATTCACTCAAACCGCCTTTTCATCCCTGTAGTCGAGCCTCACCCTTCAACTGGAGCCCACCGCGAGGGACACTTCTGAGACAACAGGTCGGGTACTCAGGCCCAACGACTGCAGAAAAGCGCGCAAAGACGCTATCGCCGCGTTTGATAAAGCGATAGAATCCACACTTCCAGGACCCCTATTCCTTCCCGCCTTGCGCGTACGCGCGCGTAACGTATCTGAACCCCCGCGCCCACACACATCGCTCATCGAGCGCACACGCCTGCAAACCGCATCGCCAATCACGCCTTCACCAGAAGACTCAAATAAGGAGGACTTGTCAGACGAGTTTGAAGCCGTGGACCACCCAAGAAGCCAATTGCCCGGCGCGTTTTTCCATATGCCAAACGAGCTGCCTTTCATTTCTTCAAGCTTATCCCTCCTGACCGAATTATCTGACCAGAATAGCGCTTCGCCTCAAGCGCCAACAGAACGCGCGCACATAACTATGCCTACTGAGCGAAACGCGCCAGAGATCAAACAAGAGTCGTTTGAAATGCCCCACGCGCCTAGCTCAATTCCTGGAGGAAAGATCCTCTCAAACCTGCCCTTCGCATACGCGCCTCCTACATCGACCAAGCCTTTCGCCTTCGTGCCTACAATAGCGCAGCGCTCCACCATGTCTACAACGCCATACGAAATGCCCTTCCGTGGTACTGACCGCGCGCCTAAGTTTGACGGGACATCAGACACGCTCACTGAGTTCATTGACGCGTACGAAGAATGCGCAGACAGAGCAGGACTGCAGGGGCTTGATAAGATCAAAGGAATGATTAAGTACCTTGAACGCGAGGACCGAGAACTATGGGCAGGCTTACCTGAAGCGCAGACGAGCGATTATGATGCGTTCATGAAAGAGATCAAAGTAATGTATCCGGGATGGGATGGGAAAAGACGATACGCGCCCGCGGACTTACAAGCGCTAGCGCGCGAATACGCGCAAAAGCCTATGTTCTCAGGCCAGGAGCTAAGCGCCTACCTACGCGCGTTTAGGAAGATTATGCAGCCACTACTAAACGAGGACCGTATTGGGAAAGCGGAGCGCGATCGTATATTCATGGAAGGTATCCCTAGCGAGGCGCAGGCGCCTATATGTACGTGCCTTATGATCAAGCACCCAGATCACTACCCTCAAGATCCATACCCGTACATGCAAGTATATGACGCAGGACAATTCGTACTACCAGCAAACGCGCCTCCGCCAACCTCCGTGCCTAACGCGCAGGATGCGATACCAGCGCTCACTCCTCCAGCGCCTTTCGCGCGCGACCAGACGCCTACGCCAGGGACAGTCACTAAGCGCAAATATAGGCGCGAGGCGTCTAGCTTTAATGACTGCGCCTTCTGTGGCAGTATTGAACATTTCTTCGCGCGCTGTCCGGAAAGACAAAGGTACATAGATGCGGGGAAATGCAAGGTCCATGAGGAAACGCGCAAACTCGTCTTACCCAATGGCGACTTTATTCCTGGGCGCGGATTGATGAAGGACAAGCTCGATCGATACTACGCCAACCGCGCTACGCAAGAAGTAAGGACGAGTGAAGGCATGACGGCCGGACTGTTTTACTGCGCCAATTCAGAGATCGACGCCATAGTCGAGGTAGGGTCCTCCGCATTTGTACACACGATCGCGCACCCAGATGAAGAAGAAAGCGATGAAGACGAGACTGTGAACCTGATGCAAGAAGCGCTAGCGTACGTCACTGCAAAGCGCGAGCAGAAGCGCGGCGCGAAGGGAAAGACGGTGCGATTTGATGGCGTTGAGATACCGCCCAGTACGCGCCCGTGCCCACAGCCTGCCTCAAAACAGGCGACGGTTGAGGACGAGATTATCTCGCCAGAAGTCCAAGCCTCGAGCTCAAAAGGCAAAGGATTGGAAGTCGCGAAAATCGCGCCGCATAATGTACCTGTCACTAACAATTCGATGGAGAGAACTACCTTGGCGCCTAAAAGCGCTGCGCCTGCGCCCTCGCAATCAGCCCCATCGTCCACCAGTAATTCTACGCCCCCGCAACCCGCGCCTACCGCGCAATCAACTACCTATCGCTATGCATTTGCATTAGAAGACAAAGAGGCCGACAAGCGTGTTGTTGAGCGCCTCCTCAATTCCAACCTGAATATCCCTGTACGAGAATTATTGGCAGTTTTGCCAGATGTTAGGCAACACTTCCGCGAGCTCACGACGAAGAAGCGCGTTACGGTAGGCGCGGTCTCAGTGCACGAACTATCGGGACAGCCTGCCACAGACGCGTGGCTCAAGCAATACGAAGGCGTGCGCTTAAGAAGCGATGATGGCAAGATAGTTGCGGATCACTTTGCGCCTTTGCGCTGTATACGCGCAACTACCATAGGAGGGCGCGCGCTCACATGCGTCCTGGACAAAGGCGCCGAGGTAGTCGTCATGCCTAGGGAGGTATGGAAAGAGCTAGGAGTCCCTCTGAGATCGGATCACAGTCTCAATATGGAGTCTGTCAATATGACGTGCGACTCGACGTTAGGCGTAATCGAGAATGTCCCGCTCGACTTTGGCGCGGGGCCCATGTACTTCCAAGTGCAAGTGACCGCATGTGCGAACTTTGACGTCCTCTTAGGGCGCCCATTCTTCAAGCTAACTTCATGCCGAACGTTCGATCTACCCAATGGCGAACAGGATATTCTGTTAACCGATCCGAACGCGCGTAAGGAGTTGCGCATCCCTACCCTGCCTTGGGTCAAGCGCGTTGCGCCCAAAGAATCGAAGCACACCAATAGCGCGCAAGTAGACGTTTCCAAAGATGAGGATTTTTAATTGTCGATGATCTGCAACACTCGCGGGGAGGCGCCCATTCTCACTCGTTACTCCATCCACCTTCCTTAATGCATTCTAATTCATATTTTCCCATTTCACCGACACAACGCTCCTTTTCGCGCTTGGCGCCTAACGCGTGCATCACGCGCATGGAAGGCGCCTCTCAATATATGCTCCAAGCGCCTACGCTTCATTCATTTGCTATACCCAACGCGCAGTACTCCGCGCGTTATGCGCACCTTACATCCACGCATTCTGTCCTAGATAAGGCGTCAATCAATGCTTTTAATTCCATTTACACTTTCGACCCCGCGCGTCATGCGCTAATATACAAGCCAGTCGCTAAAAAAGTCAGAACCGTGCCTACTGCTATGCCCGCAGAGTATAGGGTAGTGCGCCAATTACCCGCTGACCCATTAGCTGGTTTACCCCCCCTGCCCTCTCGCCCCCCAGAGTTTAGTCCAGGCGCGCACTTTACGTGCGAACGTGCAGATAAACTAAATCTCGACCCCGCCAAATGGCTATGGCCAGAAGAACTCAAGTTAGTGCAATGGCTTGTGCACGCGCACGAACGCGCTTTCGCTTGGAACGCCTCCGAGCGAGGGCGCCTAAACGAGACATGTTTTCCGCCATACAAGATCCCTACAATCCCTCATACGCCTTGGTCACAGCGCAATATTCCCATTCCTCCAGCCACCTTGGGAGAGGTAGTGCGCATAATAAAGGAAAAGATCGCGTCGGGTGTGTACGAGCCCTCAACGGCCGCCTATCGATCGCGCTGGTTTTGCGTTGTCAAGAAGGATGGAAAGTCCCTGCGCTTAGTGCACGACCTGCAGCCACTCAACGCGGTTACTATACGCGACGCGTCGCTTCCGCCGTTCGTCGAACACCTTGCAGAATCATTCGCAGGTTACGCGGTATATGGTATGATGGACTTGTACTCAGGATATGATCAGCGTGCACTTCACGAGGATTCGCGCGATTTAATGACCTTTGGTATGCCTTTGGGACCACATCGCTTAACTACGCTCCCGCAAGGTCACGCCAACGCTGTTCAGGTGTATCAAGGCGACACCGCCTTTATTCTTCAACATGAGATTCTGGAATACACGTCGCCTTTCGTTGACGACGTCCCAGTCAAATCTGTGCAAACGCGTTATCAGCGCGCGGACGGTACCTATGAGACCATCCCCGATAACCCAGGCATACGACGCTTCATATGGGAACATTGCATCGTGATCAACCGCATTCTACAGCGCTTGGAGAATGTAGGCGCGACCGTATCCGCGTCTAAGTTCATTTTAGCGGCGCCTACCGCTACTATCGTAGGGCACAAATGCACATTTGAAGGACGCGTGCCCGAAGAGTCTAAGGTCCAGAAAATTCACGACTGGCCGGAGCCTACCAACCACTCACAAGTGCGCGGGTTCTTGGGGACTTGCGGTGTTTTGCGCATATTCATTCGCGACTTCTCGCACATAGCGCGCCCCCTTATTAACCTTACGAAGAAGGACGCGCCCTTCGTATTTGGCGCAGAGCAACGTGAAGCCATGCAGATTCTCAAGGACGCGGTATTAAGCTCACCCGCGCTTAAGCGCCTAGATTACACGAGCGAACGCGAAGTTATTTTAGCGGTCGATACCTCGAACATCGCCATTGGATACATTCTGTTACAAGTAGGCGAGGATGGAAAGCGCTACCCAAGCCGATTCGGATCTATTGCGCTTACTGAAGTAGAGAGTCGCTATTCCCAAGCGAAGTTGGAACTATACGGCCTATTTCGCGCGTTGCGCTGTCATGCATGGTATGCAACCCATACCATGACAGATACTTAAGAGGAGTGATAAGGAGTGATAAGGAAAGCTCTCAGGCACTATACACTTTCCTATTACCAAGTTACTCTACCATTTTCCCTATATTTTCTAGCTAGTTTCTTTTTCTTCATTCATCACATCTATTTTTCCCTGTATCTTATTTTTCTTTCCTAAGATTCTATTTCTTTGTGTTTATTTGTATTTTATTTGGACACCAGATTTTCTCAGAAGCCACCAGGATTATTTGTAAGCCTGTCATGTGACTGGGAAATATTTTGGTTTGTAAGGAATTCAAGTTGACTCATCATGATTTGATCATGATTCGTCATGCTTTGTAAGACTTACAGTTGTATTTATAATCCACTTACTAAGAAGGATGACTCACCACACCTAAGGACTTGGTTTGTAAGCACATTCTTACCAATCCATGTGATGACTCATGCCACTTTTTATTCATGCTTTGTAAGATTACACTTTATTTAGTATCTATGTAGTAATTAGGCTGACTCAACACATCTAAGAGCCTGATTTGTAAGCACATTCTTACAAATCCATGTGATGGATCATGCTTAGTAATATGGCCTCCAAAAAGGTATAAAAGGAGCCCATTTTTCACACATGAATAAATAACTTCCCACTTTACAATTGTCATCTCTCAAAACGAGTGAGAGTATCTAAGAGTTAAAGTGCAGGCAAATTAAGTGCCTAGAAGTAAGCTTAAGTGAACATATCTAACTCTGAGTTATATACTACCTTACAGGGGTTGACTATATAACAATCTATTCTGCTAACTAAGTGATACACATCTAAGAAACTTCTCTCTCAAAGGAAGGGAGACACGTGACCAACCAACTACTATCTATTGAGGCAATCTATCTTAGGGTGAAACATACCTAACTCCTCTGTCAAAAATCTCAAAACATATCTACAGAGAGATAAACAAGAAGGGGACAATTAAGTAAACCCTCCCAAGAACTCACACGTTATCTACCACGAAGTAGAAAAGTCGTAGACCGTGAACTTAAGGACTGGCAAGAAGTCTTATCCCGTATAATTGTGTTGTCATTATACGTGTGTCGTACATAAGACCCTTAAGTAACAAGACATCACTGGAGCCCACCGCGAGGGAGGCTTCTTCTTGTTTATATAAATAAACAATCAACTTCTATCTAAGATCCTGTCACACTCGTCAAATCTATCAGGATTAGTCATGACCACTCTTTCCACACTATCAATGCCCAACCCGGGTAGCAAAGCTGCACCAACTAAATTTAAGGGGAATTTCTCAGAAGTCAAGAGCTTTCTGAAACACTATGAGAAACTATGTGATTATCACAATGTATCCCTAGACTCCGAAAGGTGCGAATCGATCACTCAGTATATGTCCCGTCATGTCACTGAATTTGTAGAGGGACTAGCGAGCTTTAGGACTCCTAACTGGAATACCCTAAAAGCTGATATCTTGAAATATTATGATGCAGATCTTGACTCAAAAAGATATAAAAGAAAAGATCTGATAACTTACGTGAAAACAATGCGAGAAAAGAAAATCCCTAGTCTTACAACTTGGAAGAAGTACGTAAGAGGATTTATCCATATTGGAGGATGGCTTGAACAAGCCAACAAATTGACAAGTGAAGAATATGCTAGTTATTTCTGGGAGGGAATAAACAAACGAGTACGAGCAAAAATTGAATCCCGCCTAATGGCTAGAGACCCAGATAGGGACCTATCATTAGCATTCCCAGTAGACAAAGTAGTAGCAACAGCTGAAAAGCTCTTGCACAGAGATAGGTTTGATGCAGACCTATTAGTGTCTGATGTGGACTCAGATTCAGATGAAAACACATCCAGTGAAGATTCTTCAGGAGAAAATTCTGACTCTGATTCAAGTGAGTCAGAACAGGAGTTTTTTCAGAAAAATTCCAAAAGTCAAGAGAAATATGAGAGAAGGAAAGAGACTAAGAAATCTAAACAAAAGAAGACTAAGGAGAGAGCACCCCATCACAATCTGAAGGGTATTAAAGCTAAGGGAACTACTTCCTTGGAACCCCTGGATGAAATGGAGGAGCTTATCAAGAAAATGAGTTCAATTTCACTCGAGGATCCAGACTATGCACTCCTATATTATCGAGCCACTAGGATTGATCCTAATATCAAAGGCTTAGTAGCACCCCCACTAATGAAAAGGGACAAAATAAATGTCTATTCTCAAAATAAGGTGTCTACTAATGCTAATACAAATATGAATTCAAGCGGAGAATCTAAAACGACTAATGAAAACACTCCAGGCAAAGCGGTACCCGGAACTAGATTTTATCATCCCCCAAACACTCCCTTCCATGAGCGGACATGCTTTGGATGTGGTGAGCTAGGGCACAGTATCCCTTTCTGTGAACGGATACTAAAGTTAGTAAAGGAAGGAAGAGTAACGAGAACAGGAAAAGGGCGAATTGCGCGACCCGATGGCAGACCAATCCGACGAGCGCCTGAAGAAACGATCATCGAAGCGCTTGACAGGGAAGACAAAGCACCAGTATCGAATTATATAAGGATCGATGAATCGAATCTAAAAAACACGCCATCAGCGCTGAGCATTAAAAGGAAGCACAGCAGCGCGTACATCGAAGAATATAAAAGCTCAGGAGAGCAGGAAACCGAGACAGAGATAAGCGAAAGGGAGGAAGACACACACCTTGAATGTGAGAGCTCAGAAGATGAGTACCGCGTCTATCCTGTCGAAAGGACAACGCGGAACTCCACACAGGGAAGACAGGAAAGGTATGAGAAGGTATTTCCTCCTGGACAAGCCAAATCTGCAAAGAAAGCGGATGAGAAAGATAAAGGGAAAGAAAACATACCAAAGAGCCCACCCAGCATTAGCCGTCCCAAGGCAAAGAGCACAGAGCCAATTCCTAGTCCAAAAAACCGAGTTAGAATGAAAGATAATAAAAGAAACCCAGAAAAGGGCTGGGAGAGTGAGGACATCGTCATGGACGATGTTGAGAACAGCGCAAGGAACGAGACGGTCAACAATGACAAGCAAAACACTCACAAACCGAATTTAAACTCCGACCGGCGAAATCCGACACGTCAACGCATCTCTGAGATATCAGCGAAAGTTAAACCAGAGAAAATACTAGATACCGTTTTGAGAACCCCAATTCGTTTAGAGGTGGGAGAGCTTCTCGGAACTTCCCGAGAGCTCAGTGGGATTCTCGCTAACGCCATTAAACCGAGACCGCTAGGGAACGAGCCGAAAATAGAAGCCCACTCAGTGTGGACCAAAACGCGTGGACTTCTGATAAAAATAGCTATGCATTGCGATGGTCAAGCAATTAATGCAATAATTGATACTGGCTCACAATTGAATATTGTTAATAAACATATCTGGAAAACAATAGTTAATAGGCCAATAGATATTGCTAAATCAGTGTCTATGAACGATGCCAATGGTGGAGAAGGCAAATTGCGTGGACTTGTGCAAAATGTTCCACTAAATTGTGGAGGAGTCAGTACACAAGCAAATTTGTTCGTGGGAGATCACGTGCCTTTTAGCCTACTGTTAGGACGACCGTGGCAGCGTGGTAACTATGTGTCTATAGATGAGAGAAAAGATGGCACGTGGTTGCTATTTAAAGATCCTCTTGATTTGGAAGTCAGGTATGAATTGTTGTGCACGCCTGATGGGAACGATCCAAATTGGGATTTTGAGCCATCAACTTGGATAGGAAACTTGAGTGAATCTAGTTTGTTCTATTCAGTAAGTGAAAAATTACCGGATTTGGATAGACAAACTCAGATATTTCAAAATGTGCTCCAAGCCGAGCAAATTATTTGTAAGGATTTGATAACCAATCCTTTGACTTACTCAGACAGAATTGAAATAAATCAAATTCAGAACACCATAAAAGAGGCGAACGAATTGAGAGAATGAGCGACGCCCACTGGCTTCGTATCTGCAATAAACAGTGCGAGGCAGCCACAAGTCATTGTTAATTCCCAAATTAGTCAACGCGACGCGAACGCACGTGATCGGGAAATGCCGCCGAGCGTGTTCAACGAGACGCGTGCTGAGTTGGCGGATTTCCTTTTTCAGAATCCCGGGAATTTCCGTTTCACCACATCCATTGACAACGACGCTTTAACTCTATCGTTTCAACCAACCCCCTTCTCCTCTCTTATTGACGCATCCAATCTGGAACCGCTTACTCCCAGGTCGCCGTCTTACTCTCCCGTTCAATGGGAGAGGTCCTCTGAAGAGACTAGTAACCCTATTGTGGCGCCAGGACCCTCCCTTATATCAGTTTTTGGGGATAGTGCCATGTCTGCACCTATTCAGTCCCATTCAATGGACCATCTTTCTGATAGTGCCGGTTTGACTAGAGAGGAGAGTCTATTGAGAAGAGAGGGTAAGTTTTTTATAAATTCTCAATCAATCTTTCAAAACAAAGCTATAGATTCACGCCCTGGAACTTTGGACCCTCTGGCTGTATCCACTGGAGAACCGGCTGCTCAGCTTAGGGAATTGACCAGGGATGGTGAGTCTCCTTATAGTTCTATTCACAAAACCGCTCTGACCTTGAACTCTAACACTTTAGGGACTCATTCTGACTTATTTGACCGCCCTACCAGACCCCCTCCTGAACCGGCTCTCAACAGTACCACGGCAGATGTAGGAACTGTCACTGGACCGCCTCTTGGGGAGGAAGTTTTGGTTAGGAAAGGTGAGCCGTCTAGAATCTGTTCTCTGACTGGAGCTCAAGCACTTTATAACTCAGATATAGGTACCGCGACTTCTGATGCGCCGTCCTTATCTCTGAAACCGTCACCTGGACTAGAACACCAAGGGCTTATCAGCCCACTCTTTCAAGAACCGATCCCACCAAGCTTCTCTTCCCTCAGCGCCGTCTCTAATGGAAGGGAAGACTTTTCTATTGCATCTTTAACTCAAACTGACAGCACTACTGTTCAAACCGGCGCCTCTACATTATTAGCTAGTATGGTGCTGGGCAGTTTGAATAACCATGAGTCTAGCGCGCCCGTCAATGACCTCGAGCTTTCAACCGACGAGCCGATCTCTAAAAAACGCCAAATTGAATCTTTCAATGAACAAAGCGGTGAGCGCGTCCAGGAACTAAGTTTCTATGATGCACTCACCACCATTATAAATCACGCAGCATTATTTGAAGCGAGTCAGACTAGCAGTACCTACAAGAATGAAGGTGTAGAGGAGAAAGAGAGAGAAAAGGTACAGTCTGCAGCTTCATCAGCCGAATCCGTTTCGTCAATAACTAACGAAATGACAATGCCTCCCATATCTATTTCTTCCGAGGGACGTGACTCAGCACCCGACACCTCATTTGATGTCTACTATCTGCGTCCATCATCCGCCTATGATGAACCGAATCACTTGGACTCGACAAATTCACTCCCTTCAAGTGCTTATCTCATAGCGCCCCCTAATTCTAAATCTAGTCTTCTTAATGATGAATTCACTCCGTCTCTTGTACCGTCACGCCCATTCACTGCGAAGACTGATGAACCCGCCGTATCTGAGTCTTATCTGCGAGAATCAAAAGTCATTGAAAGTGAAGATGTTCCAATGCTTCATTTATCCCCATCACCCGAACCATCTAGCGGAATCTTACCGTACTATGGACTATCTCGCGCAGACGGCAAGACGAGCGTTTCGTTCGAAGGTCTTACTAAGACCGAAGCCGAAGAATATCTAACGACCGAACGTTCAAAGTATAATGATTATCATTCGGTCTATATCCCTAACGTTGTGCAAGCTATTGAGTCCTACTGTTTCTGTCAAGATGAGATCATCTCGAATGACTGGAACGTTCATATGTTCCGAGATGGCACTTATCCTGGTCACCCCGTGATTTCTGGGGGAGTGAAACTCCCGACTGGAGGTCCCCGCTCAGGACGAACTTGGCAGGAGCGTATTCGAGAACTTCGGGACCATCGTGCACATACTCGGCACCTCATTAACGTTGTCGAGACTGTTTTATCTACTCGGATGCTCGCCGAAGCATCAACTCGTGCCAAAACCATCAAATGTGACAATATGTTGCATATCAAGGGTGGTTTATCTAATAAAACATATACAGGACGTTATGACGATGTTAACCCGTTCTTTTCAGAGAGCGAGGCTAAGCGTCTTAACTCCTATGCTGCCATTGCCGAAGCTCATGGAGAGCCTGAGCTCGCATCGAAAATTCTAGACGCTCTGCTTATGCCTTTCCCCGACGAAGATACTATTAGCGCGCTTACGGAATCCCGACTTTTGGATGTGGGATCCGTGCGTGATATTTTACGAATGGCATTTGACCGAGACCTCGTCCTAGGGATTGCTCGAACCGGACTCGTCACTGTGGCTACTTCACCCTTTCGGTCCGAAATGTTCGACGATCCATTTCTATCAAAGGAATGGTACGTACTTTCGGATATCGACGAGGAGGGCAAGGAACCTCAACCCCCGAAATCAAAGAAGTTCTTTCTCTAGTAAACTAGAGGTGAACAGTTTTTTCTCGATACCATGTTTGTCACTCATACCCCGTTTTTGCAGTGATCTTCGAGACTCTTCCATTTCATTTTCGTTTTCCCAAGTCCAAATCTCAATTTCATATCCATCGTGTATAATTCCTATTCGACTCTTACGTTTCAGCAACAAAGCTCCTATAAGCCCAAAAATATGGACCCTCGAATTCTCGACTCTTCGCCTATGTATTTCTATTGCCCTTCTTGCCTCAAGTTCCATTTCTGCATCTCGATTAGCATGCTTGTCTTTGCTTGTTCTTATTGTCTCTAGTGCTTTTGCCTACTTACAAAAACTACAATGCAGGCTTCCGTGTACGATAGCGCTACGAAGAAAAGAAGTAAAAAGTCAAGAAGTGATAGCTTTAGATACGAGTTACCAGTTCTGTAATTCGAGTCTTTTGCGGTCCGAAATTTTGTCCGATAAACTTAAGTCTTCACAAATTCAGACTTTCAGTCTAAGTCACCTTAACAAACCTGAAATAACCTCGAGCACCGAGATATTAGTTTATCCCCAAGATATACTTGAGGATGAAACTATTGATGAGTGCTATCAGAGATTCAAGAAAGACCCACACCATTTTTATTCCTCGACACGTGTAGACCAAATGCACACTCCACCCACATTTATAACCGACTCAGACTATGATGAGGAATCAGACATTCTGATTTCGTGTGACTCTACTGAGACATCTGAGACTACTCCAGTACTAACTATGTATAAGAGAGTTGATAAGAAAGTTAAGCCTGTGTCAGGAACCTTTCCTCAGGAAGCTCGTGTAGACAGACACTTTCCTCATGACCCCCTTCGAAATTTAATCACTCTAACTCCGCATCCACCAAAATTTATCCCTAGTGAACGATTATCATATGAACATATGGAGAGCCTAAAAATAAACTCACAGGGATTTCTTTGGCCTGAAGAGGAGAAACTCTTTCAACATATTATGCTCCTAAACCAAGACACTTTAGCCTTTGAGGAAACTGATAGGGGTACCCTCAAAGAATCATACTTCACCCCATATATTATTCTGACCATACCACATGTCCCTTGGGAATACAAAAACATTCCTATTCCTCCTGGGATCCGCCAAAAAGTTATTGAACTACTCAAGTCAAAAATCAAAGCTGGAGTATACGAACCGAGCCAATCTGCTTATCGCTCTCGATGGTTCTGTGTACTAAAGAAAAATGGAAAGTTAAGACTAGTTCATGACCTTCAACCACTCAATAAGATATCTATCCGAGATGCTGGACTCATTCCTATAGTGGATGATTTTGTGGAATCATTTGCTGGAGCTCAGTGTTACACCGTATTCGATTTATTCTGGGGATTTGATGCACGTAAAATGCACCCAGATAGCAGAGATTTGACAGCCTTCCTAACACCTTTAGGATTGCTACGATTAACTGCATTACCAATGGGATACACAAATGCACCAGCAGAATTTCAGAAGTGTACTAGTTTTGTCCTGCAGGATGAAATCCCACATATAGCCAATGTATTCATAGATGATCTTCCAGTCAAAGGACCGAAGACTATCTACCCTGACGATGAAGGAAATCCAGAGGTCTTAAAAGAAAACCCAGGGATAAGAAGATTTATTTGGGAACATGCAAATGATGTTCACCGTATAATGCACCGAATTAAAGACGTTGGTGCAACATTTTCTGCTACTAAAATTCAGTTATGCCTCCCTGATGTGCTTATAGTTGGACAAAGATGCACACCAGAAGGAAGATTACCTGATACTGAGAAAGTGTCCAAAATCATGAATTGGCCAATCCCCTCAACAGTCAAAGAAGCACGAGGATTTATGGGACTTTGTGGGACAGTTCGTATTTGGATACTAGGATTTTCTGAGTTAGCAAAGCCTATCACTCAGCTTTGGAAAAAAGATGCCCCTTTTATTTGGGGAGAGCAACAAGATTATGCATTTGAGACTTTGAAAGAACGTATATGTTCAGCGCCAGCTATGAGAAGCATTGACTATACTTCTTCAAATCCAGTATACCTTTCAGTAGATTCCAGCTTCATAGCTGTAGGAATCATTCTCTCACAGATTGATGATAATGGTAAAAGACGTCCAGCTCGATATGGTTCTCTACCTATGGGAGACGCAGAATCACGATATTCACAACCCAAGTTAGAACTCTATGGTCTTTTCCGTGCATTATGACATTATAGACTTCACATTATTGGAGTACAGAATCTCCATGTAGAAGTTGATGCAAAATATATCAAAGGCATGCTTAATGAGCCTGACCTTCAGCCCAATGCAACCATTAACAGATGGATTCAAGGCATCCTGCTTTTTGATTTCACACTCCACCATGTTCCTGCTACTAGTTTTAAAGGCCCAGATGGCTTATCACGACGCCCTCTAGCCTCAGATGAAGAGATTATTCCAGAAGACGATTCTTGGTTGGATGACATTGCCTTGTTCTCATCCATCACAAAATTCTCTATACTTCCTTACAATTCAGACAAACTACCTTCAATATTTTTGTCAGCTGCTGATCAAGAACAGACTCTGACAGACATCTACAAATTTCTTACCACATTAGAAGCTCCAAGCTTTGAAAGTACTGCAAAGCGTAGAAAATTTGTTAAGCGTACTACCAGGTTTTTCGTACAAAGGGGTAAAATGTTTAAGCGTCTACTCAATCGACCACCCTTACTTGTAATCTTCGAACCTGATAAGCGAATTTCTATACTCATAGGAGCACATGAAGATTTAGGTCACAAAGGAGTACAGTCTACCTTTGAAACCATTCGTTACCGCTTTTTCTGGCCTCATATGTTTACTGATGTTAAACATCATGTGCAGTCCTGTCACGAGTGCCAGATCCGAACCGTAAAGAAAATGCATATACCCATTACTATCTCTACACCAGCCACAATTTTTACAAAGATTTATATTGACATACTCAAGATGCCACCTGGAAATGGTTTGAAGCATCTAGTGTTAGCGCGAGATGATCTTTCACGTTATGTAGAAGGTAGAGCATTACGATCAGCCTCATCCAAAGCTATGGCCAAGTTCTTTTGGGAAGATTTGTATTGCCGATATGGTGCCATAGGACAGATTGTCACTGACAATGGCTCCGAAGTTAAAGGAGCATTTCAAAAATTACTTCAACAAGTGGACATTCCACAGATTCAAATCTCACCCTACAATTCACAAGCTAATGGGGTAGTTGAGCGTGGACATTTCAATATCAGAGAAGCAATAGTAAAAAGTTGTGGAAAACACGTATCACGTTGGCCTGAGAAAGTTCCTCAGGCACTTTTTGCCGAAAACATTACCACAAGCCGTGCCACTGGATTCTCACCATTCTATCTCCTTCATGGAGTACATCCTGTATTACCCTTTGATCTCAGTGAAGCTACATTCCTTGTGGAAGGATTTCATCAGAATATGAATCCTATTGATTTCCTCACGTTAAGAATTCGTCAAATTGAACGAAGACCTGAAGACTTGAGACAAGCTGCAAAGACCTTAAAGAAGGCAAGATTTAAGTCCAAGCTTCAGTTTGAACAGAAGTATCACCTCAGGATGCATAAGAAATCATTCAATTCTGGTGATCTTGTCTTAGTCCGTAATACCCAGATCGAAAAAGAATTGAATCGCAAAACCAAACCACGATACTTAGGACCCTTTGTTGTTGAGAGACAAACCAAAGGAGGATCTTACATATTAAAAGAAATGAACGGGACTCTGTCTAGACGTGGTGTAGCCGCCTTTAGACTAATTCCATATATAAGCCGCCAAGATCCTGCCTTGCAAGAAATTGCTGATACCCTTGTCAATGCTCAGCACTCTGAGGAAAATTTATCACCATCCGACTCCGATTCTTCTTCCCTCTCCCAGGACGACTGACATTCCACATCATGAATAATAAAGACCACACACACGTATCCAGTTTGCAGCACAAAATTTCTACATTGTTTGAGATCCTTCTGGAGGACTGTAACAGACTTCATGAAGATTTCATTTTCCATAACATCAGTACTCATTACCAACAAATGTTATACTACTGGGACAGAAGTTACCAGTCAGTGTTACAACAATTATGTCCAACTTGCGGAATATACTTTGAACTTTTCAGGATTCTCGAGGAAGTTTATCACCTTGTAGATCCAGAAAACAGATGGAGAAGAGAGAGATAAAAAGTTCGACACCATAACCTGCACCTCAACTGGGGACAGTTGCGATTTCTTGTGCCGGGTGGATGTCATGCATGGTATGCAACCCATACCATGACAGATACTTAAGAGGAGTGATAAGGAGTGATAAGGAAAGCTCTCAGGCACTATACACTTTCCTATTACCAAGTTACTCTACCATTTTCCCTATATTTTCTAGCTAGTTTCTTTTTCTTCATTCATCACATCTATTTTTCCCTGTATCTTATTTTTCTTTCCTAAGATTCTATTTCTTTGTGTTTATTTGTATTTTATTTGGACACCAGATTTTCTCAGAAGCCACCAGGATTATTTGTAAGCCTGTCATGTGACTGGGAAATATTTTGGTTTGTAAGGAATTCAAGTTGACTCATCATGATTTGATCATGATTCGTCATGCTTTGTAAGACTTACAGTTGTATTTATAATCCACTTACTAAGAAGGATGACTCACCACACCTAAGGACTTGGTTTGTAAGCACATTCTTACCAATCCATGTGATGACTCATGCCACTTTTTATTCATGCTTTGTAAGATTACACTTTATTTAGTATCTATGTAGTAATTAGGCTGACTCAACACATCTAAGAGCCTGATTTGTAAGCACATTCTTACAAATCCATGTGATGGATCATGCTTAGTAATATGGCCTCCAAAAAGGTATAAAAGGAGCCCATTTTTCACACATGAATAAATAACTTCCCACTTTACAATTGTCATCTCTCAAAACGAGTGAGAGTATCTAAGAGTTAAAGTGCAGGCAAATTAAGTGCCTAGAAGTAAGCTTAAGTGAACATATCTAACTCTGAGTTATATACTACCTTACAGGGGTTGACTATATAACAATCTATTCTGCTAACTAAGTGATACACATCTAAGAAACTTCTCTCTCAAAGGAAGGGAGACACGTGACCAACCAACTACTATCTATTGAGGCAATCTATCTTAGGGTGAAACATACCTAACTCCTCTGTCAAAAATCTCAAAACATATCTACAGAGAGATAAACAAGAAGGGGACAATTAAGTAAACCCTCCCAAGAACTCACACGTTATCTACCACGAAGTAGAAAAGTCGTAGACCGTGAACTTAAGGACTGGCAAGAAGTCTTATCCCGTATAATTGTGTTGTCATTATACGTGTGTCGTACATAAGACCCTTAAGTAACAAGACAGCGCGTGGTGCGCGTTTTTATCTTCGGCGTGAAGAACCTTACAGTGGAAGTTGATGTGAAGTACATCAAGGGGATGATCAATAACCCCGACTTGCAGCCAAACGTGACTATTAATCGATGGATCGCGGGGATTCTTTTATTCTCGTTCAAGCTTGTACATGTATCCGCGCTAAAACACAAAGGCGTCGATGGCCTCTCAAGGTGCCTGCCAGTGGAAGAAGACCCTATGGAAGATGGCGATTATGAAGATTGGATAGACCGCGCTTATTCATTCTCTATCACGCTTTTGAACGATCGTACTTATCGCATATATGGCGGGTGCGTAGACCTACGCCACGACATGCATAACACGTGCTTCACCTCGCAAACTGCGCGCGCGCCTATATTGCACGTGTATTTCGACGCTACCCGCGCAGAAGACCCTAAGCCAGAAATTCCGCGCTCAGAACAAGCGCGCGCACAAGACGCGCTATTGACAAGCATCGAGCGCTTTTTGATTACGTGCAAAAGGCCTGTGGATCTTACAGATGAGGAATTCAAAACCTTCGTAAGACAGGCTGTGCATTTCTTTGTCTTAGAAGATAAGCTATGGCGCAGAGAGGCGCACGGCAAGCACCAACTCGTCCTACCCCCCAGTAAGCGATACCGAGTCCTTGAAGAAGCACACGACAATTTAGGGCACAAGGGAATCTATACAATAAGCTCGCGCCTGCACTCGCGCTTTTGGTGGCCGCACATTATAGAGGATATCAAGTGGTACGCGAAGACATGCCACGAGTGCCAAGTCCGGCAAACGCGCAAACTACATATTCCACCCACTGTACCGATACCAGGAGGATTATTCCGAAAGGCGCACATTGACACGATGAAGATGCCTAAATCAGGCGGATTCGAGTACCTCGTACAAGCGCGCTGCACGCTTACATCGTACCCAGAATGGCGCATGCTGCGCAAGGAGAACACTCGCACGCTATGCACCTTTATTTTCGAAGAGCTGTTGTGCAGATGGGGACCAATCACCGAGATCGTAACGGATAACGCGCCCGCGTATAAGATCGCGGTAGATGAGCTCGCACGCAAATATGGGATTCACCCGATACACGTCTCGCCTTATAATTCTCAAGCCAATGGTATCGTCGAGAGGCGGCATCGCGATGTCCAAGAAGCCATCATTAAGACCTGCGAAGGAGACGAGACGCGCTGGAGCCAAGTGGTACACTCAGTGTTTTGGGCGGAACGCGTAACCATACAGAAGGCGACGGGCTTATCGCCATATTTCATGATGCATGGTGTCGAACCGATTTTTCCCTTTGACTTAGCCGAAGCAACGTTCCTCGCGCCCCTCGAGCGCCGAGGCGCGCTAACGACTACCGAGCTAATAGCTTGGCGCACGCGTCAACTGCAGAAACGCGCAGAGGATTTAGAAGCTATTAGAGAAAGGGTTGTAGCAGCGCACTTTAAATTGATACGCGAATTCGAAAGGCGCTTTCGCGCGAACATCAAATCGCACGACTTTCAACCTGGCGCCTATGTCCTGGTATGCAATTCGAAGGTCGAATATGAGTTGAGCAAGAAGACGAAGCCGCGCTATCTTGGGCCAATGGTTGTAGTACGTCGTATGAAGGGAGGATCATATATGTTGGCCGAGCTAGACAGCGCCATATCCAAACTTCGATTCGCCGCGTTTCGCGTTATTCCATACTACCCGCGCTGCGACGAGCGCGTATCAGTTACCGAGATGACGGGCGTTGATGACAAAAGCATAGATGAAATGGAGGCGAGCGAAACCATAGAACCAGAAGAGGACGATCCAGAGGGTGCGCTTAACGGATGAGGCGCGCTATGCATATTCATCCCCACAACTCAACCCTATCACAAATTATTTCAGTCGCGCGCGCCCGCGCAATACCCATAATAGTCCTATCATACACCGCCTCACCGCAATACGCCTAATCAGTCTCTCTATATGTGCATAAGATACCGAGTTTCCGTTGCAACATGCGCGCCACGCCGCGCCATAATTCCTTCCTATCATTCCCTAACGCACGCGCGCCCGACAAAGGCGCGCGTCCTCATATAATCAAGTGTGCAATAGATTTTTTTTCAAGTTTATAAGGTTACCAATCGCGTGCGGAGCATTTCCCCTGCGCGCGCTTCCACAGGAAGCGCATGTGAGGGCGCGCGACACGCGCGCGCCCTCGTATTATCATCGTATAGTCATACGCGCCTTATTATTTCATTTGCGCCTTAATTCACTCATTTGTTTTCATCTTAATTTGCAGCCAGTAAATCAGCAAAGGACAAGGACATGGTGTTACATTGAGCGCGCTACCAAGAAATGATGTTACAACAAAGCGCTAAGAGCAGGCTACAGGACGATACAGTAAAATCAGTTAAGCGCAGCATTGGCACGTTTCTCAAAGTCAGCCCACTCCTGGGACATGTTGAAGAGTTTGTTGGACAAGGTCAACAAGTCAGCCTGTTGGGCGCGCGCATACTGGCGCATACCTAGGACGGACACGCGCAAGCACGCATTCTCTTCCCTCAAGCGCGTGTTTTCCTCCTCCACATCTTCCAACTCCTCCTCAGTATCCTTGGCCTTTCCCTTGCCCTTGAAGGAGGGCGCAGCCTCAGTAGGACTGAGCGCGTGCTTGGATGCGCTACCCTTAGCGCTAGGGGAGGTTTCTCCAGGCGCGCCATCGAAAACCTCCACCTCCATATTGAATCCATCAAAGGCGCCTTCATTATCGACCGCTACAGAGGACGCGGTCTCCTTCGCAGATGTCTCCCCAGTGGCGCGCTTAGGCAATCCCTTCTTAGGCCTAGCTATACAGATATCAGTGCGCGCCAAAAACGCGAAATCCATCAAAGGCGCTTACCAAAATTGCAAGTGCGCTTAGACATGTTGCATTGAGCGCACCGCTTACCAGGCGTGCCTTTGCACTTCAAGTTTTTAGAAATGCAAGGCACGCAGCGCGGAGGAGGCGGAGGGGGAGTGGTGAAAGACATGCGCTCAACCGCGCGCTAAACGCGCACCACTTCTCAGTAAAAAGCGCTACAAGGAATCATGCATACTCACCTTAATGCTAGCGTCAGTTCCAGACGCGTCAGTAGCCTTCGCCTTAGAAGCGCGCGACGCGCGCTTCTTAGGCGGCGCCTCTGGCACATCCTCAACCGCCTTCGCCTTCCACCCCTTTACAATCGCCTCAAGCGCTTTATACTCCCTGCGCCCTCTCTTCAGAAATTCCACATACTCAGCGCTCATATCCAACGAATCGACGCCTAATTCAGTCGCGCGCAAGGCGCACGCCTCTAGATTGTCCTGACAATGCTGCATAAGTACAAAGGCGCGCGCCCGCGCATATGCGCGCCAAAAGGATCAAGCGCGCTTACCTTCACGGAGACCCACTCGCGCATCCACGCCTCCTGATCTTCCAACAGCTCAGGCTTGTGATCAGGTGCCGCCATCGCGCACGCCTCGAGCGATTGCAAAATAGCGCCCCATCCTTTGAGCAGGCGCTCAGTGGGGGTCTCGGTTGGCTCCTCCGCAGTAGACGCGCCCTTGGCATGGGCAGGCGCCCGAGCCTCAGGTTCAGGGGTAGGGGTAGATTGAAGCTGGGATAAAGTAAAGGGAGGCATGATAGATGATAAGAGGAGGAGATAACAGAATCGCGAGAATGCGCCTGCCCCCTTTTAACAACACATTCCGCTTAGATCAGCGATCACACGATAGCGCGCGTGCGCTTCTTATCTCGCGATCAAATGCTTTCACTTCCTCTCTCGCGCTCGCGCATGCTTCTTATCTCGCGATCAAAGGCCTTCGCTTCCTCTCTCGCGCCCGCACGCACACTTCCTCTCTCGCAATCATATGCATTCACTTCTTATCCCGCGTTTATATACAGGAATGCATCTTCTCCCACGATCACACATATGCTTCCTCTCTCGCGACCACGGGAACGCTTCTGATCACGCAGTCACCTGACTCCCCCTTTAACGCCATATTCACTATGTCCAGACTCTCGCGCTATAAGGGACTGAGTGGGGACACTCAGAATTCAAGTCCCCGGGAGATGTAAGGAACATCACGTCTACCTATTGATATTGAGGTACTACAGGCTCAAATCAACATGTCCAGCGCGCTCGCGCGCCTCGCGCCTATCTCCACATACCCGTCCGCCCCTTGTCCTTGCTGATTTACTGGTAAGTTACCTCAATTGCTACAAAAGCGTCCACTTCGGACCTGAGCGCGCGCCTTACATATAGTTACATACATACTAATTACTCAGGACCGCACGCTACTCGGCTCGGTACCGCGCGCTACTCGGCTCGGTACCGCGCGCCTTCGCGCTTATAGATACAGTATATAGAGACCTTACTGGACTTTAGTTCACACACTTCGCGCACTCCCCACTCCTTAGCCATAGTTAGATTCTAAAAGTACCCAATATACGATTGGATTATCGCATATCCGCACTTGCGATGACTCGCATGTATAGACCATAATGCGCACCGCGCCTTTCGCGTTCCCCACGCCTTAGAGCACCCTCCCTCGTTGCAAGAGAGTCCCTTGCCCATATTCCGAGGTTCTCCCTCTCAGTAGCTGTCCTATGGGTCGAGTATATACCTCGCGCCCGGGTATTACTGCAGAGTTACCCCATTCACTCAAACCGCCTTTTCATCCCTGTAGTCGAGCCTCACCCTTCACCGGGCCAAAGTTAACTTGATGGGTTAAGTCCTCGTCCAGATTGGATAGATAACTACTCCGAGTTCATGCTAGAACTTCAAACCAATTTCGGACCCCATGACCCATCCGGAGATGCTGAGATGCAACTCGAGCAACTCAATATGCGCGAAGGACAACATATTAATAAGTATGTTGTAGAATTCCAAAGGCTTGCTTCGCAGGTCCGCGGATGGGGTGACGGAGCCTTACGTCGCCAATTCTATAATGGACTTCCAGCTCGTATTAAGGATGAAATCAGTCGTATGGGTAAACCCACTACCCTCTCAGAGTTCAAAACCCTTGCCCAGACTATCGATTCCCGTTACTGGGAACGTAAGGGTGAAATCTCTAGAGAAACCAAATCCTCTTTGTCCAATCCTCCGAAACCGTCCACATCCGACCGCGCTAGTTCCCATCCATCCGGATCCAGAAGTCACAGATCCGGACAGAACAAATCTGCTAAACCCGTGTCCGCGTCTACCTCATCCACTCCGAAAGCTCCAGATCTTAACACCAAGCTGGGTAAGGACGGAAAGCTTACGGCCGAGGAACGTCAAAGACGTTTAGATAAGAAACTCTGCCTATTCTGTGGCGGACCTGGGCACACTGCTTGGGACTGCACTAAGTCGACCTCTTGTGCTGCTAAAGGACGTGCAGCCAAGGTCACTCCTGAAACTAAACAGGAGGCTTCGTCCGAAGCAAAAAAATAGTCCGCGACCCTCCTGACTCTGCACGGGATGAGGGTCGCGTTGACTCGACCCGTGCTAAGGAGTTAAGACTCAACGCTGTCGCACTTTCGAATCCGACTTCACTTTGTCCATACGTTTCACTTCTGGACTATCCTAGTATTTCTGAATTTCCAGCTCTTGTAGATTGTGGTTCCTCTCATTGTTTTATAGAAACTAGTCTCGTCCGAAAACAAAAACTGCGTACATATCCGATTCCTCCTATTCCGCTCCGCTTGTTTGACGGTACTTGTAATGCTACCATTTCCGAAGCTATAGATCTCTCCGTTCGTTTCTCTTCCAGCAAAGTTACCTCCGAAATGTTTTATGTTACTCCTTTGGATTCATCTTGTCTTATCGTTCTTGGATATAGCTGGCTTTCCCTACACAATCCGTTGATTGATTGGGTTACAGGCAGCATCGACTTCCGGACGACACCTCATAGAATGCCATCGACCCCTCCAATGTCATCTCCACTTCTGGATCCTATTCCTACAGTGGAACCTCACCCTCCGACTTTGCCAGAATCATCCACTGATAATCCGGTTCCTAATATATCGCTAATCAATGCAGTAGCCTTTTGCAGGGCCTGCAAATTAGAAGGATCCACCCAGTTCAGCATTTACCTTCGTCCGTCCGGAGTTGATCTCCGCTCCACTAAGCTCTCGTCCGAAGGTCCGGACCTATCCGGAGTGCCTTCGGATTATCACGAGTTTGCGGACGTCTTCGATAAGGGAAAGGCTAGTCAACTTCCGCCTCATCGTCCATACGATCTCAAGATTGATTTGGAGGAAGGATCTACCCCACCCCTTGGAACTATTTATCCGTTATCCCCGGTAGAGCTTGAAGCTCTTAGAAAGTTTCTTGATGAAAATATTGCTACCGGACTCCTCCGCTCCTCTTCCTCTCCTCACGGAGCACCTGTTCTCTTTGTCAAGAAAAAGGATGGTTCCTTACGCCTTTGCGTAGACTTCCGTGGCCTCAACCAGATAACCAAGAAAGACCGATATCC
Organism: Suillus cothurnatus; assembly: GCA_016758765.1. Taxonomy (NCBI): domain Eukaryota; kingdom Fungi; phylum Basidiomycota; class Agaricomycetes; order Boletales; family Suillaceae; genus Suillus; species Suillus cothurnatus. The sequence continues at coordinate 12,508 of JABBWL010000335.1, read as the reverse complement.
ATTACCCCTCATATCCGACCTATTAGAATCCCCTAGCCGCGCCAAAATCTATACGAAGATCGACCTCCGTTCTGCTTATCATCTCGTCCGGATCACGTCCGGAGATGAGTGGAAAACGGCCTTCCGAACGCGCTATGGTTCCTATGAATGGTTGGTTATGCCTGAAGGTCTTACCAATGCACTGGCCGCTTTCCAACGGTTTGTCAATAGCGTCTTCACCGATATGCTAGACGTATGCGTTATCGTCTATCTGGATGACATCCTTATATATTCCCAAGACCTCTCATCCCATAAGAATCACGTCCGAGAAGTACTTCGATGCCTCCGCAAGCATCGGCTCTACGCCAAACCCGAAAAATGCGAATTCCATTCCACGTCCGTGGAGTACCTTGGTTATCTCTTATCTCCGGACGGCCTTACTATGTCTAACGAGAAAGTACAAGCTATCATAGACTGGCCGGAACCTCGGAAGGTTAAGGATATTCAATCCTTCCTCGGATTCGCAAATTTCTATCGTCGATTCATCTATAACTACTCGGATATCGTAGTTCCGCTTACACGGCTTACCCGCAAGGATGCACCTTGGAATTTTTCAGATGAGTGCCAGAAATCCTTTGAAACACTCAAGAAAGCTTTTACTACAGCTCCAATACTAACGCATTGGATGCCGGACGTTCCTTTGATTGTGGAAACGGACGCTTCGGACTACGCTATCGCTGGCATACTGTCCATAGTATGTCCGGATTCTGAAATCCGTCCAGTAGCGTTCTATTCCAGAACCCTTACCCCTCCGGAACTCAATTACAATACCCATGATAAGGAACTCTTGGCTATTTACGAGGCTTTTCGGACCTGGCGACACTATCTAGAAGGCTCGTCCGAGCCTGTTGACGTTGTCACGGACCATAAGAACCTTGAGTATTTCGCGACTACCAAACTCCTCTCTCACCGTCAGGCTCGTTGGTCGGAATTCCTCCACCAATTCAATATGATCATCCGTTTCCGTCCCGGAAAACTTGGAGCCAAACTGGATTCCCTTACTAGACGCTGGGATGTCTATCCCAAAGAGGGGGATAAGGACTACGCTCAAGTTAACCCTCATAATTTCCGTCCCGTATTCACATCCGAACAATTAGCTTCGTCCCTACGAGCATCAACCCTAGCATTTCCAGTGCTTCACGCAGCTGTACTTATGGACGTTGAACAGCTTCATAAGGATATCCTATCCGCACTCCCTAATGACCCTATCGGATCCGCGCGCATGTCCGACCCTCCGGACGATAGATGGACTGTGGACGATAGTGGTTTCCTCCATTGTGATAATCGCATATACGTTCCAGAATCCAATGACCTTAGGCTTCACGTCCTCCGGAATACCCATGACCATCCATTATCAGGACACTTCGGTCAGAACCGTTGTAAGGAATCATAATTCTGTGGGCGTGAAAAGGCCATATTTACACGAGCTGTCATTTGATCATTTGCACTATGGAGTTGCATAACACTTCCCTGTATAGCGCGCCAAAGGCGCACGCTTTCCCGCGCTTATGCGCTTCCCGCGCCTACGCCTTCTCGCGCCTGCGCTTAGCGCGCGTTCCCGCGCTCTATCGCCTATCATCCAGGAGGACCGATCCATGTCCGAGCACCCCTCTAGTATGTCATACTACATGCTGCACGAGTGTAACAAGGACTGCAGCGCTATTACATGTCATTACATACTATCGCGCATGTTCTCCCTATCCCTTCCGCGTCCGATGAGATCTTACTTAGTATAAAGCCTGATGGTAGCGCTACTATTCATTACTTCCCTTTACTGTATTTCCCTAGCGTTTGGGTTTTACTTTAGAGTAGTAGTCACCATTAGGGCGCGCGCCCTGTGGTTATCGCGTTTTGGCTTAGATTAGATCGCCTAATCAAGCCTTGCTTTTTGTCCGCTTCGCCTTTGCTCTCGCTTTACATCGCGCTCGCTTTCACTCACGCCATTTCACGCTCATTACGAATCCCTACACCACTCCTTGCCTTCCGCATCACTTGCACGCCTTCACGCGCCCACGCGCACCATAGGCGCGCGCCTTCCCGCGCTTTGCTTACCTTAGCGCGCGCTTCCTGCGCTCCGCTTACTGCGCATTTCTCATCGCGCACTTTGCGCCTTTCTATATCCTTGTGCGCATCCCCTGTCTACTTGAGTTCTCTTTATCCCTGGTTCTGTGTGTGGTAGCAGTCCCCTTTGGGGTCGAACGCGCCTGTCTCAGGCATAGCAGTCTAGGCGCAGCGAGACCCGACATACTGCCTCACCAGCAGTGTTGTTGATCTCACATCTAGAGATTGATTGCGCGCGCCGCAGTCAGACTTAGTTCCTTCACCGTACCCTAGAGCTTATCCGGTGCGAATATACCTGGCCGGGTATACGCACCTATGTTAAGGACTACGTCAAATCCTGTACTACCTGCGCCCGAGCCAAGGTTCCGAGACATAAGCCATTCGGATTACTGAAACAACTCCCCATACCGGAAAGACCTTGGAATTCCATATCCATGGATTTCATTGAACAACTTCCAGACTCATCCGGCTATACAGCCATCCTCGTTATCATTGATCGTTTATCCAAGCAAGCTATATTCGTCCCAACTCACGATACCATTACCTCTCCAGATCTCACAAGACTATTCCTGCTTCACGTATTCTCTAAGCACGGAATCCCTTCTCATGTTACTTCGGACCGAGGTACAGAATTTGTATCCCATTTCTTCCGTTCTCTAGGAAAGGCACTCGATATGGTCCTCCACTTCACATCTGGATATCATCCGGAAGGAGATGGACAAACGGAACGAGCCAACCAAACCCTAGAGCAATACCTCCGCATCTACTGCAATTATCAGCAGGATAACTGGTCGGAACTCCTTCCATTAGCAGAATTTGCTTATAACAACGCTCCGAGTGCTACCACTGGAGTTTCACCATTCTTCGCTAATAAGGGTTACCATCCGAACATATCCATCCATCCAGAACGCAATCTCTCATCCGCCCTAGCCCGTGACTATGCTATAGACCTTAACGAACTACACCTATTCCTCCGAGAAGAAATGTCTCTTGCGCAGAAAAGATATCAAGGACCTGCGGACGCGCATCGGATACCCGCTCCGGACTTCAAAGTTGGAGAACAGGTATTCGTGAAAGCTAAATACTTCCGCTCCACTCGTCCGTCCAAGAAACTATCGGAAAAGAACTTAGGTCCATTTGAGATTATAGCTCGTCCAGGATCACACTCCATTACCGTCTGACTCCTGGATTCTATGCGTTCAGTCCATCCTATTTTCCATGTGTCCCAATTAGAACCTGCAACACCGAACACCATTCCTAATCGTATTCAACCCCCTCCGCCTCCAGTAGAAGTTAACGGAGAACCAGAGTATGAGATATCCGAAATCCTAGACTCTAAGCTAGACCGTCGAAGAAGACAATGTCAACTCTTATACCTCGTCCGATGGTCCGGATATGAAGGAACGGATGAAGAGACTTCATGGTTACTAGCTACAGAACTCAGGAACGCGTCCGAACTAGTATCGGATTATCACTCAGCATATCCGGACAAGCCTGGTCCTATTCAAAACTGAAGTATACAAATTGTACATAACGGAAACTACAAGTACAAGTAGCGGAAGTTAAGAAAACGGATCCGAAAATCTACATCTCCATAGACTCCTCATCCGCTCCGGATCCGCCCTCCTCACTTCCAGACGCCTTTTCCATCTCCTCATCACCTTCCTCCTCCTCATCCGGACCCATCCGAGCCTTATCCGAAGCGATTTGAGGGTCAAGCCTAAGCTCCTTGAACAAGAGGGCTTGGAATTCCCTCTGTTGCTGAAGGAACAGCTCCAGTCCGGAGCACATCCGCTCCGTGGCAGCCCTACTCCCCTCAGCCGCTTCAATACTCTTCTCCAGGAGCGCATTAGTCCTAGTCAACTCCGCTACTATATTGTTAGCAGCTGCAACCCAAGCCTGATCATCATACTCCATGTAATCCGGAGCTTCCGGAGTGGGACTCTGCTGACGCTTCTTGCCCTTGCCCCTGGGAGAAGGGGATCCGGCAGCATGCTGTCTCTTCTTGCCCTTGGAGGCCTTGACAGTTCCAGGCCGTCCGGGACAGGTGGCCTTGTCCTTCCGGCAAGCGTCACAAGACTTGATCTATCCGAACGTCAAAAAACGCGGATCTGAAGCTATCCAGACGACTTACCAAAGGATTAGCTGCAGCATCCATCCATTGACAGATCTGCGCCCTTCCGGAGCAGCACGTGCAGGATCCGTCCTCCTTAGAGGACATCTTCTGAGTCTATCCGAAACGTTAGTGAAAAGACTAGCAAACGGATCCAAAACGCACCATTTCCTTAACAATCTCCTGATGCCTTTTCTCTTCCGCTTGCCTCACTTTCTCCAGATCCGCTAGGCGCTTCCGCTCCGCTTCCTGAGCCTTCAGAGCCTCTTCCTCCATCCAGGCTGCTTCTTCCGCGTCCAGGATTTGTTGCCTAAGCTCTTCAAGCCTAGCCTTAGCAGATTGTTGAGCTCCAGAGTTGTTGCCAGACATTTTTCAAGTTAAGCTAGTGTGTGTTAAGAAGTGGGGGGTAGGGATCATCTGCGATGCTTTGACGTTGGTATATCTGTGGAAATCCAAACTCAGCACTACTACCATCATTCTTCTCCATCGATTCTCGCGGACCAGATCTACGATTCTTTAGCCTTCTAGGGATCGGCCCTAAAGGGGGGATACTGTCATATCCCATACATTCGCGCTTCCCATCCGAAGTTCCGGATGTCAGATCCGATCAGATCCGATCCACAGATCCGTACCGGATCCGTTACGATAAGCTTCTTCATTCATATCCTGTTCATATAACGTTAAACACTGCTTATTTCCTCCATTTAGTATATCCTCCTTTCCGGTTCATCGGTTATGCTTTCTTCCGGCTATGTTCTACTGATCCATTTCACTTGTGATTAATTCCCGGTTATGTTTACTGATCCGCTTCACTTGTGATTACCTTCCGGCCTATGATTGACTTCTAATAAGCGTTGCTTATACTTTGCGATACTTTGTGCATAGCCTCTCGCGTAGTTCTATCGTATATAAACTCTTGTATATGTTCTTAGCACCCCAGTTCGAATATCATCCTAGATTGTCCTCATTCCGTTATCCGGACTCGAGTCTTAACAACTCTTGTCACCCTCCGAGACTTAAGGATTGTATCCGAAAGTCTATACGCATCCGCCTCTATCTACGGATAGTCTATACTCTGCTAGTTTCTAGTCCTAGACTTGTCTAGACTAGTCCTTATACTCTCGTCCAATATCCGGACGCCATCCGGGTCTGTATACGTTACCGTTCCTTATCTTCGGATAGGAATACGATACCAATCCTTACCTTCGGGTATCCTACGATACTATTCCTTGTCTTCGGATAGGAATATGTTACTCTACTCTACACCCGGATACCATATGATAGTCGTCCAGACCTTCGGATACGCTACAATAGCCATCCGGATCTTCAGATACGACACTCATAGCATTCTGAAATACGGGGCTATACTCGGGAAAGGGGCACAGCGTACGAGCTGAGGCCGAAGCCCTTTGGATCTGTTACCCTTGAGCACGACCTTAACAATCAAGGAAGTGAGGGCTTTCCATGTGTTTGCAAAAATAATAACCCCTGACAAACTGGGTTGTTAGCAGCCATTGGTTAATCAGCATAGTACATCTACAAACCTTTTGGGATGAAGAAGCCTTTGTAGACGTCACTGGTTGTTGTTGTGCGCAGGACACCTAAGTACATTATCAGAGGAAGGTAAAAAGGGTGATAGTAAAATGGACCAAATGGAACTACAGGGTGCCACCTGAGTGTTTCATGCAAAATGGCATCAACATAAGGCAACGATGACCTATCATTGAAATTGGGGAGTTGATCTTTGCCAATGATTCGATCAATCTCTGCTTGTGCTTTGGCTTGTACCTCTGGATTGAGCACCATAACAAGAATGAACACAAGCAACGTGGAAGTAGTCTGGGCCAAGGGCAAGATGATCACCATGGCAAACACAGATCAGGGTGATACATACCATTTCTAATGCTGCTGAAGACAGAAACAACAATAAGCATCAAGGGGGCAAAGTTCTGTAGCTTGCATACCTGCGTATGTTATACAAGCAGCTTCCTTGACTGCAATTGTAATATCAGTGTTGTTCTCTTCAGAAAGCTCCATCCTGTTCAGAGTATCAGCAATGAAGCAAGGCATTGTTTCACCAGCAGACTATGTGTGGTATGTCAGTTCATCACACCTCTATGGATAGGACACTTCACCATTTTCTCTTTGACCATTTGAAAGGGTATCTCCTTTATATCATGCATTGCCTTGAGACACTCCAGTGATGCTCGCTTGAATGTGGCACCAGGGAACCAACTGGGTAGCTTCAAAACTAAAACAACCATTGAGAGGTAATGACAGCCCATCATTGCACATACGGACATACAGAAAGGGAATGTTTCGAGTATCACAGTAACACCTGGTGTCAAATTTGCATTTACCTGGTCCAAGTACCTTTCCATGATGTGGACGAGGGGGTCATCCTTGACTTTCGGTTCGTAGCCATATACTATAGACAGTATAAAGGAACCATTAAATCTGATGAAAATCAGCTTCAGCAGGAACCAGGACAAATCATTGCAACCAACATCTCAATATGTCTTGAATAGTCACTAGGGTCTTGTAGAATATTGAACATCATTTTGTGGGCACAACGCAGTTGCAAAGCATGGTAAGTGGGTATTGCAGCTTGATGAAATGCCTGATGAAAAATTTGTCGGTGAAGGCGCCACCTGCTGGAATTCAAACACTGATCAACACGACAGAGAACAACCTATCACCTGTCTCCATATGGCATGAGCGCTGGGTTGAAGTCCAAACCAAAGCTGATAACATCTTCGTCATTGATGTGTAGCAATACTCCAACACACTGACTCACTGTTCGTAAACAATGGAATGGGGTTTATCTGAGTATATGGTGGATCACCCTTGGAGGAGGTCCTTTGCAACCTCCTCAGAATTAACCACAACCACAGGCTTGTTGAGGAGATGAGCATAGATTATATCGCCTGTAGAAAACATGGGTCTATCATGAACAGATCCTCGTCACAATGTACTAACCATATGTGGACCTCCAGGCATTGAAGGTCAGCCAAGGCCGAGTGGCATCAAGACTCAGAACATTCCCCACTATTGGGAGGGGTGCAGGACCAGGAGGGAGTGGGGGACCCGACTGCTGGTCCTGATACTTTCAGTAACAGCTGAAGATAGCCAGCACCAAAGCTGATGTGGCCAAGTAAAGTCTGGGTCCATCGTCAAGCATAGTAAGATGTGCTTCTGTGGCTTTCACAGGACAGTGGTTGAATTGTACTAGGATATAGCACTGAGAGTCTGAGAATGGATTATGATCCATAATGGAACAATAGAATCCTGTTATCATCTTGCTTGGTTACTTTGAACAACTACAAACCCCGCACAAACCTTGTCCAGATATCCTCACAGCATTCAGAAGACACAGACTCTACTTGACATGTTTGCTGGAGCTTAATGTTACAGATATCACTGGGCCCTTGTATCCCAGCAACTCAGAATGGAGAGGCTGACCATGAGTGCATTGGGGATCTCATGCCGCACAGCCCTGAGTCTTGAAGTGCCTCCAGGGGTGATGCCAACTGTCACAAGCACCTTGTGCTGCCGGCAGGAAGAAAAGTGATAGCGGCAGCATTCGTGCGCCAAGAGACGACAGTGTAGTTTGGATGACTCGTATCTTTCCGCACCTAGGTGGATGTTATTAGTAGTAAGCATTCGTTACTACCTAGTAAGGAGAACTACTAGAGTTTATGGTATCAGTAGTCAACGTTCTTAGCTCGCTTAAGCACAAGACAAACAAGTACAAACGCGCTCCGACGCGACCTAATAACTGCCATAATTCTAAAAGAACCTGCACACGTCAATCTAGATGGCACCTACGCCTGCAAAGAAAAAGTCCGGCGATAGCATGACACAGAAAAGCCTCATGAATTTTTTCGCCAAACCTGGTCTGTCAAGTTCGGTTGCAGCAACAAAAAACGTGACCGGCGCGACGCCAGCGCGAAAAAGCTCCAATGTACCAGGGAGTCAAACTTCCTCCTGGTCGACAAAGTCTTCCTCGGCTGCTGAAACAAAACAAAAATTTACTCTCAAGACACCAGATTCGAGACCATCTTCTGACATCGACATCGATGCAGAGAGCGGCAAGGACACTCCACCAACCTCAGACCCCATTCCTATAGATGTCGACATGTTATCTGACGACGAGGACGCGTCGGTCAAGAAGAGCGCTAATGTGAGCGTTCTAAAATTACTTCGAAGTCCTGTGCGACTTTTTCTGACAGTTCAACTTCCCTTGCCGTACAGACGCGCCTAACAAAGCGTAAGATTGTTTAGGCTGATTCGGATGAAGAGGACAAGGCTCCTTCAGGGAAGAGCACGACACAAGCTACATACCGCACCTCATCCCCTGAATACTATGACAAATCCTCTCCTTCACGCGGACGCGCGAAGAAACAGCGTATTGCGCATACATCATCGGTTCCCACTTCCGATGAGGAAGACGACGAGGATGCAGATATGCGCTCGCAATTCTCATCCCGCTTAAGCAAGTTCCGCAAGTTGCCTGCCAAACGTAAGTAACTGCATGTTCAACCCCAGATTTACCTGAACATGAACAGCACCCAAGAAGAAATCGAGAGGTTCCGATGACGATGACTTTATTGTTCCTGACTCTGATTCAGAGCACGAGCGTTCATCATCACGCGCATCCTCGCGTTCAAAAGTCGTCCAAATCTGTTGCCTCGGATGACCAGTCTGATGAGGAATCATGTATCCCAACGAAGAACTCTACGAAGCCAAAGCGTCCGTCCACGAAGAAGTCTGTGGCAGCTGGCGGTGAAACGGGAAGCGGGAGTGGACTGGGAGGAAACACTATGTTCTTGACAAAGGCAGAGCGGCGCACACAAGAAAAGAAGACCGAGAAAAAGGCCTCCGAAGATCCATTTCTCTTTTTGGTTGATGTGCGGGATGTAAGTGATCCTAATAACTTCGTTCCAAGGAGATGCTTTTATTCAACGCATACATGCATACGGAAAACTCATCCGTGCTATATTCTCCTTCGATCGAATGGATATATATCGCATAGTCTTCATCTTTTCTTCCCGAGTACCATCAAGTAGCTTCGTATTGCTAATACGGTCCACAGAAAGACGGCGTTCGCCCCGGCGAGCCCGGATACGACCCACGCACGCTGTTCATCCCGAAGAAATCATGGGCAGACTTTACGCCTTTTGAAACACAGGTGCGGCTGTTCTTTTCTTTTCTTTTGACGCTTTTGCGATGTTTTTACAGTTTTGGGAGGTACGTCGGGATATAATGCTTTATAAGGCGTCCTTAACGCTCGTTATTTCTACAGATCAAGCAGGATCACTTCGACACGGTACGTGTCAATCCAGTTTCATTTTGAACTGTGCTAACGCGTGTATTTCCTACTAGATTTTGTTTTTCCAGAAAGGGTGTGTTATCCGTCCGTTCCCTTCATGCTGCATATGCTTATGGCCATTCCGCCTGCAGAAAATTCTTAGAGGTGAGCTAGAGGCATTTCTCGGAAATTATATGTCTGTACTCACCCGCACCTAGCTCTACGAAGATGATGCGAGAATCGGGCACCGGGAGTTTGACTTGAAACTCACGCAGCGCGTGAAGATGTCCATGGTCGGTTTCGTTGCCCCGTTTTCTTTTAGACCACTGATGCACGACTTGTTAGGTCGGCGTACCTGAGACAAGCTTCAACTTTTGGGCAGCGTGAGTCCTTCCTCACAATTATAATTGACTGCTTATTAAGCCCAACACCCTAGCAAATTCCTCGGCAAGGGTACGTATATGTTGATGTTTTTCATACGAGCAAGTTGAGCTCAGAATTTGGATACAGGGTATAAAGTCGGCCGTGTGGATCAAGCAGAGACGGCGCTTGGTGCTGAGATGCGCCTTGCAAAAGACAAGGGTAAGAAGGGTGCTGGCGGAAAAGACAAAGAGAAGATTGTCCGTAGGGAGCTCAACAAAGTATACACAAACGGCACGCTTGTGGACGAAGACCTCCTCACAGATGAGCAAGCGGGGCATTGCATTTCCCTGCGCGAGTCTGCTGATGGGAAGGATGGCATCAGCAGTTTCGGTGTCTGCGTCCTCGATAGCGCCACGAGCCAGTTCAGCTTAAGTGCATTTGAGGATGATGTATGTACGACGAAGTTGGAGACGATGATGAGACAGCTGCGGCCAAAGGAAGTCATCTTCACCAAGGTCGGTCTGATGTTTTTTATATTACTCAACTGCCTAGAATGCTCATCTGTTGTAATAGGGGAATCTTTCAGTGCAAACGACGCGCCTACTGAAGTCTATCCTTCCGGGGTCTTGTTTGTGGACCAGCCTCCGGGACGTCGAAGGGTTTACTTACCCGCAGACGATTAATGAACTGAACAGTATGTTTTCTGAGGCTAATGCTGGCGGGGAGGATGCAATGGATGAGGACGCCGAGTTATCGAGTGCTGTCCCACAGTGTATTCGGGACATGGCGAGTTACCGTGCCGCGATGGAGGCCCTGGGCGCGCTGATGTGGTGAGTATCCCGGACGTCTCAAGATAATGCAGGACATGAACGCTACCTCTAAAAATAGGTACCTCCGTCAGCTGAACATCGACAAAGACCTTCTTACGATGCGGAACTTTGATGTCTATGATCCAATGAAGAGAGGAACTAGCGTTGTGCTAGATGGGCAGACACTTGCCCACGTTGAGGTGGGTGTCATTTTGTCATTCATTTGTCTTCCCGGCAGGCAGTGATTGATGTGGTGGCGCAGGTTCTGCTCAATAATGAAGGTACAGAAGATGGATCGTTGCATAAACTTCTTGGGAGATGCATCACGCCGTTTGGTGGGCTTTGCGTTTCCATTTCTTCTTGGAGGTATTGAAGCACCGCAGGTAAACGACTTTTTAGGATTTGGCTGTGTGTTCCTTTGCGGGAAGTCAAAGATATCAATGCACGGTACGTCATTCCTTAAGGTCAGAGAGATTGTGACAGTGTTGATACACTCTTCCGCAGCTTGGATGCTGTGGAGGACCTCATCTCACACGCAACTTTCGAGCAAGAATTTACTGAACTCGCAAAAGGACTCCCCGATCTGGAGCGGATCGTTTCCAGGATTCACGCAAATAACTGCAAGGTTAAAGATTTTGTCAAGGTGCTTGCGGTACGTATCTTCTCGTGCAAAATGAATTTGTATTGTCGGCGCATCAGATCCGTGGATCAAGATGTGGCCTACGTTTGATGCGTGGGTATCTGGCCTTCCGAACCGCCCCGCTTGATATACCATTCCCAAGATCTGTGCAATCTCTGATGCTAACTCCCTTTCGTCTCCAAGGCCTTCAAGAAGCTTAGCCGCGGCCTTGCGAAGCTCGCCGATAGCTCTGAGTCATTCGATTCGAAGACGATCCTCGGACTTTTGAGATCAGCACCGGATCTGACTCCCAATCTGAAGAACGTAGAATCGCGGTTTACTGTGGATAAGGGTATGTATTATTGCTTTTCATGGATCACTCGGATTGTGTCCCTTATTGTTCGTTCCTTGTTACTGATGATAATATTTTAGAAACAGATGAGCTGCTCCCTGTTGCAGGCAAGGATGAGGTGTATGATGAAGTTATGTGTGAAATTGAAGAGCTTGAGAAGGAGCTAGACGGGCAACTCAAGAATTTTGAGAAAAAGCTTAGGTAGGTCTTTGCTTCTCGAGAAAGCGGTTTGCGCTGATAAGTTTGATACAGGCGCAATCTTACGTGGTGGCATAGCGCTCAGGGGAACAAAGTCAGGATTCGCTTTTTCGTAATGACTAATATTCATAGTTATACCTTTTGATAGGAGATCTATCTGATCCAAACCAAGGCGAACGAGAAAGAAGTCCCCAATGACTGGGTCAAAAGCAGCGGTACCAAGGTGGGTAAATCAGGATGCGCCATGAGAACATAGCTAACCGTTTTACGACAGGCAGCTACCCGTTGGATCGTGCCTTCCCTTCAACCTACAATCCGAAGCCTTAAAGAAGCACGCGAGAACCGCTCAGCGGCGGTTAAGTCCTTCAGAGGACGTCTCTATGCCGAATTCGATACCGACCGGGGCACGTGGCTCCGCGCCGTGCGCGTTCTTGCCGAACTTGACTGCCTCTTCAGCCTCGCGAAGGCATCCATCGTGATGGGCGAGCCAAGCTGTCGGCCTGAGTTCGTGGAAGGCGATGCTGCCTTTATCGAATTTGAAGAGCTGAGACATCCAACACTAGCGAGCTTGCGGGATGGCTTCGTTGCGAATGATGTCAAATTGGGCGGTGATCTTGGCAGAATTGCGCTGTTGACAGGTCCG